>VXBZ01006215.1:7082-20847 GCA_013399135.1 Heliornis fulica | reverse complement strand
AAAATGAAATAAAATAAAAGTAAAATAAAATAAAATAAAATAATAAAACAAAAAAATCCCCACAACGAACAGTTGTCTCGCCCAGACAACAATAAAAACCCCAACCCATAGTGTAGACAATTTGATACAAGTGACTAGAAGTCACGAGAAAGATCATGCAGTTATGTGCACTATGTTGGAATTCATACTGGGCTAAGTAGAATCATAGAATCACAGAATGCTTTGGGTTTGAAAGGATCTTAAAGATCATCTAGTTCCAACTCCTCTACCAGGCCACTCAAATCTACTGTTTAACGTGTCCTTAAACACTTCCAGGGGTGGGGCTTGCACTGTCTGTGGGCAGCCTGTGCCAGGGCCTCACCACTCCCATAGTAAAGAATTTCTTCCTAATGTTTGACCTACACCTGCCCTCTCTGTTTGAAGCCATTGCCTCTAGTCCTATCACTGCGCTCCCTGTTGAGCAGTCCCTCTCCCACTGTCTTGTAGGACACCTTTAAGTACTGGTAGGCTGTAATAAGATCTCCTTGAAGCCTTCCCTTCTCCAGGCTGAACAAGCACAGCTTTCTCCACCTGTCTTCATAGAAGAGGTGCTCCAGCCCCCGGTCATCTTTGTGGTGATTCTCTGGACTCACTTCAACAGCTTATATATCTTTTCTATACTCTGGGCCCCAGAGCTGGATGTAGTACTGGAGGTGGGGTCCTACAAGAGCAGAGTAGAGAGGCAGAATTGTCTCTCTTGACCTGTCAGACACATTGTTCTTGATGCAGCCCAGGACACAGTTGGCTTTCTGAGTTGTACTATTTTGTTTGTTTATTTGTTTTTTTCTTGTATGTTTTGTTTTGTTTTGTTTTTAAAGCGCTGATAAAATTCCTTGTATCCATTGTATCTTAATTATACAATTTACAGAATTGGTGGTGTGACCTCATTATGCATATGTGCAGAATACCCAAAATATTAATGTGAGAATATAATGAATCTTCATGTACATTTACATTTTTTGTGTGTGTATGGATGGAGAGTGGAATTTGTGGGAGAGGCTACAACTCATCCTTTTGTTAACATGATGTTATTGCTGTAATAATGAAAATAATAATTAAATCAAAAATCTATGGAATTAGAGAGGAAAATGAAGTTCTGGAAATATGGTGAGAAGACCTGGTCCTACTTGCAGTTGGTCTGAGGAAGTGGGTTGCTTCCATCCTTACCTCTTAATGCACAAATTGTCTTGTCTTTATGCTGAAGGCTGTGTTCTCAGTAATGTGTCTCGGCTGTTAATATTGTTCAGCTACAAATGCAAAGCAGGAAACTTGTTGTAACATAGCTCTACTTAGAAGTTGCTTTCACATTTTTCTTGTCTTCTGTAGTTGTGTTGTATGGGCTTGGAGAAAAAAAGTAAAAGATTAAGGGCTTTTGCTTTAAAAATGCCATTGTGTTAAAACAATAAGATTAGGATAACCTGCTTTTATGCCATTTTGCATGGAAGAGTCCACATTTTCTGTTTATTTACTTATCCACCAATTTATTTTATTTTAAGAGGGTAGAAGTAAGTACTACAATAGCTAATAGTCTGATGACATTAGTACTTATGTGGGACTTGGAGACTGAAGTAGTTTTTATTCTGGTTGAATGAAATTAGGAACACAGATTCATGGTATTTATTTCTCCTGTGTATAGATGCTACTCACAGAAGCCTTGCAGGGTATTTTTTGTTGTTGCATTTGGCTGTTTGTTTTCCTATTCTCTCAATTCCCAGGCTTGCAATTGACATTTTAATACAAACTAACACATTTCCCAAAAGTTCCCTAGTTCCAAGTTAGATTCCTGATCCATACCTGTTTTGACCAGCTTTGCAGCAAATACCTTCAATAATTTATATATCTTGTAAGTGAAATGAAAGAAGTCTGAGGTTACTAATTAGTCTATTTTACATAAAATCCTTACAGTATGTCAGCATGTAATGATTTACCGATATGTGATGTATTGGTGATATTTTAATCATGGAAGCTCAAGTCAGTGTTTAATCAATCCTGGATTAGTTCTCTATGCTGAATCCAGAGAGGATATAATTTGTCCTATTCTTCTGAGTCATTCCTACATTCAAAGAAGTAAACATTTTTACCTTATAGTTTTTGCTTTAGAAATGCAGACCTTAGTCTGTGATCATCACAGTACTCACCTTGGAAACAGAACTTTGCCTGCTATTCATTATAATGTTAGCATCAGACTACTAAGGCAAATTTCCACTGTTCAGAAAAGATGGAGTGCTAGCAAGGTGTCTGACAACTTCCAGCCTGCACATGAGACTTGTGCAACGTGGCTAGTTCATTGAATTAGAATGACAGGAAACCTTGTCATAGACCTTCACTGATTCACAAAATTTCATCTGTCCTTCTCAGAAAAAATATATATGCATGTCAAAGCAGAGGTATTTGCAGTACATATTTGTCGCTGGTAAATAACTGTTGTTCACTTGGGGAGTCATAGAAGGAAAATTAATCTAGGACCCTATTCAAAGAATCATTGTACTTTCACTTTCAAAGAGGTATGTTAATATTTCAGTTAATGTTGATGTAAAAAAAAATCCCAAAAACTTCTGCAGGAATTTGAGAAGTATGTCAATATAATTGTGCTTTAGGAAACCTGTATATGTGGTATTTGCAATGACTTGTGGCAGAAAAATTTTCAGCTTCAACCCTTTGTGGGCTTTTTTGTTTGTTTGTTTGTGTTGTGGGTTTGGGTTTTTGTTTGTTTGTTTGGTTGGTTGGTTGGTTGGTTTGGGTTTTTTGGTGGTTTTGATGTTTATATGCATGAGGGTTTTGTTTTGTTTTTAACTGCCTATCTTTCTTCATCTCATGCAGAGCTTCTCAAACAAACCTTATCCAACCATGGGTCAGATCTTGTTGCTAAAAAAACAGACTATATAATAATTCTTGCACTTCAATATCACTAGAGATTAAAAATGCAATGCTATTCCTCAAGGATGGAACAGCAACAGTGTTGCATTGCAGCCACTGCAGCTTCTTTCTGGGCATGCACAGCATTTCCTCAGGTTGTCATTGTGCACCAGTGCAAGCACAAACCATTCTGTAGTTCTATTAGGTTCCCCCAGTTTCAAACTTGCTCTTACTGAAGCGCAGTGTGTCTATCTATGGAGGTGTGCATTGCCAGGCTCTTTGTGAACACGCTGATTGTTCCATGATACATGAGTATTTCTCTCTGGACATACATTCCTTTCTTTCAGGTGCCCAAACATCTGCATTATTGTATATTTTGGTATTTGGAAAAACCTCCACAGTTCAAATATCTTAATTGTATTTTCTGTTTCACACCAAGGAGGTGATTCTGCTCATAACATATAAAAGCATGCTTTGGATTATGGTGTTAAAATGGTACTTAAAACATTTTTTTTCTCATTAAAATGTTTTCCCCATCTTATTAGCCTCAGGAGATACAACCTGTTTTCTCCATGCAGGTCCTAGGGGAGAATAAGCAATACGTTACATGTCAGTTATATCATATTAGTTTAATAACACCTGGAGAAACTTAGCTGCAAATGCTCAAATTATTCTACTTACCCACAGATCTCTAATTTTGAATAGGAAGCTAAGGATTTAATGAAGAATTATTTAATTATTTAATGGAAATTTTATGACAATTTAGTTGGCCAGGTTCTCACTGTCATTTGGATCAATTTACACAGCTGGGGGCAGCTAAGAAATCCTCTAGGCACACAGCAGTTTCTGGCTGGCATACATGCAGTACTGGCTTGCCTTTAGGCTGTCTGAAGCAGCCGTCTGCACTGTGGGGCTCTGGAAACACAGTAAAGCCACAGAAAATCACAGAAACACAGAATTGCAGGCTGGTCTGGGTTGGAAAGGACCCCAAGGATAATCGAGTTCCAACCCCCCTGCCACAGGCAGGGCTGCCAACCTCCAGATCTAGAGGAGGTTGCCCAGGGCCCCATCCAACCTGGCCTTGAACACATCCAGGGTTGGGGAATCCAACACCTCTCTGGGCAGCCTGTTCCAGCACCTCACCACTCTTTCTGTGAAGAACTTCTCCCTGATATCTAATCTAAACCTTCCCTCCTCTAGCTGAAATCCATTCACCCTTGTCCTACCACTATCTACCCTTGCACAAATCTAATTCCCTTCCTTTCTAAATGCTCTATTTAAGTACTGGAAGCTGACAATTAGGTGTGTCTCCCCGCCTCCCCACCCCCTCTCCAGCTTGAACAAGCCCAGCTCGCTCAGCCTGTCCTGATAGAGGAGGTGCTCCAGTCCCGTGATCATCTTTGTGGCCTCCTCTGAACCCTCTCCAACAGCTCCACATCTTTCTTGAATTGGGGGCCCCAGACCTGGGCGCAGTTCTCCAGATGGAGCCTCTTGAGGGCAGAGTACAGAGGGACAATCATATTCCTGTCCCTGCTGGCAGCCCCTCTTCTGACAGAGGCCAGGATACCTTTGGCCTTCTGAGCTGCTCTATCTCAGTGTGTGATACTGGGTAGCCAGACCTGATGACCAGAGCTAGACATTCCTCTTTGCTTTGTTCCGCAGATCTGCCTAAACTCCCTTTAAATTACCTTGTTTATGAACCAGAGGCGGTCCAGCCATATCAGCAAAACCTTTGGCTTTACTCTTCTGAGACACAGGTCTGACGCTGGCCCCAACTCACAGATTTGGCCAAATTGGGAAAATGACTACAAGAAAAAGTGGCTTATATCACCTTTATACTTTGTGTTTGAAACAGACTGGGGTACTCCAGTTTTAGAGAACTGAATGTAATGAAAAATCCAAATCAACTACCCAAAACAAACAAAAAAAGCTTAAAACCACTCAGCTTCAGCACGCATTGTAGTCTTATTATGTAGTCTAGCGTCTTTTGTCGAAATAAATAAATCAGAAACTTGCAATGTGCATCAAATACACTGCTGATTAAGTTGAACAATGACATTACTGTTTTTATAATTCCATGGTTTTGATTTATTCCCATCTCTGACTTCTCACTTCTGCAAAGACAGATTCCAGCATCCTCATAACCCTGGGTCTTACAAGGCATAGAAACCTAACAAGACTGAAGTAGGGATCCTCTTGCAATGTTATCTCTTGCTTAGATTCATGGGAAGAATTTTGCCCCCAAAGGTAAATGTTTTCACTGTTGAAAGGCAGTAACAGAGCTGCAGTAGAAAATGGTGTTCAATCCATCCCATCTGTGGGTAAACACAATGTTAGACTTCTTTTCAAAAGTAAACAACAGATGCTTTTCAGACTTTATTCTTTTAGAGTCAGTTTAAAATGTGAGAATTCCTACAGCATATAAATGTCTTGCAGTTCAAAGTAGAAAATGTTTCAGCCTTGAATAATGCTCTTATAATTCAGAAGGTGATTAAAACAACACATTGACTCTTTAACATGAGTGATGATATCTTAGGGATTGACTGTCCTATGGGACTACTAAGCTGCCTTTTATTCATCATCTTTCTAGAAAACACCATAAATTAAGTAAGTAAAAATTATAGCTAGAATTACATGCAGATGTTGAGTAAGCCTTTAACCCAGCATAAATATATAAAGTGCATAAGGTATTCTGCTCCAGACTCAAGTTTAGTATAACTTCTAGGTGACTTTCGAGAAGAGAATTGAGAAGAAGTAATCGTCATAATGAAAATCTCTCAGACATTAATGTTAGTTTTGGATCATCGATTTCTAATCAGGAATATCTTTTCCTTTTGTAATGAAAGAAGTGCATATAGTGCAAGCACAGCTGATTCATCAAGGTGTGATCTCTACCTAGACACTACTTTTGAACTGTGATGATACCAGGTATCTAACATCTGAGGGAGTAATGGTCTGGGAACTTGACAATTGAAAACTCAGATAAGCAAATTTCATGTCTTTTTTCCTCAGGACTTTTGGAGACGATGAAGGTCATAGTCTTCATTTTTGCAAACTTAGTGTGGTGAACTTTATGTGTGGTGAAGTCAATATATTATTAATATAATATATTAAAAAAACCACCCCATAAATACAAGAAAATGCATTGAGGATTCCTCAATAAGTAAACTAATATTAGGATGTCTGTAGCTTCGTATGTTTAAAAGCAATTTTTCTATCAAATTACAGCTGATCCTTTAAATATTCCGATGTTTTCACATGTTTTGCAGTCACTAACTTTCAGAAAAAAATAATGTAAATTGTATTCATTGAAAATAATAATAGTATAAAGTTGTTTGACCATTTCTTCTAACAGGTATAGTATGAAGCAAAATAGGATTTGCAGTCTAAATTTCTGTTTAAGACATGATTTCATGTCTTAACACTCACTGTGTCCCAAGTGTGAAAATCCTTTCTTTATGCATAAAGCACAGACCTTATTTATTTAAATCCCTAGTCAAACAGCTAATTAAAAATTGTTCCAAAGTAAGGAACTTTCAGCTTTCTTAAACTTAACGTAACATAATGAACATCAAGAGTGGACTCTTTAGGATCATTTTTGAGCTATGAATATCTTCCTATCTGTATTTTGTTCACCAGTAGTATAAGTGAAAAGAGATTTTCCTGTATTGCATATAATTAATGAGTTAGACTTGAGAATAGCAGTATAAAGTCAGGATGGATGTAGCCCTTATGTGATATGGGTGAAAAGGAAGAAGGGGAGTGAAACAGAGAAAAAGCTGTAGAGCCATAAGTTTCTTACTTGCTTAACTGCCACAGGCTGTGTAACTGCTCTAGATGGTGCTAATAGGAAGGGTACTGCTCCTTCACCCTTCACTGTAGATCCATGGCTAGATGAAATCTGGATGTACTTTTCTTACAATTTACAGGCCAATGGTGGGTGAAAGTCAGACTCCACTGAATTTAGTAACTAAGCAAATGCTACTCTACATACTCCGAGGAATACCTATTAATTTTCTAAGTCAAGAAAATAGATATGCTTAAAAAAAACAGCTTTCACGTTGCATAAATGTGTATCACTGAAATTGGACGACGAATATATCTTTGGCTGTATAGATTTCATCTCAGTTTGCTTCAACTCAAAGCTCTTCTAGTCAGTTCAAATAGGCACAATGAATGCTCTTAGTTCAGAGTGAAAACAACTGAAATAAATATACACATTTTGAGCTGCATCCCACAAGTTACAGTCTTCTGCTTCCTCACACTGAAACCAAGAATGTGTTTAGCATGATTTTGCCCTCTCCCTTAATTAGATACTTGATTTAGAGCAGGATGTTAGTGGAACAATCAAATAAACAATGCAATAAGTACAAGTTTTATTTCTTACCCTCAGATAAAAAACCTATATAAACCAAGTCTTGATTTACCTCAGAACTAGAACACTCCCCCCCCTCCTCCCCCCAATTTTATCTACTAATTAATAGGGTTTTTGTAGGAAAACACTTTAGCAACTTAATTTCAATTGAGCTTTGATTAAAAGATAGTTTTGCTTACAAATTAAAGACAGTAATTTAGTATAATAAAAATAATAGAATCATAGAATTGCTTGGATTGGAAGAGACCTTGAAGATCATCTAGGTCCACCCCCTCATGCCATGGGCAGGACACTCTCCATCAGACCTGGTTGCCCAAAGCTCCATCCAACTTGTCATTGAACACTGCCATAGAAGGGGCAGCCACAGCTTCTCTGCGTAACTTGTCTCTTACCACCCTCACATTAAAGAATTTCTTCCTTATATTTAATCTATCTTTCTCTCTTCAGTTTAAGCCATTAAAATATTTAATTGTAATTTTTGCAATTGAAATATTTTTTCCAAAACTTTTCGATTAGCATAAATCAGTTTTTACATTTCACAGAAATGTAAAAACTGATTTTAGCAGAGGAAATTTAAAATACAGTTTCAGGTATTTTTGCCTCTTTGCATTTAANCCTCACCCAGACCAAACCCCATCCAATCAACCAAAAGTGTTCTGGTAATTATTGAAATAAAGCATCATTTTATAGAGAAATGTTGATAGCAGGAAGGTTAAATGAACACAGATTGTTAAATGTGGTGATGTAACTTCTAATTTTTTAGCCTCTGGCCTTGTGAAAAAAGTCATGCCTTAGAAGCAGGCATGTATGGAGGCATGCACTTGGGAGAAGGGCAAGAAAGTCTACAGGCTGGCTCAGTAGTTCATGGAGAGAGTTTATCATTTGTGTAATCAGGAATTAGCGGTTGTGCCAATGCATGCAATAGCAGAGGCTGGAGACAGCAGCATCTGCACTTTTCCTTGTTGGTTTAAGAGAAAGGTCTACGTGTAATCCTACAAAGGTAAAACAAACAAATACTCTTTGGAAGGATTGTTCAGAAATACTGGAATGAGAATAAGATAGGAAATAGAGTTCCATAAGGAAACATATATTGAATAAAAATTTCTAAAAGCTCAGATTTTCTTGTTTTTGGAAATCACACTTTATACCAAGTATGTCCAATCTGTGTAAAAATTTACAGTTAATTACAGAGAACATTTGGCATAATATCTGCTAAAGGAGCTGATTTTTCAAAGAAAAAGTGAATTTTTTATCACTTGTTTTTTTGAAAAAAAAACCAAAAAAACCCAACTCTATTCCCTAGGTCCTCAAGAAAATGGTATTTTGTAGATCACTGTATGACTTTTCTATCAGGAGAAGGGAGCAGTTTTCCTGGTGGCTGTTAAGAATTATTACATGTGACACAGCTAAAGCTATTAATGGATTTAAACCATACTGCTTCAAGTTCATGAGATATTGCAACTAACCTAATATTTGATTAGATGCAAATTGAGACAGAATGAATGTTATTTGACTTTTTTCTTCCATAAGTAGGAAATATTTTTATAAACATAAATATGTATATATAAGTTCAGCAGTTGTTAATGTTTGAGGAGAGGGAAGAGGACTTGGCCTTCTCTTCTGTACCTTCTGTGTCCTACCTTGCAGTATAGGTGAAGATGATCAGATGAGAATGAATACATTTAATGACTGTTCCCCCAAAAATCTAGTTTTTCACAGAGTGTAAATTCCATTAATATAAATAAGGTTTAAATAAAAATAAGGATAAACTTAAAAGTATGATTTTTTAAAACAGGCTGACCTCAAGTCCACTAAGTTCTCAAAAAGATATATTTAGTATGGGCTTCCACTGAGAACAGATTTTGTATCACAATGAAACAGGACTGCGGGCTTTGAAATGTTAAGAGTTGTGAAATTGAAGAATAAAATGTAAACCAGCATGTAGCCTTTATGCAATAGTCACTACCACAACTATTATATACATTTTAGCATAACAATAGACATAATTTGTGTACTTGCATAATAAAATATGGCACTTTTCTTTCATTTGAATGAAACTCAGTAATACACTAATTTCAGCGAGAGCAGTCTTTGACTGCACTTTAGTTTACATAGAAGAATTTCTTTGAAGATTGTTATAATATGCCAATCAAAAAGGATATTTTTCATATCTTTTCACCAAGCAGGTTTGCCTCTCGAGAAGTTGCCTGAGAGTTGTGTATTCTAAAATAAAGCCATCTGTATATGCAAAACTATTTTACTTTTGTCTTCCTCAGGTTACAGGAGGATTTCAGCAGTAGGGAAGGCATAGAAGTGCCAACAGTTCAACGTGACTGCATTCACTCAGATTGAGTCTTAGCACATTTTTTAACTACTGCAGAAGACAATAATGGAGTAGAGAAATGTACATTTTTCCATGCAGCATTATTCTTGGATGATGCTTTGATGCTATCTATGTTTGAAGTAGTTCTATGTTGCCAAGACAAATAGTCTTCAGTTTAAGATTTAATTATTTCATTAGATCCTCACATTAGACCATAAAATGACATGTGAGACACTCGGGTTAATTGACATCAATAATATCAAGTGACACACAAGAGTAAGAGACCAATAGTTATGAACAATGGGTTATGAAATATAGAAAATTAACAAAACATTGACCTGAAGTTTGTCCATTTCTTATATTTAGACCAGCAGCACCCAAGAGAAGAAAAATCACAAGCTGTGGCAGTTTCCTTGCTCTGTTGTATTATATTACTTCAGGTACAATATAGTAAGTCACTATAATTGAAATGAACCCGCATGCTTTAAAATCAGAACCATAATTTAATTTACCGTGATTGCCAGTATATAGTAAACCAGAAGTAACACAGGCTTTAGAAGGAAAGAAGTTGGAGGTTATCTGACTCCTCTAAATTATAAATAATTGTAAAATATAGGAATGTCTATTGTTTGTACACATAGCAGAATATTTCTTGATTTCCAAGGAAGAAGTTGCAGAGGAATTTGATCTAAATTCAGAATAAGTAGTGCTCAAAAGGCAAACATTCCTGTAACACTGGGATAGTATTGGCTGTGCAATATAGCCTCAAAGCCTACACTCAATTCAGATAATCCAAGTAGCTATATGCTAGTGTCTCATTTTCTGTTTTGATCAAATTTATTTTAAAATTGTGTTTGCATAAGTGTCTTCATAGTCTGATCTCTCAGAACTGATAAACCAGTAGTTGAATACCTTCATATAACACTTCTTGTTATAGTAAGCAATAATTACCTTCTGATGTCTATCATTTCAGCTATTGTGGTTAGTTTCAAGCACTGGCCATTTACATTGGACTGGAAAATCCACAAAAATGTTTATTTGTTCCAGTTTAATTCAAACTGATATCCTCCTGACACTTGTGCCACAAATAAATCTTAAACATGAATTATATCTTTCCACTCAGGCCAAAAAAAAACCCACTTTATCAAATTAAAAAAGAAAAAGGTTTCAGGTACCTTGTGTAGATGTTGGAAAGACAAGCAGCATATAAATCATCAGGCTAAAACCCAAAGATGTTTAGGAGTTTATTTTCATATTTCTGAATATGAAGCTAAGAAATATCAAACTTGAGTTGTGCATACTATTATGTCACATTATCATATAGTTTCAGCTGCAATCCTGCTTTCATATTTGCCTTTCATAAAATCCATGCTTTTTGGACCACTGTAGAGCAGCAGACTGCAAGAAGAATAAATTTGCTTACACTTACTTAAATTTTAGTTTTAAAAAGCTTAAGACCACAAGAATACATAGTGAATGGATCAATTTAATTGGATTACATACTTTGAAGAGTGTTTAATATCAGTAATGTATTATATGTAATGCAGTAGAGAAGTGATTTGTATGCCTGAACAGAGCTAGATTCTAAAAATTAACTTTGTTTACACATCTGGTTGGCAGGTTAGGGTGATGGTTGGACTTGGTGATCCAAAAGGGTCCCTTCCAACGAAGACAATTCTATGATTCTGTGACCCGGCTACATTCAAAAGGTGGCTACTTACAAAAATTTAAAGGAAAATACTTGATAGATAAATACTTCCTACTTTCATAAACAAAGAAATATGTTCCAAGTAACCTTATGCAGATCCCAGTACTATGAAAAGTAGACAATCCGAATAAAGGATTAAGTAATATTTGAGTTACATAGGGTTTCTGAGAAACACTTTCATAAACAAAGAAATATGTTCCAAGTAACCTTATGCAGATCCCAGTACTATGAAAAGTAGACAATCTGAATAAAGGATTAAGTAATATTTTATTTGATTTACATAGGATTTCTGAGAAACACGTTATATTTATATTTCACAGAAAGTATGACTAAAATAGATTTGGTATTTGGTTTTTCAGGACACCAGGTCCATCACTGATTGTGGAAGTGAAAGTGTATTTAGATTTTAATTTTTAAGCTTTTGATAAAAAAAGTCTCTCTCAAACTATTCTGCTGAACAAAATGTCTAGCATACAGCTGGACATGTACACAAATGCAACGTGTGAACAGCTGGTTGAAGTGTGGGTCACAAAAAGTTGTGGGAAATGCAGTAATGCCTGGCTACTGGCCAATATCCAGTGGTGTTCCCCAAGGCTCAAATTTAGGGCCAGTTCCACAAATGTTTTTTATCAATGACCCAAACACAGGGTATTAATATACACAAAGTTTGCTGACAATACTAAAATATGGGGAGCCCTTGATTCCCTTGTGGGTAAAGAGGCCTTACAGAGAAGTCATGATAGACTGGAGCACTAGGAATCACCAACCATAAGAAATGTAACAAAGACAGATGCTGGATACTGCACTTGAGGTGGTATAATCCAGGATGTACATATAGATTGGGGAACAAGAACTGCAGAAAGGGATCTGGGAAGGTTTGGTTGATTATAACTTCAATATGAGGCAATGCTGTGCCCTGACAACCTAAAAGAGCCAACTGTATCCTGGGGTGCAGTAAGCACAGTGTAGCTGACTGAAAGAAGTTATTGCCCTACTATACTCAGCATTGGTACAGACTCCCTGTAGTAGTGCAAGCAGATTTTCAGCGACAGACTGGTCAAGCACTGAAACAAACTCCCCAGAGAAGTGGTCACGGTGTCACACCTGTTGGTGTTGAAGAGGAATTTTGGGCTAAATAGGACTAGTTGCTTCACTGAAACTGTTGTTTGGATCTGCAGTTGGTAAGGCTGATGTTTCACATTTCTGAGACCTGACTCATCTCACAGGTACCTCTCTGCAGGTAATTTTCTAACCTTTTCTGGTTCTGCTGCCTACATTCAGAACCTGCCTCTCTGTCCTCTTGGCACATAGCGTTTAGCCTGTAGTTAAATCCAGGACTCAAGCGACACCATCTACATCAGTTCTTAGATTCATGGTGTGTCTACATCCTCAAAAGTCTCACCTACTGAAGTCAGGATCATTTTTAAGGAGGTGTACAGATCTTGCAGGATTTAACAGATTAAACTAAGAGATAAAAAACCCAAGAATTGCCACGAAGTCTTCAGACAAAAATTAATATTCTTACCCAATAAAAATGTGTGACACTTGAAAGAAGCGTGGAGGATTTGTATTGTGTCTGGTCTGAAATAGGGAGCATCAAGTTATGAATTAACTCTATGCAGCTCCCTACACATTTCATAGAAACACACAATGGCTTTTGTTAATCTGTTTGAAATGTAAGGCTGGCAAATTAAAATAATTTTAGATAAATATCGGCTAGCTAATCTGTCTGACTCTGAGAAACTACCTGAATGTAGTTGTGGTTGAAGCAGCTCTTTGTATCAGCAGTGTATTCAAGCAGTATAATTTCTGTTGCTTGAAGACTCTGATATACCCCAGGGATGTGCTGGAACGGTTTCTTGTAATCAGAGGCTCTATGCACATGAAGGATTTGTTAAACTCATTCTGATCAGTTCATTAAAAGCTTGAATGCCATTTGAAAGCCTTCTATACTGATTGGATTTCACTCGAAAATTCTAATTCACAGTAATAAGAACAGAACAAATTTACAGTGAGGATGGAGAACAAATATCCATTTTCCTGCAATTTCTCTTCTTTGAACATTACTGCCTCTTCTGTGATGTGACCCAACAATGCAGTAGTACTAAAAAAAATTGATTGTATTTTTTTAATTTTCTTTTCGAGTATATCTTATATATGTAAATGGATGAAAGAAACAACCTCAGAGGATATTCTGTCTCAGAATTCAGAAGGTACTCAATAAAAATTTGCAAAGCTATCCCTTCTTTCCTCATTTAAACATCTGACTTTTAATCTTTTGCTTTAGAATAAGCCTACCCAGTAACAGTAACAACAACATTAGAGTCTATTCCATTTCAAATGGTCTTTATCCCATTAAAAGACTGAGTCATAAAGAATAGGTTACAAGGGATTATCATCATCTTGTATCTAAGGTGTGATGCAACTTCCTACTGAAATGCACAGAACTCCAAGGTTCATATTT
>VXBZ01006206.1:0-28421 GCA_013399135.1 Heliornis fulica | reverse complement strand
TTCTATGATGATGATTCTATGATCTCCTTGCTTTAGTGGACAAACATCCATCCAGGTTGCTTATTCACATAAAGCCATAAGATTTCAAGTGCTTTTTCTTCTTTTTTTTCCATCCTTGTGCTCAGCACATGACCAATATACCTGGCCAGCACATGACTAACAGTACAAAATATACAGTCCAACTCTTTAATCACTAGTAAGCCCATTTTAATATATACACACTGGGGACTTTTTGGAAAAAAAAAAAAAGATAAAGAAGAAGCTAGCTTAAAGGATTGAATACCATAGCCTTTAGAAGCATTCCTGGGTTTTGTTTGGTCTTCCATTGTTGTATTTCTTTTTCTTCCTTAGTTAATAAAGAATAGAGCAGCCTGGAAAACTGAGCTTATCTCTGCTTTCAATGAAGAAAACTTGTAAGTAGAATTTGTTGATGAGTGAAGTGAGCCCACAGAGACCCACTGGTGGGATACTTTTCGGAGATGAATCTTTTCTGTTTGCAGATATTTCCAACAGTTAAAGTAATTCACTACTGAGAACCAGACTGAATGATTGTAAAACACTTTGCAGCCCTGCAGAAATACACAGGAGACAGTATCTCCAGTACTGTAAATGAACATATCACTCTCAACTTCAAAGGAACTAAGATGTTTCACACCAGGTGAAGACCCAATCCCATAGGAATTGCCTGTTGTGCCAGTGTTCAGTTGCTGTCATATGTCTGGCTTTGGCTGATCTGGATCAAAAAGGTTCCCACTCCCAGCTGCTTCTCACTGTCTTCTCTGAAGGTTATCCCCCCATGCTTCCCGCACTCCCCCTCTGATATGTGTACATAATTGTTCCCTAACCCAGTTCAATCAAAATGAAACAGGTTAGGAAAAAAAAACCCTACTATTTAAAGTGTGTGAGCTAACCTGGATCATTTTGACTTAACTGGGTCAGGGAGTGATTATACGTGCAGTGTTACCAGCTGAGTGAAAAGGAAGGGGGACGATCTATTTGCTTGGCTTAGTAACAGTCAAAACAAGCTATAGGACTGCAGCTTTATATGAACAATATTCATAGTCTGGCTTTGGATGGTAGAAATTTGCATGTTTATGAGATGTCTTGTTGTGCACAGCCACCTTCTTTTTTGACAGAGTTTCTACATACCTAAAATTCTCCAAATCACAACGAAGTGGTCAAGTCAGCATTTTAGATCTCCCAATATGCTGATGCCTTAAGAAGTTCTGCCACACATTATAAGTACTAGCAAAACTCTGCAACCAAATGGTTTAAACAGTGTTGAGGGAGATTTGGGGCAAAAGTTAACACACATGTCTTTTGAAATCAGCCCGGTGGTTTTATTCTGGCAGATAGAGGCGCTCTCCTTTTACCTACTCTGAAGAGGAGAAAGGATTTGTTATCACCATCAGCATGCAAATGTTACTGCATCTTGTCTAACAGATTTAACTGTTTTTCAAGCAAGGCCAGTTAATGTAGACATTTGGGTTTAACAGAAAGCACAGTCTTTGTCAACAGCTCATTTTATGTAACAAGCTTGTACTCCGCCTGACCTTTTACTAAGCAGAAAGGAAAGCCATGGCAGGCTCCGTGTGGCCTTGGATGTGTACCTTTTGGAAGCACAGAAAGAGGCCTTTCCAGAGCTGGTGCTACTATTATTACTCTGAAGCATATTTTCTTCTTGAAAGAAAAAATACCCAACAACAAAATCTAATAATTTTGTTTAAGGTTAGTCTGTAAGGTAGAAACATTCTTCGCCACAGCTCCTCTTTAGTTCTCTGTTATCCAGGTACTGACAAGAGTACAGAAAATATTGCTCCAAATAAATGGATGCTCTGGGAACCATCTGAGTAACAACAAAATGGGAGCTTGGAGGAGTAATAGTCCTGCTTGGCCTAATTCACCCTATTTTCTGATTCTCATCAGAATCAGGGCAGGAAACCGTTTTGTCTTGAAGACTTCACCACCTGGATTCAACACTACCATGCACTTCAGAAATGTCCCCGCATTCCCCACTCAGTGTCCTCCTGGCCATACAACATTAGTTTATCTCCTTTGTAAAACATTCTGAAGATTATCATGGTCTCAAGTGAATGGGGAGGCTGAACTAGAGGCAACTTATCTTTAGAACAGATGCCCAGAAAACACAAATAAACATTAACGGCAGCTGCTAGATAGTGCAATTCAAAAATCCTGCTTGAGAGCTTTGTTTCACAATCCCTCTCAAGATCACCACTTCTTCAGGGGCAGGGGTTAACCCCAGCTGATGGCAGCTTACACAGGTATGCTTGGCTGGGAGCTGTGGCGTGAGCAGAGCAGACACGCTGCATGCTGTACAGGCTCTGCAGTGGGTTGTTAATCTTTCCCTCAGGAAAAGGGTGGACAGCTGGAGGCAGTAACCTCTTTTGCCATTGTAGTTAAATCCATCAGAGACTGTGAATCAGAGCCCTTATTTTTTTCCACATGAGTGTTCGCCATTTATGCCCTGATGAAACGACGCATTCAACAGAAAACAAAATGAAGTGCTGAAAGCATTAAACTCTTTAATAACGGGAGACATTGCAAGTTTTTTTGTCATTAATCTGCCATAATCAGGAGCTGCTGTTAATGCCTTTGAAAATACAGAATGCCAAAATGTTATTACAGGAAATGTTATCACAGAATGATATGGTGGGATGCAGAATCTCATCTACACCCTTTCTTGCACTCCTGCCTTTGTCATGATTTAATGTAGGAAAAATGCAAATGGAAACCTAAACCAATACGATTTGAAATTAAAATTTAAGTTCAAAAATTGTGGTGGCTTTTTTCTCTGAGAAAAAACCAAAACCAAAATACAAGTGTCATGAGGGGAAGATTGCCCCTTCAACTGAATCAAAACATTGCCTGGTTTTGACTCCAAATTGAGATGAAGCCATAGTTCTCAGCTATTCACAAAAAAACCCCTTTGTAGTTTCGAATTGTGCTTGAAACAGTGGGAGAAAAATGATAAGAAGATATGACATATTAACATGGAAAGAGGGAAAGGTTTTCAGGCTACCTGATTTTAGGCCACATAACCTGGACACACCTGGCTATGTTTATCATTGTGTACATTTTTTTGTTGAATTTATAGAGGCTGAAGCAACACCATATGTACATGTGTGTATCTGTGTATAGCTATATGTATTTCACATATTTTATGTATATTTACATAAGCAGATATATTTATACAGGCAAGAACAGCAATATAATAAAAGAGGAGTAACTTTTGCATATATATATTTATATATTGCATGCAAGAATGGCAGCAAAAGATAAAATCTCTCCTTTGCAGAGAAGGGCCTGTTATATTTATCAGGCAAATGCAAAGACAATCTTGATTTACACAGAGATAAAAATAATAGACAAATATTTTTTAAAAATCCAGTCTGAAAGAGAATGCCAACCTCCCTTCCATAATACTTGTCATGATTTATAAAAAAAAAAAAAACCAAACACCACTTATAAACAAAACTGAAATTTTCAACTTCTACATAAGATAAGGAAGTGAGAAGCCCAGAAAGCTTATTTTCCTTTCTTTTTCCCCACTTACATAAGTCATGCTGCTAGTTCCTTTTGGAGCCAGGGCATTCAGACTCTCTTCCATACCCATAACTTGGCTGAAACAGAGGGAATGGAGAGACACAAAGGGTAGGGAGGGTTCTGAGGCTTCCCTGCCTCTCACCAAGTCTGCCTGTGAATTTCCAAGTGGAAGATTCCTTCCACCTCTCTTTTACTACTGAAGAAAAGCAAAATTGATGAGAACCTGCCAGGCGCAGAGCTGTGATTTTAGTTTCATGCAAGTGAAATATTGCTGACTATGCAAATGGATGAAAAATCTGTGTCAACCCTATGTACAACCTGTTTTTTTGGATGTGTCACAAGAAAATGGGATTGGTAAACAGAGTGAGGAGGGGACACAAAGTGAACACAATCTCATGACTATTCTAAACTGTGCACATCATGATGGTTCTCTTCAAGATGATTTTTTAATAGCAAATTTTATTTTCTTCCTGCTGACAGTGTGGAAGTAGCATTAGGCATATGTTATCTTCTATTTTATTGCAAAATCTGTTTCCTTCTGCAAGAAAACAAGACCACTCACAACTAATTATCATGTAAAATCACATTCAAGCACAGAATGAGGCAGTCGCAGTGAAACTATGGGAGATTGTTATTTATCATTTTTATTTATTGAAGCGTTTGGTATTCTTGGCTCTGTACAAAACAGAAAAAGCCAGAATCAGTCTCTTCCCTATGGAGCATACAACCTATGGCTTATGCTGTGCAATTTAAGAGCAGCCTGAGTCCAGAGCCATGGAGAACATAATTTCCTAGGAGTGTGAGCATGCCAGCTGCTGCCCTCCTCGCAAAGATAAAGCTTGCACATCTGGCATGCTAAGCCAGCTTTGCTCTTTCCTTTAGGTCAGCGACCATCCCCAGGGATCCAGTAAAAATGCAGGATACAGCAGACCTTTGAGAGAGAGAAGCAAAGCAACCTTGAGGCACAGGCTGTGCAGGCATCTGGCCAGAGCAACAAACTTCTAGTCTTGCAAAATGGCCAAGATTTTGTCTACTGCGCAGTCTAGATTTGCTGCTGCTGGTATTGTTGCTGAAGAAAAGGTCAAGGTGGGTGAAGAAATAGTTGTTATAATGTGGGAGAAATTCCAGCGCAGCAGGGGTGGCCTGTCCCTGGCCTCCCACCTTCTGAACAACAACATTTTCTGAAAAGGAGGCTACTCTGTATACTTGTATAATTTATGCAGTGTTGTGCAGACAGTCCCATGCTAGGGCTGGATAAATTAATATATGTAAATAGTGCAGCGCACTGTCTTGCAGAGATATTAGATTGTTTCCCAGGAGCATAAATTAACAGTTTGGGGCAAGTTTGGGATGATGCATCATTCTGACATGGCTATAAACCTTGCAGTTTTGGAGCCAGTTCATTTACAAATGGTTTGGATATACTACATGCTGCTACACTGCCTGATGTGCATTTATCCTTTGTGATCTCCCTTCCCTCACGGCCTCAGTAATGACCCACCCAGGCAGGTCCTAAATTTGCTAGAGCAGCTCAGACACTGAATGTACTGAGTAAGCAGATGGTGTACCCAACTCAGAGTGGTTTAGATGCCATTTTATGATTAAATATTGTGTAGCGAGGATAACTCTTGCAACAGGCTACTCCTGGTAGGCATTTATAAAACTGCATCTAAGGGGAAGAGGTAATGAATGTGGATGGTCCATTAGGTGGGAGTTCAACTATAGATGGTCTCAGAAAGCAAGAATGCGAGACCATGTGGCACTTAGAAGTGGCATTAGACAGTAGAAGTGGAAGCAGTGAGAAAGGATTTGCACACAGACTGAGGAGTCTGCTCAGCCTTCAGAACAGGTCTGAATGTGAGCAGAAAGGCTCAAGTAAATTAGTGTAGAAATTAGGATCTTCCAAAGAGGGAATGAGGAGAGACCTGCCCCTAGCAGGGCTGCTGCTATAACTTGTCCACTCTACTCCACAAGAGTCATTCTGTGAAAGAACATCTGGATTTGTTGGGGAAGCAAACAACAGAAAAGAAGCCTGATTAATTTAATGACTAATACTTTTCCCTAAAATATAGAATTATTTTGTAATTTTAAATAATTTTTAGTAATAATTTCAGGAAGTGAGAACTAGACTTGTTCTGCATACACAGTTACCTTTGTTTCTATTCTATTGATTGCAGAAAAAGTAGAGCAATGATACAAAACCAGGTTTCTTCTGCACTCTTCCCAACCTTGCTGGTGTAGTCCATGTTCTCAGTCATGCAACAGGGACATGCAGCAGCCCTGTGCATGTGCTCACTGCCTCTTCTTCCTCTCAAGTATCAGTAGCAGGCTTATGCATGAGTCTCCCTCTCCGGTGACACAAGGGAAAATGTGAACAAATATGGACAAGTTGCCAGTTAATCACTTTGAAAGGAAGATATCTGTTATTGTGCTTTAATTGTTGAGTACTGATTGCATGGGTAACTGATTATTTCTTCCCTATAGCAACAGAGTGAATGGGAGAACACCTACTTCTGGCATACTTTTCAGTCCCACAGGTGCAGCTATATAACTGAAGGTACAGAGTAAGTTGTTCACCAGTTATCTAGTTCTTGTCTTCCACAGAAGCCTGAATTTTCCCTTATTAAATATCACTATTCTTTCAGGAGCTGTCTAAGAGGGGAATTGGATAAGCAGTAATAATTCACACTACAGAGATGTATAAGCACTGATATATTTCGGTTATCTTGCAATATAATAATGAAATATTCCTTCTTTTAAAGGAATTTTCAATACAAACTGTTCCTAGATTCTCCAAATATGAACAATTCAGAGTATCTAAGATGAGGCTTCCAGGAGCTTGGCTTTTTCTGAAAGTCAGAGCTCATGTGATTGTCCCTAAAATTGACATAGCCTGAATCACAGAATGGTTTTGGTTGGAAATGTTTTTAGTCTTTCCTTTCTCTGCTTTCAGAGTTTTTCCTGGATGTATCCTCCAGGATCCTCTCCACACCAAGCACAAACACATGCATAGCTAGTATCACTGAAGATGCCTGGGGCTGCCTTATAAAGAATATCCCATTGGTCATGCACCCATCCATGGATGTTCTATATTTCTCTTGCCTTGTGAGCTTTCAAACCTATGGAGTCTAGCTCCTGAGAAATTTTTTATCTGACTACTATCACCTTCCTTCCTTTTTTAGTTCAAACTGGAGTCACAATAAAGAAAAAATTATGAATTTCAGGATGACATAGGAAGAGGAGTCAGATTCTGTAGCAGTTTTCTTCACATAATGGAATTCAATAAATCAGAGAAATAAACAAGATTTAAACAGAATTTAGGTGTTGAAAATTCATTAGTATATGTAAAAATCATGCTACCATTAATTATGCAACTGTTTCAGAGAGGTTTCTTTAGAGCAGCAGAGATGCTTGTTACTTTTATGCATTCTTTTTCTCTTTCATAATATAAGTACTACAGAAATTCATTACAGAAATTATTATTAAATCATATGCTGATGAATGAGCACAAAACTATTAATGGCACATAATTTGCAGAGCACATGTCCACTAGAGTATCTGGCAAACCATGCAAATCTTACAGTATACGCTATGTGCTTTGATTTTCTCTGTTAGATGATTGAAAAATGTTCATTAAGAGATTTCTCTAATGAGTTGTGTTCAAGCATAAAATAGGCCACTCCTTTTATGATTTAAGTGTGGTTTTGGAATATAAATATCTTTCAATTCCCTATAGGAACTGACTTCAAATAGGGATTTTTGTCTTAACATAGATTTCAGGATCTTTGAAGAGTCTTTGAAGTTTGTAATTGGGTCCAAGCTGAAATGTGATGTCATTCACTCAAATACTGGAGTTTATTCTGCTTATGGCTCATGAAAAAGATACACTTCAATTTTTGAGATGTGTGCCAGAAGTTCTTTGGATGCACACTTAGTCGGAAAGTTGGGACAATATTAATATTGTGGAATCAGTAGAGCAACCCCTGATCCTCTGGTCAGTTAATCCTGGACCCTTTTGTTACAATTACATAAGACTTACTCTCTTTATTTTCCATTATGTTATTAAAGAGAGGGCTTTTGTGCTTTTACTATGCTTTTGTTTATTCTGTTTTCCTTTGAATGCACAGAGTGTTTAAGCAGAGCAGTAGGCAGTTTTAAAGAATACACATGAAGAACAGATCTTAAGAGAAATGTTTTTTTTCTCATGTACACTGGTAGAAAGCAGCAAGTGAAACAGCCTTCTGAAATACCAAACTGCATCGTTGCTATGCCTTTCTGAAGCCTGTTCAAAGTAGGAGCCTTTGCAATATGTCCTGAGAGTGAACCAGAGAGTGAACTTGTGGCCTCCTCGGGGAGGTAGGCCTAGCTGAGGACACTGCTTGTCAGAAGTGACATCTCCAAGCTGGATGAGCTCACTCTGATTTGCTGTCCCTTTCAGGGTTGAACAGAGTGACAGACCTGGAGCATTCTGCTCCATTGAAGTTAAATAACTAGTTGATGTGATGATATGATGGGACTGAAGCTCCTTACCTTTGCTATTTCCTCTGCAGGCGTGAGCGATTCATAGCTGACGTTCAATTGAAAACTCACTTTAGCTTCCAGCTCCACCACAACTGTTCAGCTAGATGGACAGTTTGGCTTTCTCAAGTAAAGAAAAAGGAGACTTAACATGTTGGAAAAAATTAAAAAACCCCAAACAATCCACAGAAACAGAGAATATCCCTTGGCAGAGATGTTTGTCAGATGTGATGCTGGCAAAAAAAAAAAACAAAACAATTACAATTACATCTCATCATACCTCACTTTCTTTTTTCTCTGTGATCACTGGCCTCCAGGTGTACATTCATATCCTCCTGAAATAGGGGACATATGAATTCAAAACGTTCTTCTAAAAGTCAGTGTGATTTCTTCCTTCTTAGGCAAGTACCCAGGATGATAGTCTTTACGGTAAAAGAGAAAACTGGTGCCACCAAAGTAAAGTTAGTCATGATGTTAGATAGCCATCCAAATGGTGCATGAGAAAGAAAACAACCCACATTTTTAAATTTATGCAAGGTATCAAGATGATTGAACTCTAATATCAAGCAATATTCTTTCTTCTTTTTCTCAGCCAAAAGACTCTGGGGACACTCTGGAGACTGAGTATGAGAGTACTGTCACATCATAATTTAATCACTTCTTCCTTTTCCTTTCCTGGAAAGTCATCTCAGATAGTGCTGAATGGTACACAATCAAAACCCCATTAGTTTTACTGTCAAAACCAAATTCATTAAACTTCCCAACCGAATTTAAGCAATTGTTCTTCAATGTCATCGGTGCAGTCAGAACACTTCTACAATTAATTTTCAGTGAGGGAAAATTCCAGGGTTGGGAGTGAGCAGCAATTTTTGTTCCTGTAAGTCAGTCTTGCATTAACATTGTCTCAATTTTATTGTAAACGTTCAAAGACATAGTTTTGAATTTCTGTGAACTGGCAGTCTATTCACTGAGACACATGAACAAGTCAGGTAATTAGTCTAATCCTGACTGCCATAAATCACCTGTACCTTCAAACCTGAAGCCAGTAAGAAAGCTTGTTTCTCAGACCAAAATTCAAAGAGACAAAAAAGCCATTTTAGATGTGATAGCCAGTTTGTTTCCTTTTGAAGACACTTCTGATGACTGCTTTCCATTTTTTTCTCACATCACTGAAAACAAGTATGAATTCTCTGTCCATACTTTAATAAAACTGACAGTTTACAACCTGACTAATCCACAGACATTTCCAAGACAACCAGCAATTTTTAAGATGCAGTTTGCTACAATAAATACAAGACTGACTGAGCTTCTGCTTGTTCCTTAATTCTTGGTGCTCAGCTGGGGCTTTCTAGTTGCTGCTCACAAGTCCTGTGTGGGTTAGCAACATCCACCATTCCTTGTGAGAAATTCACTGCGCATTCGACACGCCTTTAGTTGTAGTTTGTTCTGGCACAGCTTTATATTTTGAGAATATTTTATGAATAATCCACTCAGATCCAAACCTCCCTAAGTAAGAGGTTGGAAGGGCATGTGAAAGGGCCTATTAAACAGACATAAACATCTTGTGAGCTTTCCCAGTGCTTGAAAAAACATGCTGCAAATAATTTTCTATAAGTACCTGTCTGATAAAAAGCAGGGGTATTTGGTAACATTATCACTTAAGCAATATATTTGAAGTTCTAGATGAAGTGAACAAATGCTGCAGTGTGACTGCCCAAACATGCCAAAAATGGCCCAGTAACGTCCCTTTTCTCCCTGTGCTCCTCTCTGCAGAAAATCTGTGTGTGATGGCCCTTCTTAGTGGGTATGCCTATGATCCAGAGAGATATAAACTCATGTCACTACTAATCAGCCCATGTCAGTTCATATGCTCAATGGAAAGAAGCACATGCAATGGCAAGGTTGAAAGGACTTCAATCTCTAGTACAGATTTTATGTATACACCATTGAACAAACAGCTTGGGGATAACACATGAAGAGCAGTGAAACAAAATTCTCCAACTTTGCTCTACTTTTGATACCACACAGAATTACTTAGACATCTTGCCTCCACATAATCCAGACATGGCTTACATCCTTTTTCTTCACAAAGCATGAGCATCACATCCATTCTTTAAGGTTTTCAGCTCTGTATAATCTCACTCTGGGCAAAGCTTCAATGTCTATGGCAATTTTACACATTTGTTCATGCTCCTCACCACTCATAGACAGTTTGCAAGACAAGTGGTATGAGGTTGCACCTCCTAATGAGTTGGCAGAGTTTCTTGCTTACTATAGGGAACATACTTGTGCCTAAAAGCTCTCCAAGTTCTTCTGCTCAAGCCTATTACTTGTCTGACTGGACCTGCAATGCGTTTCTACATGTTCTCCTTCCAAAATGACAACTGAGGATCGCAGTCACATTCAACAATGTAAGTCACGCCTGATACATCTAAATCAGTGGAAAGAAAAGGTTTCTTAAGGTGAAAGCCAATATTGAACTAGGACATGGGAACCTCTCCCTGATGTAAGCATGAAGATCTGTTAAAGATCTTCTTTGACAAAGATCTTCCTGTGATGTCCTGTGATCTCCTTTGGTTGACAAAGATCGTCCTGTGACAAATTCAGCAAGAGCAGGGCTTGATAGAGAAAGTTTGAATGGGGGAGTGGGGAGGTTTGAGGTAAGAGGTATTCTCAGACATACAATGGGTGTGAGGGTTTGCATCTGAGTAAGGTAGTCCTTAAGGCAGCCGTGGAGCCCTCGGGAAAATACACAAAATTTCATTTGGGCATCAGGCAACTTCAACTTCTTCAAGCACTTTGTCTCTCAGCAGCTATGGAGCAGTTACCACAATGATGGACGAACTGCATAAGGGCTGTAGAGAGGCTCCAGCTGCAGTTAACCACACACTCAACTCACGGAAACTGGGCAGGATTCATTATGTTCACACTGCTGTTAGATATTAAAGGCTTCTTCCGGGGCGTTTTAGTTCCATGCAGGCCGAGAATGACCAGACACATCAATATGATGCAGAATCATTCCCCTTTATTAGCAAACTCTGTTATATTATATAGGAAATCGTTTCCCTACACGCTCCACACACGCATCACAAGCTAAGCTGATTGGTTACGTTATCTTCTATAGCTACACCCCTATTCAGGCAGGTATCCTCCTTTCTTGGAACTTCCCCAACTTAGTTGCCACATCAGCAACTTCCCTCTTTCACTGACCTTCGTTGATGCTGCCTTACTGCCCACACCAAGTATATCTCAGACAAAGCCACTTGGGCCCCAACAGGCTTCTGTTGGGTTCATAGTGTAAAGGCAGTGTACCTACAGCAACTATGTGTTGTGTGGATGCTCTGTAATCTGAAGTGACCTGGAAAATGCATTTTGCTTTTCAGATATGTTCTGGCATGCTCTGAAGCACACACAATCTCTTGCAAACTGAGAGCCTTTTTTGGCATACCACTTCAAACAAGGTTATCAAAGAAATACCTGTGGTAGATATGTCTCTGGGAAAAAAAAACCCACAACACAGACAATTAATGACCTCTGCATTCCCATGTATTTTACCACGTTGGAACTCACACTGTCTTAAGAACTTTAAGTCGTAACCCTTCTGATGTATTGTTCTCCACTTTGATAGATGAAGAAGCTGAAGCTCAGCCTGCCCAGATGACTCACCAGTGTAACTAGGAGTATAAAACATCCCTGGAGTAGCTGAGAGTTATAAAGCAAGGCTAACAAAGAGCTTTGTATGAGATTCGCAGCATCACAGAATGTTAAGGAGTTGGAAGGGACCTCAAAAGATCATCTAGTCCAACCCCCCTGCCCGAGCGGGATCACCTAGATTAAATCACATGTGAATGCATCCAGGTTGGTTTTTAATGTCTCCAGAGAAGGAGACTCCACAAACCCTCTGGACAGCCTGTTCCAGTCCTCCATCATGGTGAAAAAGTTTTTCCTTATATTCAGATGAAACTTCCTATATTCCAGCTTGGACCCATTGCCCCTTGTCCTATCACTGACTCCATCCTCCTGACACTCACCCTTTACATATTTATAAACGTTAATGAGGTCACCCCTCAGTCTCCTCTTCTCCAAGCTAAAGAGACCCAGCTCCTTCAGCCTGTCCTCATAAGGAAGGTGTTCTGCTCCGTTAACCATCTTGGTGGCCCTGTGCTGAACTCTTTCAAGGAATTCTATGTCCTTCTGGAACTGAGGGGCCCAGAACTGGACACAATATTCCAGATGCAGTCTCACCAGGGCAGAGTAGAAAGATAAATAATACATATCTCTTGCCAGTCAATTTCATCTGAAGAGCTTTTATCCTTATGCCATTCTGTATTGCCATCTTTCATCCTGTACTTTCTCTAAATTCACAGAAACTGTACTAATTGTTTGGTCCCATCAATTGCCGTGTTTGCCATGCATATTACTTTCTCCCTGAGGAATCAAAAACTCACATCTCCTTGTAGGTTGTCATGCAAACGGCATCCACCAAATATCTTAAGTCATAGCTCAAAAATTATTCTACTCTCCTATTTCACAGAAGTCAAGTACACTGAGAAAACCATTTTGAGGTAGCTTTCAGATAATTCCACAATCTTTACAGGATTCTCCCTGAATAGTCTACCAGTCCAACCGTTTATTAAAAATGTTACATAACAATTCTATTTCATTTGCAGCTTCCTGAACACCTTTGTGCCAAAGCAGAATGTAAAATCTCTAGCTTGATTCATTAAATTTTCCCATGGCAGTTCAGTTCTGAAAAACCTTTCTTTAAAGGCCAGCACAACATGTTAAACGTCCAAAGGGTTCAATGCTGTTGCCTTTGGATACCACATAACATGGTACCAAAATACAAGCAAGATATAGAACCAGAAATGCTGCACAGAAATTCACTAATTAGATCATTGCTTATTCAAGGAAAGAGATCTTTCATCTCCAGGAACTCAGGCAATTAGGTGAGGTCCCTCACAGTACACCACAGAGGCAGTCAGCTTATACTAATGAGTTTTGTGCTGTAGTTGAGTAAACAACCGGTCATCATGGACTCATTAAGGCTCTTCCATTTCCATGTTTTCTTCCCAGATGTTGGGCCTTGTGGTCTGTTAATATCTAATGGTCTTGTCATTTGTGCCTGCACACATCACTTCTGCTTGCTCCTTCTACTCGGTGCCCATACTGTTTTGTCTGCAGTGTGGGACTGGAGCTGACACTGGCCATTTATTCCCCATCCCATCAACATCATTCTCTTCACATCCTAGCACAGCTTCTGCTGAATGTGCAAACCTCCTTATAGACGTGCCTCTTGAGCTCATTTTTGATGGTGATGAAACTTCCCATCATAGACAATAACTCTTTCAGTTCTGGTCAGTTATCATGCAAGTCAGGATAGAAATTGTCACAGCTGGATGAGTTTTTGGCTATTTTTTAGTCATCATTTAGAACAGAGTAACAAATGTTTAAGTTACAGTGACAGCACTTATACTTCAAGCTGTCCAAATACTCCAACATAGCTAATTTTCATTATATCTTTTGAGCCTGTTGATTATTTTCCAATGTAAATTAACATTTTCTTGGGTTTTGTTAAAAAATAAAAGTATCTGTACATAAGAAATAACTAAAGTTTGAATGTAAATCAGCTTAGCCATTTGAATTCATAGAGACAGTGAAGACTGGCTCTAAAAGCAGATACACAAAGTAATTTGTGGACTCTGACTCAGAATGTGCTCTCCAGTGTATGATCACTCTAACTTTATACTTGAGTACGTGACAACACACGTGTGATGTGAGAAGCTCTGAGAGGCCAGAACCTGAACTGCAGAGCTGGGCAGAGAAATTTGGGTAGAGCTAGAGTCTGAGGAAATCAGCTATTCTGCTGAAATCTAATCCGGCATCAAACTGGATCTATGTCACTTGTATTTTATTTCCAGAGAAAACTAGATGACATCAATACATTTATTTATGTACTTTAATTTCTGATTTAGAATATTTCAAAATATCTTCTTTAACATAAACAGAAATAAAAATACCTGAAATTAAGCCAAAGTTGGAATTCAGTCACTTCCCGAGTTACCTTCTGCCATTTGAGATGCATTGTCTGACAGCTGCTGCTCCAGAAAGGAGAAGGTAGATTAGATATAGAATAGATTAAAATTTTAGAGTAATATCTGTTAGAAATAATATCTAATAGGATAGATTATGTGCAAAAATAATATAAAATAGGCAGATGGATATAGGTACAAAAATATTCATTAGATATTTGCTTGGATGCATTTCAGCATTCAAGATTGACATATTTAGATTTCTTTTGCAATTAAATATGAATTTTCTTGGTTTATGGTCCTTGAACTTATCCCATAACATCTTCTTTGAAAAGCATTTGCTCCACCTTTTTTATGTACCACTCACCGTGATGCTTCTTGAGCTATAGCATATAATATTCTATTACTTCTGATGAGGAACAAATTCTTTTCATAAACAGGTATCTATAAAGTCTTTGTGGACTTTATTTAGGATTGCTTATCTTAAAAAAATAAATTCAAATGAAGACACTTAGTCCAGGAGGAGAGTGTTTTGGAAGTAGACAATGCCAGGAAAATGTGATCTCAATCTGAATAAGATCTATGCTTAGAATTATACTAAATTCAGTAGTGCTGAATATATACACATACATATATATGTACATATATATATATATATGTACATGTATCCCATCTTAATCCATGATAATTTTCAGATGCACGCAAAGCATTGGTTATTTGCACTTAGTTATATGAAACAAGCTTTTTCTTGTTGTATGCTTTTCTTTCCCAACCTTTTATTTCTTGAAGTAACCTAACACTTTCCAAACAAAAGCCTGCCAGATCACAGACTTTTTTGTCACTGGGAGAAGCCTGGGGTATCACTGAACAGGCACAAAGAGCAGAACAATGCCCAAGAAGTAAAGTATGCTTTATATAAGCATATTTAAGCAGCAGAACCTGTCTCATCTCTCAGCTTGAACATATTTCACAATAAGCGCAGAAAATCTTGAAAGGGTGGGGAAAGAAAATACTGCCTGTTTTAATGCCCTCTGAAATGGTAATTTGCTGCAAAATTAGCATTAAGGTGAAAAGAACCACTTGCAAAGTACACCCAAAACATTGTAAGCTACTAAGATTTCTAAAAAGGGGAAGGTTTGGCTTATTTTTTTTAATGAAACACAGGGCACATGAGGTGGAGCAAAATGTAGAAATCTGATTGCAGATTCAGCTCTCAGTTTAATGTTCTGCTTTACCAGAAGCTTTTTAAATAATAGGAGAAGTCACCCAGAGACTAGCCCCATAAAGAGAGCCTTTAAAACAACCCTTGGGCTTCTATAACTCATAGATGTATGCTGGATGTTGACACAGGTCTCATCCTGGCTGCAGATGCACAGAAGAGATTCCCGTCCATTTGCTCTCCAGAGCCAGATTCATGAGGATCAGTTAATATGTGTCTGTATCTGATTGACAAGTCAAACCCAATATAAAGAGCTGAACCAGCTGATTTCTGGGTGAGGGAATTCCTAGCAGGCAGATAGCTGAATGAAGGATCTTTCTCAGTCAAAAACCTCTACATTTGCAGAGGATGTAGTACTGTGTGTAGACAAAGGGCTCATTTATATAGGCAGTCCATCTCTACAGTAGAAAGAATTAGACTGAGTTTTATACTTGTGAAGTATGAGTTTTCTATGCAGGTTTTAATGGAGTATACATTGCAAAGTCGAAGAGAGAGTCAAGCCTGGTCTTGATCATGTGGCTAGGATTTTTTTTTCCTCAGAGATTGAGACTGCCAATTAATTTTGCTAATATAAACAAGAAGCTGTAGTGGCAAGGACTATGTTTTTTCCACCCTGGTCCACAAAACCGATTGATCAGGAAGTGAGATAGCCACATCCATTCTCAGATAAATTACCTCTTTTAAACATATCTTTTCCTAAAGAGTGACCAGGAGGTGATAATAAAGTTTTGAAAATTATTAAAAGATTCTATTCCATTCTCATTTATAGCAGCGTGAATAACACCCCTGAGAATCTGATCCAAAAACTAATGGCAATTTTTTCTCTGTTGAAAACAACTTTTTCTTCTGTTACATAACTTGAACAGATTTTTAGTTTTTTCCATTGTGGTTATTTCTTTTTTTTATTTTTTTCTGTGACTTTGACATTCAAACAGATGGGAGTTCTGGTCAGTGTAGATATCCATGAGAGAAAGATAAATTTATGTAGTGGGTTTAATTTAGCTACTACATAAATGAATGACTCTCCTTCTGTTCCTTGTCTTTCAGTTATTTTTCTTCTTGTCTGTAGTTTAGAAATGAACCCTTCTTTCATTAGCAGACAAGGTCATTGTGTTCTGTAATTTTCACATTACATTTATGAGGCACATCCTTTTTATTCTATCCAGTCACCCTTAACCCAAGCACCAAAAATTAAAAATACAGCACTGCTTTGTACATATGTGGAACACAATGGGGAACAATCATACTAGACATTGAGAATACTAGGTAATATTGCAAAGACAATAAACTTAACCATCAATTACAATAAATGTATTCCAGAAGGACCTTTAGATTCATTAGTTGACATAGAGGAAAATACAGGTATTTATCCAATTAAAGCTAAGACACCTTTGCAATCACATATAGACATTCTAACCCTATATTGAATAACAGTCTCTAATTCAATACAGAATAAAATAAAACCCCACTCTGCTTGTTATAAAAGAGACTTACAAACAAAAAAGTCTTAGCTTTTGCAGTTACTATACCATCTATGAACAGTTTAAAACACAGTTGTTATTTTAGCTTTAGTTAAATTTCCAAATTGATTTCCAGGTTCACCTTGCTCCCAATTGTTTATGATGTTTTAAAAGATTCCAGTTTTGGACTGAACCTCTCTGTGTTTTGCTTCAAATAAATAATAAGAAGTTTATCTTCCTTACACTCTGTCTTCTTTATAATACTTATAATGTCTTTTCTGACCTCAGCTGAAGTGATCATAATAGGTATTGTGACCTAAAATTACATTCAACAGCAAATCTTTGTGGAGCAAAACCGTAAATATGTGCACTGACCTTTAAAGATTATGCACAGTGAATTCTAAACACACCTGTGATGCTCTGGAAGAGCAGCCTTTATGAATAATTGTGTGCAGTGAGGAGTGCACTACTTCTGCAAAAGCAAAACCTCTACCTCCAAACACCATTACAATTTTCAAGCTGAAAAATAATGTTTTAATATGTGTACAGAAAGGAATATACTCTGTATTTCAGAGCTGATACTTTACCTCCCTTTCTTGTATCTGAGGATGCATCTTACTGGAAAGTAAATTGGAGCAGGTGACATTCTTTGACCCTGAGGGCAAGTTGCACCATACAGATCATATCTGTAACTCTAAATTATATTTCTGTCACCTGCCCCTGAAAGAAAATGTCCTTCTCTATATTTCTTAATGGGAACAGTTCCTGGCTTGCCCTACCCCATATGCTGTGAGCGTTTTCTTCTTAAAACAATCCCATGCAATATAAGTGTGCAAGAAACACGGAACACTCAGTGCTGTGCCTTGTTCTTGTGTAGTATGGCACTGTGGCCAGCCCACATGATTTCTGGCACTTGTTCAAATGGCATTAGCAATTGTAGTTTGACTCTCTCCAGTATTATATCATGGAAAGCATTTCCAAGATCATCAGTATGTTTCCTTAGATCCTAAGGACCTGGGCAGGGAGAAATTTAATGAGATTTAACAAGGGCAAGTGTAGGGTATTGCATCTGGGGAGGAACAACCCCAGGTACCAGTATAGGTTTGGGACTGGCCTGTTGTAGAGTAGTGCAGGTGAGAGAGACCTGGGGTCCTGGTGGACAGCAGGATGATCATGAGTCAACAATGTGTCCTTGTGGCCAAGAAGGCCAATGGCATCCTGGAGTGTATTAGAAGGGGGTGGCTAGTAGGTCAAGAGGGGTCCTTCTCCCCTCTACTCTACCCTGGTGGGACCACACCTGAAATATCGTGTCCAGTTCTGGGCCCCTCAGTTCCAGAAGGACATACAACTCCTTGAGAGAGTCCAGTGCAGGGCCACCAAGATGATGGAGTGGAACATCTTCCTTATGAGGAAAGACTGAGGGAGCTGAGTCTCTTTAGCTTGGAGAAGAGGAGGCTGAGGGGTGACCTCATTCATGTCTATAGATACGTAAAGGGTGAGTGTCAGGACGATGGAGTCAGGGTCTTCTCAGTGATGGCCAGTGATAGGACAAAGGACAGTGGGTCCAAGCTGGAACATAGAAAGTTTAATCTGATTGTAAGGAGAAACTTCTTCATTGTGAGGGTGACAGATCACTGGAACTGGCTGCCCAGAGAGGTTGTGGAGTCTCCATATCTGGAGATGCTTCTTTCCCCAGTGTTTTAAATACAGGATACAAACACAGTATAATAGTTCAGTGCAGTTCCACCATCACACTTGACTTAGCCTATATATTGTCTGAAGCAAGGACTAATGGCCTGAATCTGCTTTTCTCCTATGCTTTCAGGCCTAGGTATCTCCTATGTTATACCAAAGGTATGGTATTGAAAGACACTGGAATAAATTTCCTTCCTTTTTTCATCTCTTTGTCAACTGTGTGATCCAATTACGAATTATGCTAAAGTTAACTAATTATCAGTATGTGATAAGTAATGCAGTGTCATTTAAATGAGATGCTGAAGTGCCATGAAGAAAATGTGTCTAGATTGTTATCTTTTCATATAATGTGATTCCTCTAACACATAATGAAAGCACTTCCTTAGAGCAAAACAATTGCTTCCACTGAAACTATTGGCCAGATCTACCTCTGGGTTGAGGGCAAAACAAAAGCTTTTTCTCATAGTCTCTAAATGAAAGATCAATTCAAATTTTTTGCATCAACATCAAGTCATACAACATATTTTCCCATTTGTATACTTCATTGATTGCCATTCTGGATAGCTGATTCTGGTTTGGTATTGATGTCATTAGACCAGAATTCAATTCTGCCTCAAATACTTGGGACCCTTCAAGTATCAGAAATCTATCAATACATTTTCACAGGTCAGTGTAGTAGGCTGACATCACACAGAATTACAAACCTGAAAATGATCTCTCCGGTTAGATAACATATCATTCTTTAGTGTAAGTCATGTGTGCTCTTAAGTTTTCCTGGCATTAAGAGAATGCAGAATTTCATGTTTCCTTATCCAAGACTCCCACTCAGGGTTTATTCTGGAGCACACCACAAGCAAATGCAAGACTTTACAGGGTTTCCAAATCATAATTATATTCTGTTTATCATCGACATGCACAGACCTAAAAAATATAAATAATACACGCCTGTCAGAATTTCCCCACCTTGGTTACCTACACTTCAGTATTCATTGGATATGCTTCAGATTTCTTTGAGAAACCCAGTATCCCCCACACTGAACGTGAAAGCTCTCATCACATTTGTGGCTTCTCTCTCTGTCTCAAGCAAGTAATTTTATTCCTTCTTTTTCTTGTCTCACCTGCTATGGCTAACTACATGATTCTGGAGCTTTGGGAGTAGAAAATCTGCTAGTGGAAGATTCACCTGAAATATATGTGTCTGCCATATTTGAGGTTTATAAAAGCATGTTATGAATCACTTCACTGAGAGCTGCAAAACCTGAAATAGAGAAAGAAATGGGATTCAGGTAGTTCAGGCTGCCCAGGGGGAAGTTTAAATATAACTGTAGGCATAAGCTCATGTTGTATGAATTCATGTCCAGTATTCCTCTGTCAGTGTTAGTTCTCATCTTGTTCCCTACTTTTCAGTCATGGGAGTTTTAAAGGAGAAATCCTTGGAGAAATCCAGCAGTCTCAGATGTTGGTTTGCTTTTGAACTATTGGAGAAAGTTATTTTTTCTTTTGGATTTATCCATCTCAGGCCAAAGGATTTTGTTTGACCTGTATCACTTGACATTGTGGATTCTATTCTTGTACATACACAAAAATTAAGAACCCCACATGCAAACCAAGGTTGCAATCCGGACATGGCACACAGGGAAGTCCCAAATTCACTTAAGAGATACAATCTGTATTTAAATATATTCCACAGATCATTGTCAGCAATTAAGGCATATGTTTATAGTTCTTAAATCCCTATTTCAGGGCTTCTGATGCCACTGAAAATTCAGAAAATATCAGAGGCAGAGTCCTAGTGATAGCCAAGCTTGAGCACTTACAACATAGCATAAACTAGTTTCTGTCCAAATGTCTCTATGAACATGAATGCAGCAGTGTGGGAAGGACAAATCAGTATTTTTTTTGTAGTTGACCAAAATAATTCCTGAGAAAGAAGAATCAGTCTTATTCCTCTTCAGTTACAACAATGGAGGCTCTGAAAGAGAACATCTCATTCTGTTTTAGCTGACAGAAAGTTAATGCTAAATAGAACCTACCTGGGATCAACACAGCAAGTAGTAGTCTAGGGTTCTTCAACTGGCAGGAGATACTTACATGAACTAACACTACCCCTGCTAAAAAATCTACTTCAAGAAAAAAAGATCAACTGGATCTTAGAAAATATTCTTCAGAATATAAAAACCTTCAGAGATTTGAGGCAGGTAAGTAGAGGTGGCTGTGTGTTTCTAACTTATTTTCCAAATCCAGAGAACTTATTTCTATGTCTTCATTTCAGTTTACCACAGTTTAAAAAATATTTATTAACAGAAAATGAATTCTAATGGTGACCTTTGCCACTATTTTGTATCAAACTACTTGCTGAATCATAATTACTTCACATACTAGAGAGCAAATTCTTTGCAGGTGGCATAGCGTTACCTAGGTTGAATTGCTCAGGGAGTAATCTGGGAGCAACATGAAACTTCAATGTATTAAGCTGATAGATCACAGATGGTGAGTTTCCTTTGCAGAAAAATAGGTGCTAACTTCTTATTGGCTTCTATTGATCTCTGTAAGAAAACTCTTCAGAAATCTAATAAGTGGTTTTTAAGATCTTTTAATTTTCTTATTTAATCTCCCACACTATTATATTCTACTTCAAAACCATCCAAGAACAGAAGAAATGTTGGTACTAAGAGAATAATACAGTCTTTTTGGCATGAAGGACTTACAGCATCACCTGTGGTAGTTTTACGCTAAAAAAATAGTTATGGAGAGGTTGGAAACTGTCATTTAACATTTGATTTTTTTTTATTTTTTTTTTTTGTGAATCTATTCTGCATGATGAGAGACAGCCCAGCTATCAGAAATGCAATACAAAAATAGGTCAATAATGGATTACTGTGATGCTGTGGAGAGCATGGGGTTACAAATGTCAGTCCTTAGCGGTCCTTTAACAAGCTAACGTCAGAGTGATTCTACTGAGCCAAACTGGATATTTAGACTTCCACCGTTCAATGTTTCATAGTAAACATGCCCAAGAAACATAGCAGCAATTAATCAGAGTGACTAAAGTCCTAGTGAATGTGACAACAGCTATTGTCTTTCACTGCTTTTGGCTAAAGTCAGGTACAAGAACTGAACGATGCACTAATACTATCATGCAATACTGTACGATATTCATTTACTCATTAAAAATGGTGTCTTGAAACTGTTTTGCCTAACTGATCTTGCTTTTATTTCCCATGGATATATTTTCAAAGAGGAATAATCAGGTAAACAATACCTTTCTAATGAAGAAATAGCAAATAAATGGACATTTTTCTTCTTGTGAAGAAAGCTGTTTCCAAGTTTTACTCATCCAAGTTGGTGAAGAAAGGAACATGTGATCAGCATGTTCTAGCACAGTTCATGTTTTGCATATTCCTGCCAGCAGATTCTACATATAAAAATTATTTGTGAGAGATATCTGGTGAATAAATTTGAATTGCAAAAATGGTTTGGTTTTTTAATTGAAAAAAACAAACCCTGTAAATAATTTTCAGGTGATTTGGCTATGAGAAAAAGATAAAATAACCAAATCATTAACTGAGGATTAACTATTGAGCTTTATCAGAGATATTTTTTATAATTCTAAATATGATTGCAGTTCACTCTTTGTAAAGATCACTGATTATCTCTGCACAAATTATGCCAGGTGATGGCATTGATTGCATTTCTAACAGACTACACATGTGTAAACAAAAACTAAAGTCTTGCTGAGCTTTTTCAGTTGCTTGTCACTTTAATATGAGAATGATAATTTTAAAAGAAATTAATATTCATATTAAAAGGTAAATAATTACTTATCAGATCCCTTTATAAAAGGCAATTGGGTTATACCTTTAAGCTAGGCAGGCTGTGCCTATAAACTGCACACCCACAATCTGTCCAGGCAACTTCCTTATTTTGATTTTAAAGGGTGATCAACAGGTTTGCCTGGGTTGGGCTGGTTTTGTTTCAGCTTGTCTTCTGTAAAAATTTGGTTTCTGTCTTATATAATCTGCTTGACTGATTCGTTTTCTCCAGCATGCAAATCTTGCAATACTGCATGCTAAATATATTCTTTTCCAAGTGATCAAAATCACACCACAAATTTTATAATATGACATGTTACAAATGTGTCATTTTTTTGATTATTTCAAACTCATTACTGGCCACTATGACAGAAAATATATTTCTTCTTTAAACCCTCATCTCCCTTAATTACCAGGAATTTGTAGCTGGTTATTCCAACCAGTGGGAATTTATGTCTTCCTTTGTAGAAATGTCCCTCAAATCTTTCCAGAATCTGACCATATCTCAGTTCAGTGACTGTCTTGTGGATTGCCCTCCTCTCATGCAGTAGTAAACCCTTGCAGTAAAATTCCAAGTGTCTCTGATACTGACTTACGGGTAATGTTAAAAAAAGCATTTAAGTAGTGCTAGCTGCCTTTAAAATTTTTCAGTAAATGAAAAGAAAAATTTAAAAATCACTAACTCAAGTAAACCTTAACACAGAAACGTAGATTCTTTTTCAGTATTCAGAAAAAATTCCAGTAATATACTTAACTCTATACCTGTAAACGTAGGAACTTTTTTCACCGTCAAGAAAGGAGTGACACCAGTGCTACATCCCTGGCCCAAGCACTCAATAGGCCTCTTATTCAATGTCACATAAGGACTTGTTAATTTTTCACAATACTTCAAGTATTCATGTTGGAGATAATTGGCCTGGGTGATTGGAAAATGCCCCAGAAGCAATTGAGGGTGACGCTCATCTCTCCTAACTTCAGGTATTTAAATTTTACAAGATTTAGTTTTTTTGCCATGCCTATGATATTTATGTGTGCTATACACACTGGTAGACATGTAACCTGATTTTTTCTGTAGATTCCAATGAATGACTCTAAACAGGACTCCAGCTGTTGAGCGTCTGGGGAGCTGAAGACTTAGAACAGTTTGTAGCCAATAGAGAAACATGTTATCTGTCTTAATGGTGGATATTTCTTTTAAAACCTCTTAAAAATGTGACAGATTGCTTCTGAAGATGAAGTTTTGTCTCCAGAAACACATTCTACATTAACCTCTAGCACTAAATGTCCAGACCTTAGAGGTCAAATAATTTGATCAGAGTTCAGTACTTGGGGACATTTGAGACTCTCTGAGGTACACAGAGGTATGTACATCTAGCTCTATGGATGCCACACAGGATCTATGAGAAATTTTCTGGATTGGCAGCTAGGAGTTAGGCAGGTCATCTTTGGGCAGCTCAGACCACATTGGATCCCCACACGGAGACAGTAGAATCAAGAACTTGACTTTGACTCATGTATGTGAGGTGAACCTCATCCTAAGTGTGATTGCTGTTTTAAGTCCATCACTTAGTTCTGCATTATTTCATGCCAACAGACTCTTACACTGGGTCAAGCTGTTGGCTTAGCAAGTTAGGTTGACTGACTTTTTAGTTTCAGGGAATCTCTAGGGCCTTGGTGAAACCCATAGCTGCCAGGACATCATATGTTTAATGATGTAAGCTGTTTGCATCCTTCTCAGAACACAAGGTCTTTGAAGATGGTGTTTTTCTGGTCACCAACACCTGGTAGAAGTGCCATTATAACCAGTAAAGCCATTAAAATTTATAATGGATACATTTAGTTTGTAACACATTTCAAGACTGATACCGCAAGGAAAAGATTTAGACATTTGACTTTTTTTTCTCCTTTTTTGTTTTTAAACAAGCTTGGTTTTAATTTAAATTTTTGGATGTCTCAAATTGGATTGTAAAGAGGATCACAGAAATAAAATTTGTTGTGGATGTCCTGTGCCACAGACAGCTTTTGTTGCAGAACACGCAAGAACAGGAGGACTGGAAGGCATGACTGTGAGTGTATTTGTGGATGTTAACTTCAAGTTGTAATGCACAAGAAAAGAGCTGCTGCATTGCCACAGAGAAAATGTTCAGCTGAAGATTGCACTGGTCTTCCTGCTTCTTCAGGAGTAAACTTGGAATGGTTTGTACCTCTTCTGCACAAAATCTTCACAGTTATGACTCCACTTAGTTCTTGTTACCTTCTCCCTTCTTTTATTTTGCACACCTCAACTCATAGCCCAAGTTTTAACTGTGAAAAATACCAAACATAAATATATAATGACATTATCAGAACCAGAACTTATTATGAAGTTAAATAAGGGAAAATGGCTTGTAAATTCTTATTCTCCCATTACTTACTCCATCCTGTGTGTATAACCTGCAATATATGTAAACACTCTGAGATATTCCCATCTCAGTTGAATCCATTTCAAGACAGTGATTTTGGCAGAGACATCCTTGTTTCAGGATAGCGATGAATAGAAATCTAGCCTTTGTATGCAGAATATTTAGATAAAAGTACATAATTGAGAAAAGAGGGCAATATATTATCAGCTGATTGCTTCCTAGTGTTTTTGCCTTCCCACTGATTGCAATGACAACGAAGCTGATGAATGTCTTGCACAGTTAAGACTTGCTACAGGGGTGGAAAACTGAACTGAGTAGAAGTGGAGCTCTGTTACAAGGCCTGGCCCAGCTATCTCCTCCTCCAAACCTCATTCAGAGTCCTCAGGCACAAACATTAAAAACAAAATGCTTCTGTTTTGGTGCTTTATCATAGGTTTGAGAATTTTAGCCTAATTGTCTTACGCATATAAACAGATTTTCCTGATTTAGGAATCAGGAAAATCTGTTTAATTAATCCTTTTCTAATTACAAACCCTTCCCCCCCCCCCCATCCTGGTTTTGTTTTTTAACCTACAGTAACATTTAACATTAATTTTATGGAAAAACATACCCAGAATGTATACTATTTCTCTTTTTATAATCAAATTTATTTACTAGTAGTAAGATTTGTAAAAAAAAAATTAATCTTTTTTGCATCTTCACACAGAAAGGACTTTAGACAATGACCTCAGTTTTCAAATGGATTTTCAGAATGTTATTGCTTTGCACTTCTACTTACTGGTGTCTTACAGGAAGCCTCCAGTGCTTGCAAATTGCTTCAGAAAATCGTAGTCCCTTCAATGAAATTCTACCTGTATGGAGCACATGAGGTAGGAAATCCAAATTGCTTTCTAAAAGGTCTGTTTCCAAACATAAATTTTGTACCACTACCTAAACAACCATATATATTTGACACCAAAGCAATAAGTTTTTTTTCAGTTTATTACTTATGAAAGTCTGGCTTCCATGAGGACTCATGTTGTTCATATGGTTTCCTTCACATTGCACCTGAAAAAGTGCAAGAAATTTTAATTTTTTTCCAAATTATGTTGATGCTGTTGACATCAACACAAGGAAAAGTAATTCTGGTCTTAAGGCTCATCTTAGCCACAGAAAATAGTTCAAATGTCTAAAAGTAGATATTTATTTGTAGGCTTAATATAATACGTATGCTTGAAGGAATTACTTGGATGCATGTCAGGAGCAGTGAAGAAGGTGATGTTTCTACTTCTCCAAGAAAGGATGGACAAAGTTACCTGATACAAAGTGCAATTTTAAAGCTCTTAAAAACCTCATAATTGTTTCAAACAAATGGTCTTAAGGTGCCAAATTTGGTGAAGGACAGCTTATTCCAAACAGGACATTTTCTAAGCCCAGACAACTTCTAATTGAAGGGGGGTGGGAGTGGGGAGAGGAGGGGGAGTGAGGGTGGCAGAGGAGAAGGAGCATAGCAGTTTTTCCAGAAGTCACTGACCAAGGTGATCTGTGAGCCATCATGCTCATTTAATTCAATTGTGGTGTATATCCATGACAGAACTTATTAATTCTTCCAGCACAGAAAGGGAAATACCACCAGCAGTTGCAGAGAGCCAGACGCTATGTGGCTTTTGGAGTAGCGGGGAGAAGTTAAATAGACTGGGAGCTGGCTGCAGAGAGGGTGGCTTGGATATTGGGATGAAAGGCTCAGAACTGGCAGGAGAAACAATGTTTCTGCCAAAGGGGGCTATAATTGCCATGAAAGAGCCTTGTGGGTGGCCCATTAAAAGGGGGGTGTTACAGCTGGGTCTGAAGGAGGCTGGCAGAAGAGGGTTCCTGGCTGTTGAATTTGCCAGCCTGAGTATGCTTGTAGCAAGGCAATGACCTACAGGGAGTTGTCTGGACAAACTCCATCTCTACACCCAGCAGGCATCAGGCTATCTTTAGGAATGAATGAAATATGGCAATTTTACATTGTTTGGTAACCATTTACACACACAAACATGAAAAGAAAATTCCTCAGAAACAAAGGTTGAGAAAGGGTACCCTCTTTAGAATAGGATCAAGTGAACACGGAGCAGTCCCAAGAAAGACTTATTTAAACACATCTGTAATTATCTAGGTACTAAGGTTGCACAACCTCCCTAGAATATATTTCCTAATTCTTTACTCACCTGAACATTATATAGTATTTCCAAATAAACGCACATATTTTAGCAAATTAAGCTATTTACCTGTTGCTCTACCCTCCATGGACTTGGAGTAAAAAAAGAGAATTGCTCTGCTAACAAAATAAAACCAATCCAACCCAACAAATCAAAACCAAAACAAAACCAAAAGTCAAAAGAACTGTTACAGGATTGGAAGGCTTTCCATGTATTTTTTCTCCTTTTTAGCTTGCTTATAAGCACACTAAACATAAATATATATTTCTAAACTTTTAAATGGGGCTCTGTTTTGGCTGTTTTTCTTTAGATTTTCTCTGACTGCATATTTGTTAAATATAATAGCCCAACTAAATACAGTACTCCAGCTAAGTCCTCACCAGTGCCAAATGCAGCAGAACAATGACCTTCCAGACAGCACAGAATGCCATATGCCTTTTTGCATTGGCAAGGCATCATTGATTCAGAGTTAGTCTGTGAAGCTCTCTATCTTCCTTCTCCTTTCTATGTTATTGATGCCATTCACTTAATGCTCTCTACTGTATTAAGTATCCACTTGCGATATACCAAATTTCACCTTTATTGAAATTCACTTTTTTTAATATCAAATGATTCTTTAGACTGTCAAGATCATCCTCAATGAACCCTGCCTGCCACCTTCACTCTCTTTTTAATGAAAGTTCTTTAATCCAAAATATTAAAAATACTGAAGATTTTTGAGCACAGGACAGAGCTTGAGAGAAGCTGACATAGTAAGAAATAGTTGAGAAAAAGCTGTGAAGCAGGTGTGTGATTTTAGCTGTGAAACTGCCCAAGCCACCACTTACACAAGAATTCATTGAGAGAGTGCCATGTGGAAAGATCCTAATGGCCAAATGTCAAGATATGCCATCCCGCTGCCTCTCGCCATACATGACACAATTTTCGTTGGAGAAGTAAGGAATTGCAGAAGATTAATATGTTCATTTCCTGTCAAATCAGTAATCCTTTTTCTCATCACATAATTATCCTTTAGATGCTTATACCCTGCTTTTAGTAATTTGCTTTTGATTTATTCCTGCCCATCAAGATGGCATATTTTTATATTCCATTTTACCCTTTTTGAAAATGGAAATATCTTCACTATCAAGTTCCATCTTAATATGAGGAACTTTTCACTGTGAGGGTGATGGAGCACTGGAACAGGCTGCTCAGAGAGGTTGTGGAGTCTCCTTCTTTGGAGACATTCAAGACCAATCTGGACACGTTCCTATGTCATCTACTCTAGATGATCCTGCTCGGGCAGGGGGTTGGACTGAATGGTCTTTCAAGGTCTATTCCAGCTCCTAATATTCTGTGATTCTGTGATCAGGTTCCCTTGGCTTATGTGATTTCTTGAAAAAAATTATCACAGAATCAGGGGTTGCTAAAATACACTCCATCAGAAACCTCCCAAATTTGAGAATAACTACAATATTCAACATTTACAGCCAGGGCTCTTCCTAGTTTTTTTCAATCTTATTATTTTTAACCAAGGACTTTTCTTTCTTTCTTTCTTTC
>VXBZ01006205.1:0-11701 GCA_013399135.1 Heliornis fulica | reverse complement strand
TCCGAGGAGAAGGGCCGGGCGGGACGGCATCGACCCAGCCCGACCGGGGACGGGGCTCACTATCTCTTTTCAGCGGTCCTGGAGAACAAGGGAGGTCTTGTTTAATATCTTGATCAACGACCTGCGTGTTCCCTCGGTAAATTTGCAGATGACACCAAACTGGGTGGGAGTGTTGATGTGCTGGAGGGGAGGAGGGCTCTGCAGAGGGACCTGGACACCTGGATCGATGGGCCGAGACCAACTGTATGAGGTTCAACAAGGCCAAGCGCCGGGTCCTGCACTTTGGTCACAACGACCCCATGCAGCGCTACAGGCTTGGGGCAGAGTGGCTGGAGAGCTTTGTGCCCATCGCCTCTTGTCCTGGCCCGGGGTAGCCCTGAACAAAGCCCCAAGGGCCAAACACTGAGCTGAAGGTCCGGCCAGAGTCTGTGGGGAGCCAAGAGCTGCCCTACCCCAGAGGAGAGATGCCTTCAGGGTCTACAGCACCGCTTCCAGCATCAAGCCCACCAAGGGGGATGTGGACAACATCCTCCACCAGGGTGATGGTGCTCAGAGGGGCCAGAGCAAGACCAAAGATGGACTGCACCGAGCGTCACAAAGGTTGCTAGGTGGTTTGTTCCCCCCAGGGCTGTGCTGCCCCAGGATTGGCCAGCTCGTTGTCTGGGTCACCGGCACTAACACACTGGGCACCTGGGAAACGGGAGACAGCCTGCCCCGGGTGACAGACAGCGTGTGGCCCAGCTGCTGAGCGCACCATCCCTGCCCGGTGCTGGCAGCGCTCGCCTGACACGTGGGGTCCTGCCGCCCCCCCCATCGAGGACACCGAGGTTGGGTTGGTTCTGCTGACGGCACAGAGCACCTGCTGAGATGGAGATGGAGATGGAGAGAAGGCTGCTGGGAGCCACCGTTCTCCTCTGTCTGCTCGACGTTCTCCACGCTTTTGCCTTTGAAGACAAGGGAGACGTCTTCAAGAGAATGGCTTGTCCCGCTTTCCTGACGTTTGAGAACACCGCCTACCTGGCTGACATGACCATCGAGCTGCCCTGCAAGTGCAAGCCCGAAGAGGTCTCCTCTGTCGTCTGGTACTACCAAGAGAAGATGGGCAGCCGCAAGACCACCGTCCTGACCGACTTTGCCGGCACGGTGGTTGTCGATTCGGGCCACATCCGCGTGGGCAGCGACGTGCTGCAGCGCTTCAGTATCCGGATGTTCAGTCTCATCATCTTCCGAGCCCAGGTGACGGACTCTGGACACTACCTGTGCAGCACTAAGAAAGGAGACTTCTTCTATGCCTATGACGTGGACGTGCAGCCCACGGAGCACATCAGGCTGGCTTTTCTGGACAGAGGAGAGCACGTCCAGGATGACTACACGGGGAAGCAGTTCAGCGTCTTCACCACCTTCTGGGACTGGAGCAAATGTGACCGCTGCGGGGTGAGAGGCGAGCAGCGGCGCATCGGCTTGTGCTACGTACAGAGCAGCCAACTGCACCCTCGCTATCACACGGCCGTGCCCAACGTCACGTCGTGTGGCTCCAGGGCCGTCCCTCTGCGTTTCCGGAGCCACGGCCGCCTCCGGAGACCCGAGGTGGCCATCCGCAGCTGCCTGAGCCCTTGCGTGCAGGAGGAGGCCCCCGAGGAAGGTGTGCAAGCCATCTCCAACGTCATCGCCAAGCTGGGGAAGAAGCCCTGGGTGCCCCGCGTCCCCATGCAGTATCACAAGCAGCCCGCTGGAACCGACCTGATCATCGCGTGCCCACGGGCCCGGCCCGAGCACGCCGTGGCCTGGGACAAGGGCTCCATGCGGCTCTACCGCGCCCACTACCTCACCGGTGTCCACAAGAGCACGCGGATGTTCATTGACCATGGAAACCACCTGCACATCCAGCGGCTCCAGCTCATCGACAGAGGCACCTACTACTGCTGGTGGGAGGGCAAGAGGGTGGCTGGCTTCCGCCTCAACGTGGTGCAGCAGCACCGGCGCAAGCGGGGCCTCAACGACCCCGAGACCATCTATGCCCTCAAGGTCATCGGCAACGGCTACATCGTCATCAGCGCCATCTTCATCCTCACCCACGTGTGCCGGTGCTGCCGGAGGGTCTTCAGGTTCCCTGCCAGGACGTAGCGTCTCCATCTCAGCCGTGACGGGGCACTCCCTGAACTGCACATGGGTCCGGCCAGGCGGGCGTTTGACAGCACCGCGACCGGTTCCGGGCTCTGCTGCGGGCTGGAGCGCAGGTTGCACTTCAATAGTCCTTTTCCCAAAGAGCGCTTGGCGGCGTTGCCACATTTCCAGCCGATCTCTACAGACTTCCTGGACTGCCTCAGACATTTGCTAGAGCTCTTTTCTAACAGGCTGCTGCAAAGATCCACCAAACTCTCTTATTCCAATTAATTCCTCCATTTCTTGCCCTTTTCTATCAAACTGGGAGTGGCCATGTCTCAAGACGTTCCCTGTCCCTTTGAGCTGCGGCAAAACCCGTTTGTAAAGCTCTTGTCTTTCTGCCCAGGGACAGGACATCCCCGAGGGACCAGGTGGATTTCTTTGGAAATTTCTGGGGAGAGGTTGGGGGTGTTTTGATTGCAGTTGCCCATCTCAGCAGAGACTCTGGAGTTGAGGTTCATGCCTGACAAGAGATGTCCTCCAAGGAGAATGGCATCTCTGCGGGGTTCAGGGGGCCAGGACTGGGCTCTTGGGGGGAAGGAGCTGGGTGTGGGCCTGAAACCCCTGTGCAGATCCCTCCTTCTGCAGACGCGCTTTGCCAGCCCTCCTGGTTGGCTTCTCTACACCCTCAGGAACAAGTTGTTATCAACCCACAGGAGGAAGGTCCTGCACTAGATGAGCTTGGCCAGGTGGCCTTCCCAGCCACCCTCGGTTGACAGCCGTGAGGCTGCTTCCAGCTCTCTGTCGAAGATCTCGTCGACTTCCCCGTCCTGATCAGGAGCCCGTGACAGACCCCACAAGGGCCTCTCCCGTGTTAGCTGGTGTCTTAATCTCTACCACGAGTTGTCCCCTTGCTCTTCACCTGCCCCAGTTCCTCTCCCATGAAGAGCAACCCCCCCACTTTGCTGTGTTGGCCTTTCTTTCCTGCCAAGGACATGCCCTCCATGGCAGCGGGTGCTTTCCCACCACGTCTCCATCATCACAAAGAGAGCCCGGCCCTGCGCACACACATGGATCCCCGACATCGGGCTGCCAACCTTGGGCTCTTGCTCCCAGGGTGGGCTCCATCCTTGTGTCCCCTCCTCACTCTCAATCTCTCCTGATCACAGGGACCCCTTATCTGTCTCTTCTGCCCCCTCTGCTCTGCCAGGGCAGAAGGCAAGGGGCAGCGGAGGCCGCTCGGCCTTTCTGGCTCCTGCTGCTTTTTTTGGGTCTGGGGGAGATCAGCAGTGCTGGAGCCCCCTTTGACCCCTCCCTGGGCTCACTCTTTCCAGCTCCCTGTGCCCTGTTCCTGCCCTCAACCCTCCCAGCATCCCTAGTCCTGCTCCTGATCTGGGCACATCTGGGCACAGCTGCCTTTCCCAGCTCCTCAGAGGTGTCAGAGTGGGGTGGGGGAGGACACTCAGCCCTGGCTGTGCAGCTGTCCCCTGGGATGGGGGTCAGCAGCCCCTGCCTGGCTGCAGAGATCTTGCCTTTTGTCTTCTCAGCGCCTGGAAGCTTCTAATTAAAACTTCCAACCCTCTCACAGTTCGTTTGTCTCATTAAGAGGGGCCGGGGAGGGGGGAGCTCCCAGCGACAGCTTTCCCTGCTTTGATCCGCCTGCGTGGGAGCGGGGAGACAAGAAGTCTCTGAGGAGCGTTGCGGGGGCTTGTGCAGGACCCCGAAGCCCCCACACCCCCTCTCTGTCCCTGCTCCGTGTCCCAGGGGCTTCAGCTGGTCTCTGGGGCTGGTCCCCTGTCACCAGGGCTGTTGTGCAGCTCGTGTCCCTGAGGGTGTCACTGTGCTGGCAGGATGGGGACACTGAGCAGGGGGATGGGGGTGTCGGTGCCCCAAACCAAAGCTCTGCCCGTAGTGGGGACACTGGCTGGGGACTGGTGTGGGGATGGGGGGGGCAGCCTAAGGACAAGGAGCTTTCAGGCGGTAAAGGGGGATATGGTGGTGAGAGGCTGCCCCAGAGCCACCATCACCACCAGTATAACCACCCAGCAGCTCTGGGTCCTGCTGGTCTCACCCCTGGCCTGTCTCTGGCCTGGTGATGGTGGCCGTGGTCCAGGGACCTGGCTGTGTGTCCCTGTGCCCTTGGCCAGACAACGAGCCCCGTCCCCTCCCTGACCCTGCCAGCAGCCCCGGGACCCCCAGCCTGGTGACAACTGCTCTGTGCCCCTCGAGTGCCCGGCCCAGCTGTCCCAGGTCTGGCCGTGCCCGTGTGTGGCCGGTGCCACCGTGGCCATGGCTCAGAGGGGACAGGGCCAGCGGTGGCCCTGAGCCCATCGTCGTCACCCGCCTTTCCCGGCAGCGCACAAAGACCCTCTTGGAAAGCCCCTGGCACCCAGCCCCTGCCTGGGCACCGCTCCCGGCCCCTTCCCCAGCAGGGCACAAGAGACCCCCCCAAACTCAGCACATGTGTGGCTGGTGACATGTACAGGCTCCCCCTGAGCCCGCTGGGGCAGAAGGGGCTGCGGAGGCGGTGGCCACTTAATTACCAGCCTGCNTGTGTGTGCTCTGCACATGTGCTGCATGTGCTCTCTGTGTGTGCTCTTACGTGTGTGTTTGCTGTGTGTGAGCTCTGTGTGTACTCTACGTGTGTGCATTCATCTTCATGTGTGCATGCTCTGAGTGTGCTCTGCACATGTGCATGTGCACTACGTGTGCATGCTCTACATGTGTGTGATCTGCATATGTGTGCTCTGCATGTGTGTGATCTGCATATGTGTGCTCTGCATGTATGTATGTGTGTGGGCTACATGTGTGTTCTCTGCATGTGTGTGTGTGCGCGCTCTGCATGTGTATGTATGTGTGTGCTCTGAGTGTGCTCTGCATGTGTGTGCTCTGCATGCATGTGCTCTGCATATGTGTGTATATGCTCTGCATGTGTATGTGTGTGTGTATGTGTGTGCTCTGCATGCGTGTGCTCTGCATGTGTGTGTGTATGCTCTGCATGTGTGTGGTCTGCATGTGTATGTGTGTGTTTGTATGTGTGTACTCTGCATGCGTGTGCTCTGCATGTGTGTGTATGTGTGTGCTCTGCACGTGTGCACGCTCATGTTTAGGTGTGCTCTGTGGAGCGGGTGGCTGTGCCTGTGGCGGGTACCTTGCTGGAAAGGGGTGTGTGTGTGTGTGTGTGTGCGTGCACCCCTGTGTGTGCACACGTGTCGGGGGCAGCAGCATGTGTGTGCACATCTGCATGTGTGTGAGAGTAAGAGCATCAGCATGGGCGTGTGGGCCCTGCACATGGGGTTTGCATGTCTGCACATGCGTGTGCATTAACAGAGACACCGGGGCCATAGGAGGGGGAGGGGGTGTACACACGGCTCCAGCGCAGCCCCGGGCATGGCCAGGGTGTGCACACGTATGTGGGGGGTGTACATGGGGGGGTGGGGGGGGCACAGCCCTGCACGCACACACCCAACCCTGCCCCACGTGTCTGTGCCCTCAGCACCTCGAGACACTGCCAGGCCCAGGGGTGTTGTGGGGATGGGTCCCCAGGGCACAGACACAGCCGGGGCCCTGGCAGTGGGCACCCACGGCATCACACCCAGCACCACAGGGCCTGGCAGCATGGCACCCACCCAGCCACTGGCTGCTCCACGGGCACCTGCCACAGCTGGCACCACTCTTCCTCCCACCCCGGTGTGTGCCCCAGCCCCCCCAGGCCCTGGCAGTGCCCTTTGAGGGGGCAGGCGCTGGGCCGGGGCCATGCTGTGGTGCCCGGGCTGGGTGCCAGGGCACATCCGTCCCTGCCAGGCGCCACAAAGGCCGGTTTTTGTGCCGGGCCGCTGACTCCCTGGCCGGTGGCCAGTGCTGGGGCGGCTGGTGGGGCTGTGGCCCCCAGGCTCCATAAAACCCCCCGGGCCAGGCACATCGCTCTCACCCCTTCGCCATGGAGAGCCAGCGACTGTCCTCCTACGGGCGCCGCTTCGGCTCCGCCACCCCGGTGTACCGGGTGCTCCCGGCCAGCTCCCCAGCCCGGCTCCACACCACCCGTAGCACCCTGCCAGGTCTCCGTGTGGGTGCCCAGCTGGGGTCGGGCAAGATGGTTTTCTCGCTGGCCACGGCGCTCAACTCAGCGTTCAGGGAGACACGCACCAACGAGAAGGTGGAGATGATGGAGCTCAACGACCGCTTCGCCAGCTACATCGAGAAGGTCCGGCTCCTGGAGCAGCAGAACAAGGTGCTGGTGGTGGAGCTGAACCAGGCACGGGACCAGGAGCCCTCGCATCTGGCTGATGTCTACAAGGAGGAGATACGTGACCTGCGGCACCATGTAGAGCAGTTGGCCACTGCCAAGGCCCGTCTGGAGATGGAGCGGGACAACCTCACCGAGGACCTCGGCAGCCTTCAGAAGAAGTAAGGTGCTGCTCGGTGTGGGTTACTCCTGGGGACCAAGGTGGCCACCAGACTCAGGACAATGATGAGGACCAGGGTGATAATGGGGACCAGGAGCAGGAAGCCCCTAGGGACCAAGTTGGACACCAGGACAGGAAGATGGGTGGCCACTGGGATGGGTGTCAGGGTTGTCCTGGGAACCAGGGTGATGATGGGGACAATGGTGGTGGCAAGGACCAGGGTGGTTCTTGGAACCAGGGTGGGGACTGGGGTGTTCCCAGGTACCAGGGTGGCTACTAAGAGACCAGAGTGTCCACCAGGACCAAAGTAGCCCTGGAGACCAGGCACTGATGGGAACCAGGGTCGTGATGGGGACGTGGGTGTCAACAGGAACCAGGGTGACCCTTGGGAACAGCTTTGGGGGTAGCATGTTCACCAACGCGGTGTGTGGGTGCTGGAGGTGTGGGGCTGTGGTGACATTGGGGGGACCCATCCGTGGGGGCTGAGGGTAACGAGTACTGGTGCCTAACGACGCTGAACGAGTGCGGTGCCTCTGCTCGGGCGCAGGCTGCAGGATGAGGTGACCCTGCGGCTGGAGGCTGAGAACAACCTGGCTGCCTACAGGCAGGTGAGGGCAGGGGCCGGGGAGCTGGTCTGGGCCCAGCCTCCCTCGGGGATGGGATGGGGATGGGCAGGAGCAGGCAGGACAGAGCCCCGGGGACAGTCCCTCCTGTCCCCCCTTTGGTGGCAGGACGTGGACGCCGCCACCTTGGGTCGCCTGGACTTGGAGCGTCGGGTGGGGACCCTGCAGGATGAGATTGTCTTCCTCTGCAAGGTCCACGAGGAGGTAACCCTGCCTGGGGGTCCTGAGGCTCGGGGGTGGGGGGTGGGGAGGTGGGCTGACCCTCCTTGTCCCCCAGGAGCTGCGGGAGCTGCAGGAGCAGCTGGCCCGGCAGCGGGTGCACGTCGAGGTGGACACGAGCAAACCGGACCTGACGGCCGCCCTGCGGGACATCCGCCACCAGTACGAGGCCATGGCCACCAGCAATGTCCAGGAGACCGAGGAGTGGTATAAGTCCAAGGTACAGTGGGAGCCAACTGTTGGGTGGCCGGGCTGTCCCCTCCAGTGATGTCACATCTTGGGGCTGAGGTTGAGCAACCCAGGGTCTGGGGGTTCTTCTTGGTGGCGGTGGGTGGGGTTTGGCATCCCCTGTTGTATCCCGTGTGCTGGCTTGGTCCCCGTGGGGAGCAGGGACGTGTCCCCATGGTGAGTCCCATGGTGCTCACAGTGACATGGCTCATGTTAACAACCCTGCAGGAGCAGGGACATGTCCCCAGCACCACGTGTCACTGTGGCACATCCCGTGTGCACTGTCCCTCCTGCGAGAGCTGGATGTGTCACCTTCTGCCTTTGTGGATGCCACGTGTCCCCTCCAGCACAGGAGCAAGGACACGTCCCCGGTGCCACATCCCATGTGCGCCATCTCCCTCTTGCCACGGCAGCAGGGATGTTCCTCCAGGGACACATGGCACTGGGGACACGTCCTGTGTGCAGTGTCCCACCACGCTGCAGCAGCAGGGACATCCCCCCATGCCACGTACTATTGGGGCCAGGCCCCTCCCGTGGAGTGGAGCAGGGCCATGTCCCCGTGCCAGGTGCCACCAGGGCACATCCCTGCCGTGTGGTCCCACCCCCTGGCCCGTGTCCCACCACCAGTTTGCAGACCTGACGGACGCAGCCGCCCGGCACGCGGAGGCTCTGCGCGCCGCCAAGCAGGAGGCCAACGACTACCGGCGCCAGCTCCAGGCCCTCACCTGCGACCTGGAGGCTCTGCGGGGTTCGGTAGGTGCAGACCACGAGGTGGGGGGTGGGGCACGGCCTCAAGGGGCAGCTGCCACCACAGGAGCCCTGGCACAGCCGTGGGGACCACCAGCCGTGGCTGAGGGAACGGCTCGTGCCCACGGGTGGGAGGTGGCTGGGTGCTGTGGAGAGCCCCTGGCTCCCGGGAGAAGGTGGCTGTGGAGGGTGTCACGTCCCCTTGTGACTCCCCCAGAACGAGTCCCTGGAGCGGCAGCTGCGGGAGCTGGAGGGTCGCTACGCCCTGGAGACGGCCGGCTGCCAGGACACGGTGGGGAGGCTGGAGGAGGAGATCCGCAGCCTCAAGGAGGAGATGGCCCAGCACCTGCAGGAGTACCAGGACCTGCTCAACGTCAAGCTGGCCCTTGACATTGAGATCGCCACGTACCGCAAGCTGCTGGAGGGCGAGGAGAGCAGGTGACAGCAGAGCGGGGCCTCCATCCCGCCCCTCTTGCCCTCCCCAGCTGGGTCCCAAACCATCCTCATGGTCCCTTTGGGGTGTCCAACCTGCTTGGGGACCTTGCTCCAGCCCTTATGCTCCAGCCCTGGGCAGGGCTGAGCTGGGGTGTGGGGCAGAGGCAGGACCCTGACGCTCTTCCCAACACCCCCCATCGCTCCTCAGGATCACCATCCCTGTGCAGAGCTTCTCCAGCCTGCAGATCCAAGGTGAGGCTGTGGCCACTTGTGGGGTGGGTGGGCTGGGAGGGTGGCACAGGCAGTGGTGGCTTTTGAGGCTCAGTGGGAGCAGCCTTGGCTGTCCCTGTCACAACTGGAGGGACTGGGAGGTTTCCCTCTGTATCAGAAGGAACCAGGACTCCTGGCTTCTCCTGAGGTGGGGAGGAGCGTGCCATGGCCACGTCCCTGAAGCAGAGTATGTCCCCAAAGCCAGTGATGTCCCTAAGACTGATGGACCACATCACCATGTCCCCAGCACCAACCACGTCCCCAAAGCCAATGACATCCCCAAGACCAGTTGTGTCCCCAGGACCAACCACATCCCCAAAGACAACCCTGTCCCCAATCACATCCCAAAGCCACCCATGTTCCTGTGGCCATCTACGTCCCTAGGGCCCAGCATGTCCCCAGTGACAGCTGTGTCCCTAAGGCAGCCACATGCCCAAGGACAGCCTGTCCCCAGCCACACCCAGCCTTCAGGCCATGCCTCAGCCACTGGGTCACAGCCGTGTCCTGCCCATGTCCCCTAGAGACCAGCCGGGACACTAAAGCCGTGTCAGAAGCCCCTCTGAAGAGGAGCATCGTGGTCAAAACCGTGGAGACCAGAGATGGAGAGGTGGGAAGTCCTCATGGTGTCACCCATGCTGCCTCCCCACAGTGTGTCCCCAAGGTAGTCACGTGCACATGGGGCCACCATCCCTCAGCAGCAGGAGCAGCCTGGACAGCCAGTGACCCCGTGCCCATGGCGGGGCTGAGCCTGGCCACTCCTAGAGAAAACCACCCCATCCCACCCCTGTCCCTGTGCCCAGGCTCCCTCAGTGCCCAGACAGGGCCACCGGGGAGGACAGCCCGAGCCTGGGCTGATGCCTCCTCTCCCTCTGCCTCCAGGTGATCAAGGAGTCCAAGCAGGAGCACAAGGAGGTGGCGTAGGGCGGGCAAGCTGCAGCAGCCCCATGCTCGTAGCCGTAGGTGCCAGCCGGTGCCGCGAGGGAGCCCCGTGGCCAGGCACCGGGCACGGGAGGGGCTGGCGGTGCTCGGGGGACATCTCGCTCCCAACCACCCCGTGCCTCTCCCACCATCTGGTTTGATCTCCACGTGCTGGTCAGAGAAGAGGTGTCCCCACTGTGTCCCACCTCACTGCCCACTTGCTGGTCCGGGAGGCCACCCCGAATCCTCCCAGTGCACCCTGGGGGTGGGGAGTGGGGGGCAGGGTATCAGCTGGTGAGGGACATTTCCCTGTCACCAAGCATGGGTGTGCTTAGCCTGGAGGAACAGGCATGAGGAAGAGGAGGAGGGAGAGGCAGGCTGCTGTCAGGGTGGTGTCAAAGGGTGAGGACACGGGGAGGACAAGGGGTTCCTGGGGATGCTGGGGTGGCACTGCAGGCTGGTGTCCTCATGGGCTCCTCTGAGCACTGAGAGCGCTCTGGGGCTGTCCTGGCCCCCAGTGGGTGTCTGCCACCAACATGTCCCCATCATTGGGTGGGGAAAACAGCCCATGGGACTCATGGCAAGGGGTGACCCACGGCCGTGTGCCTGGGCCCTCACCTGGGGGGTCCCATGCAGGTGTAAATGGAGGGGAAGGGAGTACAGAGGAGGAGGAGGGTGTTGGGGCACCCATGGGTGCTCTGACAGCATGAGGTGACTCCTGTACACAGGAGCGATGGAGGAGGATGCAGGGAGCCACCCTCACCCTGCCTGTCCCACCCAGGCTCACACTGGGACCTGGGGGTGGGCGGAGTCCTGGGGCTGCCCCATCACAACCCCTGGACACAAGTCCTCAAGATGGGACAGAAGTCCCCTGGGCTACACTCTCATCTCCCACCCAGCTCCCCCGGACCAGCACATGCCACCGTCCCGGCCCGGTGCTTGCCCGCAGCCCTGTCCCCACCTCGATTCAATGATGACCACGAGGGGAACCCACCCTGACGTCACCCAGCAGCACCCGGGATGCCACACAGACACCGTCCCCCTCGTCCCCTCCTCAGGTGCTGAGCACCCAGTGACTCCAGGAAGGCCGTTGAGGGGCAGGGGATGTCACAGGGGACCCGGTACTGCCCGGGTGTGGCCCAGGGTGGGACAGTGGCTCCAGAGGGTCGGTACCCTGAGAGCAGCCTCGGGATGGAGCCTGGCAGCCGACGTCGCACCCAACTAACACACTAACGCCCGCGGCACCCTGGGATGAGCAATAAAGCTAACAGCAGCGAGCACCCCCGCCGTCCCGCCTCCCGCAGCCAGTGGCACAGGTTCAGGGGTCAGCTGGGGCGGGGAGGCCACCGGGTAGCACAAGCCAGGCACAGAGCTGCACCCCAGGGCACGGCCAAAAATCGGTGGGTCAACCCCAGAAGGGAGCTGACCTCCACACACAGGGGAGGAGAGTGCAGCCATAATCCACGCTTGAGCTGTCACAGACAAGCAAAGGGGTGGGAGATAAACCCTTGTCACGAGAGGGGAGGTGAAGGAGGGATCTGCACAGGGGTTTCAGCCCCACACCAAGCCCCTGCCCCGCACAAGCCCAGGCTGCGGCTGTTGGGAAGATCCTGTCCGGACAGACAGGGGGGTGAGATCCTGCACCTCATTGATGTAGACGAAGAGCCTGAGCACCATGGTCAGACATGAAGCTCAAATCCCAAGACAGTCCCTCCCCAGCCCCTTCCTCTTGAATGGAGTTAAATCCAATTG
>VXBZ01006202.1:17422-87184 GCA_013399135.1 Heliornis fulica | reverse complement strand
TGAACACAGGGCTTCATCTACAGACTGATGGAAGAGTAATCCAGAGGGATTGCATAGAAAAATATGCTTAAACAAGATATTTTCTTAGGAGAGATCTAAGATGAGGTTTTTGTTCTTGTGCATCAACATCATCCCTAAAATAAAAAAAACAAACTGATCCTCCATCTACTAAATACCATTGTTCTGCCCTACAGATACTTTATTCATCTTACCTTTTTGCTGAATACTCATGTCAAAAAAGAGCTCAAAGGCTCCTCAGCTTTCCCTGCTTCCCTGCTTAATGACAATAGGGGCAATTTGGATCCTTACAGTTAATTGATTTAATCTCTGAATCATCTAGTTCTTTGTTAACCTCACAGGAGTTAAACTGAAGAATGTCCTTCTAAGATTTAAAAAAAAAAAAAAAAGTTCTGCTAAATATTCAAAACTTAAGAAGCACTGTGGATTCAATTGCGGCTTTCTGCTAAGATAGGGATTGGAGCTAGGGGTGGCTTAGGCACAATTCCTCTTCTGTCAATACTCAATGTCTTATAAAAGTGCTCTGCATACAGGGTTGGTAAGACCCATGATACTAGAGTCTTTACTTGTGTCTTCTGAACTGAATTCTCCTTACGTAAAATGCACATTGCTCAAATCACATGATTGTGCTCCTGCACCCAGTGTTTCTGTACACAAAACATCTACTATACAGTAAGACTCCAATGTCCTAGAATAAAAGAACACTTTTACAACTCAAGACAGGAGACAGTTCATCTCTAAGATGGAAATCCCATTGTAGTCTTTTCTGGAACATGTTAAGTAATTCAAAGAAGAGATGTGACTTCAAAACCCTTATGTGACAAGAAATATTTATCCTGCAGGTGGGCAAGGAACATTAACCACTCTATTGGGCAAAGGGGCATGTCAGTATCTCTGTTTCCTTTCTGACTCTGCATTCATATCCATAAGCATCTGATACTGTTCTTAAGAAGAAATTATTCTTTCTAGGTCCCTAAGGTACAGGTACCTTAGAGTAAATAAACACCTAGTAAACAAAACCCTGGAGATCATCACATTTTGTTCATTTCATTAGAAGACTAATACTAATTCTAATAATAATATAGTCTCAATTATAGAATTATAGAATCACAGAATTTTTTTAGGTTGAAAAAGACATTTAAGATCATTGACTTTAACTATTAACCTAGCACAAGTCTTTTAAACACCAGCAGGTATGGTCACGCCACCATTTCCCTGAGAAGCCTGTTCAAATGCTTGAAAACTCCTTTAGTGATTTGAATTATGGTGTTTTGTTTTTATTTTTTTCCTAATATCCAATCTAAACCTCTCTTGGTGCAACTTGAGGCTATTTCCTCTTTTCCTTTGCTTGTTTCTTGGGAGAAGAGACCAAAACCTACCTGGTTACAGCCTCCTTTCCAGTAGTTGTAGGGAGTGATAAGGTCTTTCCACAGCATCCTTTTCTCCAGGCTGAACAACCTGTGCTGCACCCCATAAAACTTGCTCTCTAGAGCCTTCATCAACTTTGTAGCTTGTGTTTGGAACCATCCAGCACCTCAATGTTGTACCATATGTTTAGACTTAAATTCTTTTCAATCTGTAATAGAGAGATGCAGATACAATAGCAGAAAGGATTTTACAGCTGTCTCTACAGGCATGGTTACCAAACAGGAAGGTGATGAGGTCTGCAAGCTCCGTGTGCCAGTTTCAAAAGTAATTCACAAAACTGAAGTTTTAAATGTTATCAAACCCCAAAAAGAGTTACGTTTGTCTATCCATTTTTTTTTTTTTCATATTTTTGGTACTAGAAACCAAAGCTATTTTTTACAAGTACTTGGAAGCTACTTGGTATTACCAGGACTCTGTTAACTAATGCCCACTGAAATGATAGGTAGATCTCCTGCAGACTTCCAAAATTTCTGTCACCTTTGGAAGTGAAAGTCCCAGAATAACTAAGTGGTGTTTAAACACTTTATAATGCACACTTAAATAATTAAAAATTAAGCATCTTCAATAAGGGCGAATACAATCAAATATAAGCATTCAGTATAGTTTATATTGGTTTGTCTTTAAGGTAAATGTCAAAGCGCCAAGAATTCTTTGAAATAATATGAAAGAAATGGACACCTTCAGAATTCTGATTCTCCAGCCATCAGAAGGCTCTTGGTGTTTGTTCATCTGCAGGCCAAATGGCTTAATCAGAAGAATCATATGTGTATCTTATATCAGATTAACACACTTTAAAACCCCTGGAGACCTCATGAGTTGAAATACTTTGAACCACAGCAGTTTCAGCTACTTATCAGTGAGGATATTCTCGAATATGTCAGTAAATACTAGCACACAAATGTAGTTCTTTCCTAGAAGAGTTACTCAGTTAATTGATATACATTGTTTTGAAATTTTTATAAAGGAAAGGTTCAACTAATGTATTTGAAAAAGAAACCCTTTTAGGTATTTATGGTCAACAAAAGCACCATTAGCAACTGTAGTATGATTGTTATTTCAAAATCCCCAGTTAACTCTTCATTTAATTTTGTGTAACAGACTACTTTCCAGGTTATAGGGGAAACCTTTTTTAACATCACTTGATATTTGACTATTTGTTGCTCATCGTAAACAAAATATATATGTATTCTAAAGGAATTTTGTTAGAGAGGCTTGTATCGTGAGCCTCCCTAATACATTTTGACTAGTGAAATACAGCGGGTGGATGCTAATGGTCTTGTAATTTTGACCTCTTCCAATAGCCTGTTATATTTCTCCTGACTAGTCTTGGCTTGTATGTTGAAAAATTTCATTTGAAAATACTTTCTTAGAAGTGCTTCTGCAACAGCCTCACGTGTCAAGAGCTGAATTGTGACACTGCAGGCACTTGCTGTGAACAACAGAAGAATTAGAATTTGTTGAAATTTTTTTAGAAGTTTGGAAAAAATTGCAGGGAAAAAATCCCAGTGTGCAAAATACCACACTCTGAATGAATGATCAGCGTATAGGCCTCGTGAGCTGCTGTGGGCCATTAGCACAGTGGTACACAGGCAATCAGTTTATCCCTGCAATATAAACATACCATCCACTTTCAAAACTGCACATGGTATGTTGAGCCAGAGATGACAATAACAGCAAACAAATAGTTTCCCATATTTATTTATTTTTTTCCTCTGACTGTAGGGAAGAAAGAGGAATTTGAAAGAATACATACAGGCCACCTCTACTGGAGAGGAAGAAGAATAAATATGTTTTCATATATGTCTGTATAAAATCCATGACAATTTTCAGGAAAGGAAGAGGCAAGTAGAATTTGAGCATAGGATGGGTAGTCATAGCATTGGGAGATTAGCAGAAAGGCATCTTAAACTGGCTTTTTGGAAAGGAGATGGAGAAGAAAGCAACAGTGCTGAATTTATTTGTTCTGTAATCAGTAAGAAAAAGGAGAAATAAAAGGTAAAAGAAGGCCCAAACATTGTCCTCTAGCTACCTGTAGGAACCTTGAGAGAATGAAAGATTCAAATTCGCCATGGATGCCAGTTGGAGAAACCAATAATGTAATCCATCTCTTTTTCGGGGTAGCTAAGGGGTCTATCTTTTGAGATCAGAGACATCTAAACCACCACCACCCTTTTTTGTTTGTTTGTTTACGGTGATGTACAAATTATTTAAGAATTATGTCAATGAAAGTATACAGTTACATAGTATATATTCTTGAAATTTCAGTCAATCTTTTAACTTAATGTCTGCTTGGGGGGAGGAGGGGGATGTTCTCTGAGATAATAGAAATTCGTCCTGCACAGCAGATCATTTTGGAAGTTGTCCAAAGAAGATTTGTATTCTCGTATCTAGTGACTGACATTTGGATTTGACAAGAGAGAAAATTTTAAATAGTCACAAACTAGCAGTGTTAGCAGCAGCCGTGTTTGAGAAACCCTTAAGCGAAGAGCCTGCTGTTACACGTAATAGCTCTAACTTCTTATTGGGAAAAGAGCACATGAGTCACTTGAAGCAAGGAGATTCATATTTTCTCCCAGACATGTCTTTTCTTTGCATGCTGTTTAAAGACTGAACTGTATAAAACAGGATTGACATTATGTAATTACTTGCCTCTTACACTATGGTAACTCAATTTGCTTTTCATTCCCAGGTATTTAAAAGACCATTATTTTCCCATCAGACTTTACTGTCTGCCAATTAAAGCTTTAGATCAATGATGTGGAGAGAGTACTTTGTTATAAAAGGTTTCAGGTAGACATATTGAAAACACCTGCTTTGAATTGCTTTTCTTCCCCTTTTTTAATGTCTGTGACTTCTACCAGATATTAAAATTTTCCTGACATTTTTAATAATGTTTTTCCAGACTTTTTCTGCAAAACAAAAAAATTAGTGTCTGAATGCCAGATATGCTTAGCAATAATTGCTAGAAATCAGGAAAAGCTCCAAAGACTGCAAGGTTTTATGTTTCTTATGCCCTCTTGGCTCTCAAAGCTAAAGCTGCACTGAGTACAGAGAGGTTAACGTGGGCTGTGGTTGTGCCATATATCCCTGGCATATTGTTTTCCCCTTACCTATGAAGGTAATTCTCAGTGGGACCAATATTACAGTTTCCTGAATCACATGATCAGAAGTCATTAGTGTCCAGGGGAACATGAGGTACAGCTGGTTAATAATCGAACACAGAACCACCTGAATTGAAATTACTAATGCCATCTGTAGTTATTCACTGTCGTCTTTAGTAATATGAAATATGTTGGTAAGGTCTGTCTCTTGTACAGTAATTTGAATTTGGGTCATTTTCTTTCTGTCTGTGTAGTTATGGGAAATGACTGCACTTTTGAGGTGCAGAAAATCATAGTAATTGCATTATGCATGAGAACTGTGCAAAGGGGAAGGTGATATACACTTTTTCCCCTCAGAAAGAGCATTTGTGGAGCGAAGAAAAATGGATGAAAAGGTCATTATAAGCAGACCTGAGTATACTGTACCATTAAAACATTTTTAATAGCAATGCCATTTCTGACAGCTATAACACAATTGTAGTTCCATGTTTAAGAGTACAACAGACAGTATCTTAGTGCTTAACCTTGGTAAGTATGGCTGTTCTACTGTACCCTTCATTTAACTTTTTAAGGCAAATTAAGTTCTCAGTCCTAGAACCTAAAATGGGAAACCTTCCACTTCCAGTTAGACAAGTAGACGGTGTCTTGTCCAAATAAGAATTGAAAATCCCAATAAACATATTTCTGATTGTACTCTTCTTACTTGGTTCTTAGATTTCATCACCTATTCTGTTTCATTAGGAGTTACCAAATTTGCATCTAATCATTTCAGTGTCTTCATTAAAGGTATATCTTTTACTGTTTTCAAGAATAATCAAAATATACCGGCAAAGAACTGTTACATATCACGGCCTAGAAAAACAGAATATCTTTTTATGCTTTTATGAAGGAAGCTAACAATCGGTCAGTACTTTGTCCCTGATTTTGTTTATTTTTAGGGGTCTTCTTTTAATCTGGAAATAAGTGGTAAAGATTTATGTTTCATTTCTCTAAATTCTCAATGGCAGCTCCTGGAAGGGGAAGCCAGAAAAGCACACCCAGCCTAATGACAGAGCTGTGTGACAGTGACAAAAGAAATTACAGTAGCACCACTGTTCTACTGGTGGTCTCTTCTCTCCTTACAGTTTGTTCTCATTTCTTTTAAAATAGCTGTATGAAAGGCTTCTGACAAGGATGTATTCTTTCACTAGTGTGACAGGAAGCTGTACTTGTGATTCATTTGATACTTCTCTTTCCTTTTATCCCATAGATGGTGATAAGCTTTATCAGTTGCTGAAAGGGGTGAGGGACTCTTACTGAGGGCTCTCACCATGTCTTGTGAAAGTGTTCTGACACATTGTTCCAAGGACACCAGGCACATTTGCCTAATTAACTAAATGCCCCAAAGTTCTGTTTGGCTAGAACATTTTTCATTTCTCTGTCTGTACTGCTATTTGAAGCTCACAAGCTACTCTATTTTGCCTCATATCTGACCCCATCCCAGATCCTAACTGTTAGGCATGCACTGAGGAACAGGTTTTCCTTTATAGGTTCAACAAAAAAAGAAACACACACCTCTCTGTTTTATATAGCTAGGATGACAAAACTGTGTTCTGTTAGCCTTAATGAAGTTATGTCCATTAAAGTCTTGTCAGAAAAAAAAAAAAAAGCAGAGGGGCACAAACATCACTGTAAGCATATTCTTACATTTGGTGTATGTAATGGTCGGTAAGAATAGTTTCTTCACTCTTCCCTATTTTGATAGGGAAGATCTTCCCTATCATCTATTTTGATGCCACTAATACAGTTTTATTGGATACTTTCTGTTGAGAGGTAAATTGGGTAAATGTTCAAAGTTAAAAACTCCCTAATAGGTTGGTTACCAGTGCCACCTCAGACACTTCTTTTTCTTCTCCAACTTTTATGCATGAGCAGTCCACAAAAAATCAGATCTAATGTCAAATCACTAGACTGCCTATGCACTGTAGAAGCATTCAGGTGCTTCATACAGGTTTACTAATCCCACTTTGAATCAAACTGCTCTCAAAAGATGGATGTCTGAACACTAAGGTCTTAGGAGTCTCTGTTCTTTGGGGTTTTTTGGATCTAGCCATAACCTATCTCAGTGTGGATGAATATCTTTTTCGTGTAACCAGTTAGAACGAAGCTATCATATTGATGCAGTTTCTCCCCACTCCATTTCATGCCTTCCTGGAGGACTTTCAAGGACAGTGCCACAAGCTTTGCTGTATGCTGGATATCCTATTGAATGCACAGCTAAAATAGCAGAGCAGCACAGTGGTGACTCACGCTTACCCTCAGTGACACATATCTTCTCCCTGTAACAGACATGATCTTTAGTTAGTAGTTTTTGGGTTTTTTTCATTATTCTTAAATGTGTTGGCCTCTATGTCTATTATTTACGTGCTACACTTAGATACAGAAGCTTGTGGTAGTGTTAAGAAAGTGACTTAAAATTACTCTTTCTGCTAAAAGCACAATCTGTGTCTTCAGGAGAGCAAGGGAGAAGTGCTGACAGAGGTATTAAAGGAAAGTTGTGAGCTTGTTGTTTTAGAAAGGTTTGATGTTCTGTCGTGTATTATTAATGAGCATGAGATTCAAGATTAGAAATCCAGCAGAGATGCTTTCTTTGTGTCTGACCTTATAACGTGGCATGCAGTGCTCCAGTTTGAAAAAGCTTATTTGAGTTTAATGTAAGACACAAAATCCTCATTCTCCCCCCAGCTGGATGTAACACAAACTCATGAGAGGTTCAAGAGCCTCAATGAAATAATTCTGTTTTCTGTCATTTCACCCCACTGAATCAAATATTTGGGCTTGACACACTAAAGGGACATGACACAAGCACAGTTGAGAAGCAGCATTGCTGCCAATCAAATATCATCTGCTGATAGATATAATACAGAGGTGCCAGAGATATTTTATCATTTCCTTACATTTAGGTGGAAATGCAGAGGTGTCAGACTGAACTATGTATAGTGACACAGTCCTCACTAACTTACTGAAGGTGATTGTGGTTATTGGTAGGTAAATTGTCCCATCTTCTTAGTTTTCCAGAAGCAGAATGAAGTTACATTAGTTTATAGGAGTAAAGCCATGTGGTTTAAGCTCATGCTTTGCTTAAAGTATTGAGGTCTAAGGCCAGCATTACATACTAGAAAACTTGTGAAAATGTTTCATTCTAATATGACTTAATTAATTACCAAATTTGCCTAAATCCTTCTGCTTTGGGTTTCATTTTCAAGGTGTAAGGGCTGCTCTTCTTAACAAGTCAGTAATTAAGGAAAACAATATTTGGGTTGTTTGTTCTTTTGGTTTATAAAGAACTATAGAAAGCAATTTATTCTTTCTTAAAGAAAAATAAAGGAAAAAAAAAAAAGGAAAAGAAACTCAACCCAAAACCACAACCACCTTAGATTTATCTCTGCTCTTTTTGTGAGACATGAGATGTGTGAGACATGAGACATGTTTCCTTAACAGGTCAGACCAAGCTTTCAAGAGACAATGGTTCTGTTACTCCAGAAAGCTGAAATTTATTGTGAGGTTACAAAGATGGACAAAAGAATGAGGCTTCATGAGCTTAGAAGACCCACACAGACAATATTTGATTCTTTTCAAGTCTGTTGAACCTCAATAGTAATGACACAAAATATGATAAATCATATTTTCCCTGTACCCATCTCATGCTTGTACAGCAGTTCAACAGAGTACTTCTTCAAGAAGCTTTCATACATGTGTGGTCAGAAAGAGTCTACCAGAGTAAGTTTTTTCTTATTCTGAGAAGAGTCCAGGAGAGCCTGGATGCTTCCTCAATGATATTCATCAGCCCCAGGATGAAGAGGAAGGTTGAGATCAGTTTGATGTGTCAGTCTAGGAAAGAAGAGATATGGACAGAGAGATGACAAGCTTATTATAGTCACATTCAAGGCAGGGGCAATAACATATACACTGAAATAAGGAATTATGCTTTGATATGGGGGAGACAACACTGAAACTTTTTATGCAACCATCATAATAAAATAATTTCTGTAAATGGCCAAAATTTGGGGCGTGTAACAATCCTATGAAGGAAAATAAATCTACTTTTAAATATTCAAACTATGTAATTCATGTTCAGTCTGTCAGGCAAAAAGTGAGTCACATAGATCAATGGGTTCAGCCTGAAAGCAGCCATCAAAGTGTTCCCACTTCTGAAAGGGTGACTTGCAATTAAAAGAACATTTACAGGCTGTATTAGTAATAGTAAAAATACTAATAAATTGGGCGATCAATGAATATTGGAGCATAGCATGTTGGCTGACACTGTCCAGTGCTTCAGATCTTTGTAAATATGTCTAAAATGCAAAGTCAGCTCCTTGTACAGAAGTGCTGCAGTTTGTTACATACTTGGTGTAGGATGGAAGAGACTGTTCTGTTCACGTCCAACCTAATGCTAATTTTGGTGGTAATGATCTCCAACCATAACAAAAATATGTCCAATTGCTTTACTTCCAAAAGTAAATCCATAAGATACATCTTCATGGTACTGATAGTCACGGCAGAAAAAGTATATGGCTCTACATAAATGCTCAGTAGTTCCACAAGCAATAGACAAATGGTTTGCTCCTATGCCAGTATCCAACAGCAAAAGATTGACACAGGAGACATGTGACATATGAGGTTTGAAATCATTAAAACAGTAATAATTTTGCTGGCAAATCAGTGGTTTCCTACAGCAAAAGTTTTTTACTCTGATTAATTGGTGTGTGAGCATCTGGACTGTAAAAGTTTAAAATACCTGACTCATTTCTGAATGGATTTAGCTATGAATTTCCTTTTATATGTGTCAAGGGGATGCAGCAGCCATTTTAGGGAAGAGACTTTTTTTATTGAGAGGTGTCTATCACTCACATTAGAAGGTGAAACAAGAAGAGTGGTGAGAAAAAAAAGTCACGCAGAACAAGTCACCCTTATGCAGCAAGTTTTCACAGGGAAGTATAATAATAGACCAAGTAAAAATCTGAGGTCAGCACTTTCAGTTTGGTTCAAAGATACTATTTCCTACACGTTCATGATTTTCTTCAGATTTTCTATGGATACCTGCCTAGTCCTTAGTTCGTAAAACTCATTGAGTGTTTTTCAAAGCCATTAGAGGTCATAGCAATAGAGGAAGTCTGTCACCTTGATGTTACAAGGTTCTCCAAAGAGCCTTCTTTTCTGCACATAAAATTATAGCCTCTCTTATCATTTCTGAAGGCTTTGAACTTAAAATGCACTGCACAGTGGACTAATAGACCTTCAGAGCATGCTCTCTCTCATTCACGGCTCCCCTTCACCCACTCTGGTGGTGTTACTTTTCACCAGAAAGAAAAAAAAAAAAAGGAGAGAAAAAAAAAACCAAACCAAACAATAAAAGAACCAAAAGAAAGCCCTGCTACCATTTTCTTGTGCTGATCCTCTTGCTGTGACTCCCCCACCTATACCAGTCCTGATTAAAGCACCTGGATTCTCAATACATTTGTATTGATTTTTCTTTAAACTGGGAGGTAGTATCACCATTTTTCTATCTTTAACCTGCAAGTGGAATAGAACTTGATTCACACTGCTGAAATGTCCCCAGGGCTGTAGAGACTTAGATTTACAGATCACAGGATTTCAGGAGGATTTAAGATTTCAGGAGGCAGCAAGACTTTTCCTTTCTTTTCCATATTCACAAGGGAAGAAGGGCAACATCCAAAAGGGCATTTGCTAAGTGGATCAGAGCTTGCATGGCTGTAGAATATACAAAGCAAAAGAGAGCAAGGTTCATCTCGTCACATTCCCCAAGAACAATAGCAAGTTCTTAAAATGAAAGAACAGAAAGACCTTCTTAGAAATTGTGCAGGGCCACAACCCAGAAGCTGCTGCTCAATTTCATATAGTTCTGGCGGTTAAGACCAGAGGGATATATCATGTGCAGCCTTCAGGAGCAGAGTGATACAGTTACTTGTAGTCTCTCAATAACACCCTTTTCCTTTATTTTTCAACTGCCATGTAATATAGGAATACCTGAAAAGAGGACCTGACCCATAGTTAATATAAATTGGAAGAGCTTCACTGACTTCAGCAGCCCTACACCAGTTCATGCCAAATGAGGTTTTCAATCAGTAGAGCCCTGCCCATGCACAGAGACGCACACCCGTAAGCACACACACTTTTTTTAAAACTACCCTTAGTCCCAAGATAGCTGAATGTTTTTTGAACAAAACAGCAAGAGCAGAAAAAGGAAAAATTAAAAAAAAGTTCCTCTGTTTGAATGCATCTAGTGCCCGCTCCTGACACAAGTAAGGGGTCTGAATGAAAGTGGATCCCGCTGTAACTTCCCTCATAATCATTTGCTGGTCTCTAAAGCAAAGCCAGATTATGCTAGGTTTGGCCAAATAATTTTTACCAGAGCTTTCATCTAGAAGATATTTTACCTACGAGAGCTGAAAGACTCCCCAGTCTATCAGAGTTCAGGAGAAGGTTCCAACAGACCATGTCCTCAAGAATTTGTAATTCCTAAAAAAAACTATCCAGTATCAAATCAATTAGCTTTTTGAATTTGAATAGCTTTTTTTTTTTTTTCAGGAGGGTGGTATTGGTTTTGGTTGTTGTGGGTTTTTTTTTGTTCTTTGGGTTTTTTTTTACTGTAGTGTGATAGTATGTTTCTGTGCAAATTCTTTAATAGTTTATTTTCTTTCTCATTTACTGGGATAAATTGCTCAGATACCTCCTTTCCATTGCTAATCCTGCTACAAATGGCTGAGCAAAATAAACTGATGAATTAACTCAATGTCAGGACATTAAGACATAAAGCTATATTCCATCATGTCCATTGGTGCCAAATTCTTCCCATTCTTAATCTTAAAAATATTTTTCATTAATAAAAAAAGTCTCCTTTCTGGTGAACATCGTCAAGCATGAACAAACACAGGCAACATTTTTATTTATCAGTGTGCAAATAGGACCTTTTCATGCTCATCACAGAAGGGTTGGGCTAGATGGCCTTTCAAGGTTCCTTCCAACCCAAACTATTCGATGATCCCATTGAACTGAAACAGTTAAAAGGGAACCTAAGTGCATGATGACCCCTTTCATTCATATTGCCCATTGGTTCAGGCTATTAATCTAGCTTGTAAGACAGCTTCCTGGTCAAAAGGCAACTAGTGATGCATGGATGTCAGGGCTTGATTTACTCTGTGCTATAGATGAATGGAGTTTTCATTTTGTATTTGTTCAGCTCCTGTAATTTTTCCTCAGTATATTTTTTTCTGCAGCTGAGAATCACTGGGGCATTAGAAATGCTAACTTAGAATTGAAAACTTTGTCATATTATTGTATTTTTGTAAGAATTTCAGTATTAACATTGTCTTGCAAAACCGAGTTCTCATTACAAAACACAAGCATTGCCTAAGACTTCTCCATCCATATTCTGCCTGCCCTGATGCCTGTAGAGGCAGAACATGCCCAACAGGACATACAGGGTGATTTATTAGGCTGCTAGTCAAGTGATAATTCTCAATTTGAAAGCCAGTGCATCTGGAATCATTGCTCAGTACCAGTTTGATACTAATTCCTGCATCAGAAGGGTCTGTTATATTTGGCAACAATCTATTGATTTTTTTTTCTGACTCATGCAGAACTAATTTTCAGTTACACAGATTAGAAAGTGAGAAAAGGGAAAAAGAAACCTTAAATGTTGTTCATTTCTCTTGGCCATTTCTTTGATCCATTTTCTTTTTTTATCTGAGAGGAAAGTGGTGTGTCTAATAGGGAATTGAAATATATTATGAAACAGTGAGACTTAAAAATCTTGTTAGGCAATCACTACTTCAGCAGAATGAAATGCTGTTGCAACTGGAGGAAAATTATACACCAATTATTTATCCAGTCAAGAAAAATTATGCCCATAACATCAAAGGCTTCCATTTATGAAATAATAGAGAGAACGGCAATTCCTATTCTTTTAGCAAACCGGGAAATTTTTCTACATCTGAAATGCAGCAGGCCAAGAGTTTGGGACCTTATTTAAGATTATAATCCCACAGCATCACATGTAGTCTACGTGACTGGTTTTAGGAACAGTCATGAAAAAAATAGCTGTGTAATGTTTAGGCAGATTTAAATGAATTGTTATTATAAGTAATTAACTCATCCTGTTTCTTATTATCCTTCAAAAATGTTTTCCTCATTATTGGAAAAATATTTTTTCAGGCTGCTTGTTCCCAGCTCATGTATTTGTTTGTTTTCTGTACTTTTCCTAATCTTCAATAATTTTCCTTATTTTCATAAACTTTGGAACTCTCCCTTTTTTCCCTTGCATCAGTTTCTTCTTTTTAAAAAAAAATAAATTCCTCTACTGTTTTATCTAACCAGAGTGAACTTTCAAACCAAAGCTGCTGAGATGGTGGCAATTTTGAACATTTTGGGTTTTTTTTCTTAACAGTATGTAGGATTACCAGTCCTCTCTATGTATCAGGCTTATTGAATCTTGCAAATGAAGTCCTTTCTGCTTTATCTTTGGCACAAATTCCAAGTGAATGAATATGCAGAGTTAGCAGAACAGAACTGTTAAAATCTGAATCATCTCTTATTCCAACGAGTACTTTCTGCAAAAGGTTAGGACACAAGAAAACGATTTAACAAGGAAAGGTTACCTGGAAATTAAATAACCTTGCAGAAGTTTGCTTCCAGCATAAAAAGCCTAGAAATACATAACAGAGAGGTAAGAGCAATGATTTTTCAAGTACAGGAAACCCACAAAGACTCCCAAGGCAAAAGTGAATTAGTGAGAGGTACTGCATTTAATGAATTTGCTGTCTTGTAGATATGCTCTCTTCCTATGTCCGGTTTTGCTTTGTTTTGTGGTTTGGTGTTTTGGTTGTTTGGAGGGGAAGGGGGAAATTCTTGTTTTTGTTGTGTTGGAGTTTGTTGGTTTTTTTGACAGGAACCCTGTGTAAACTGTGCAGTGCTTTGTGTGTGTCCATACCGTGTTTGGTGCGTGATGCCCACTGCACAACCTCGCACACATGAACTGTGCACCAAGATGCAATTCTAGCCAATGTGGAAGCCCACAGAAACCAGTAGTGGTTCCAGGCCCTCAGTAAGTCTGCTAGGGATTCACACGGAGAGTGCACCCCTAAATTTCCTACTTCCCCCTTGCCGGTACAGACTAAGGGCAGCTGGCATTCAGCTGATATTCCTTTAATGTGTCTAACAGGGGTTTCTTAACAGGGATACTACACTGGATCTGCCACATGGAGTCTCAAAACACATTAAGCAAATTGAATTTTTAGCTCTGGGTGCAGGTAGATGAAATATAAGTGTTCTTTCACAGGATAGAAGTTTTATCTGTAGTAATTGTGCATCTTACATGTGCCATTCTAATCCTCCATTTCATATACCTGTCTGAAACAAAAATACCTGATGGTAAAGGAAAGCTGAGATTTACTTTCAGAAATTTCAGAAAGTATTATTTGTAAATGCATGGGCTGGATTAAGAAATGAATTCTGTATGAAAATAGTATCAAAAGAAAATGTTTCATTACTTAGTTTCTCCAGCAGTATTCCTCCCTTCCCTAATGAAATGGAACAGTCTATGCCTTTATCACTTCTTCCATTTAATCTTGTTAATGCAATCTGTTAAGACTCCACTTTTGCAGCAGCACAGGTGTAACTGCGAATAAGTAGAGTAGTAGGAAGAATACTGTTCTGATTCTAGGAGTCATTTATTTACGACAAAATGTGTGATATTCAACCCAGAATAAAAACTGATGCAACTGGTGAGTTGAAACATTTTTCTTCTTCACTTCCTTAACAATATGAGGTATTCCAATGAAGAATAAGTAAGGAAATATTAACCATACTGTATCAAATCTATCCTTGAGACAACTGCACTGAGTTTTACTAAAGATTAGTTCTTCCTACTGTGTTAAAAGATGGCAGATTAAATTGGTAAGTAGACAGTTAGGAAGTATAACATTTTTCAGACAGCAACAGATGCAAATCCGAGAATATCTCCAGCTGATTTGATTGCTCTTCAGAAGATGGGGCAAAGATTTTAAATAGAAATGTGCAAAAGTGAAAATCCATAGAGATGATAAAAAACATTAAAAAAATCAAAAAGCTCTAAGATGGGAACTTCAGAAGGATTTCAGAGTCATTTCAAACCAAAATAACTTTGATTATTTATTTATTGCTGCCTATTTCTCATCATTTTGCCTTGTATGAATTATATTGTGCCTTGTGTACAGGGGAAAGTATTGTAAGGAAACTGATCCAGGAGTAGCGGATAGGAAATTATTCCATTGACTGTGATGGCAGTTACATAAAGTCCCAGATAATGCTAGTTAGGTCTTCTTTTTTGCTGCACTGCTAGAACTCCACTTGAGTGTGTTGAATTACTCCAATTTACATAGTGCAACTCAGAACCACAATCTGCACCAGCAGAAACACATTTCCCCATCCCTTCTTTCCCTTGGGCAGCCAGACTGATGATTTGCTATCAAAAAGGAAATAAGGGGGCGGGGCGTGGGGGGAAGGCAAGATCAAAAAAAAGCAAGTCCCATTTTTAAGAAGGCTTTTGCTACTCAATCTTTCTCATTAGTAAAAATAATGGCAGAAACTATGCTTATCTATTCTTCCCTCTCAACTTCTCCTTGAGCATTACAGTTGGCTATTTTTGAAAGAAGCTTTAAGCTGTAAAACATTTAACATTAAAAATTGCATTAATTAGTGGTTTATCAGGACTGCAAATATAGAGTATGTTTAGCTTACTTAAACACTTTGGGTTTTCAAATTGCATCATGCCCTGTGGTTCACCAAAGTATTGTTAATCAAAATATATGATTATAATAGTCAAATCAGTTTTGCTGAAGATTTCTTGCTGTGAGAAAACAATATTATTAAGCATTTTCAATTGCAATGGACAAATAGATTTACAACAATTGCAGGGATAAGACATATTTCACAGAATAGAAGTGTTGAGGGTCAGGAGGAAAAAGTCAATGATGTTGACAGGACTTTTACTTAGCAATGTGCAAAAATGCCATTTGTACTTCCCTGTTATGCCATTTCCACACTTCTGTTCATGGTCTAATCTCTGGAGTGCTTAATATTCTGTGTGCAGGACTCATTAAATCCTTTGGCTTTTAGGTAATTAAATGTGTATGTATATAGTTCTTTACTGCTAGTTCTGGGCTACCTTTTGTGATTAATTTTCAGTATTAGGTGCAAGAAAACTCGCAGAACTAAATTTCCAGCAAGTAGCTATTGTGGCATTTGCTTCCTACAGTAAGTGACCCAACTATATAATTTCATACTGGGAATGCAATATTTGGGGAAAATTAAGGATATGATCAATTAACATAAGTACATGTTTAAATAATAATGCAGTCATGTATAGTCAAATATTCATAAAAGGAGTGCTTTGCTAATAACCATGATGTGTTATAGGCAATCAGTTATGTTAGTCTAGCAAATACAGTATTGGGCTAATCGATAAAGCAAAATAAACTTTATTTTATATGTGGTTCCCACAGCAGAATATTAGCATGTGGATCACTCTTGTAACACGTCATTGCTAGATGTGAAAAGGTTTTTTCTGTGTCTTCTCCATAATGTAACATAGGTAGGAGAGAGAGAAAAGTTAGAAAAGAATGTTTTTCAGAGTTTGAAAAAGCCATTTCTAATCAGCAAGTATGCTTCAAAATTGTCTTTAAGTCATATTACATCACATTTTCATAACTTACAGAGTAAAATGTCATCTTTGGGTACGGTATCCTGAGAGGTAATATTTAAGGTAGCTGCAACAATGGCTACCGAAGAAAATGAAACACTTCTTTTAGAGGTGGACACAGAATACAAAATGATTAGACTTTTTATGTATGCTACCATATGCGGTGATTTCTGTACTTAGAAGAGGATTTTTATTCCTATCAAGGCTGATATTTTTAAAATGGCTTTTCCCTACAAAATCTTCAAAGTGGCACTTCAAAGTAATAAAGTTATTACTGTTGCTTGTATAATAGATTTGGACCTTTTCAACTCTCAGCCTCCCTTCTTTCCTTTTCTGATAGTTTGTTTATATGTTTATAAAAGGTACAATAAACTGAGACCTCCATAAAAATCAATATGGATTTCCACGGAAATTTAAGAATACAAAACATAAATATCCAGTTATTTGAATGGTGTGCACAGTTGATTATATGAAACCAAATTACTTTTTCGTTCTAAGTATCATCAAGTGATTCTTTTTTCTATCATATCTTTACTGGCATTTATTTCTAGCAGTGTATAACTCACTGATTTTCAGAAGTAAAGGTTTAGATCATTTGATTCTTCTCTGTTATTGTATACAATTCCAAAAGAAAAAAGCATTTTGAATTCAGTATTTTATAATTTGCAGTCAGCTATTTCATGAAGTATAAATACTGAAAAAAAGTCTGTGGGAGGTGGGACAATAGAACAATTTTTACTTTCTCTGAAGCTTCATTCTTTGTAGCTCCAGGAGCATGTTTTTTTCTGTACCCACAAATTGAAAAAAACCTACTAAATCCTTAATCACTAACAGTGCACTGTAATATTGCACTACTAACACAAATCCCACATGATTTTGCTCTTTCTTATAACTTTCCAGCGCAGGTGTTGGTACAGCCTGTTTTCCTTTTATCAGAGCAAGTGCTTGAGAAGCAGTTCGGAAAATAAACAGTTATAGAAGAGGAGTTAAATAGGATTATACTTGAAGCCTCCAGTTATACAGAGGCTGGTTTCAGCCTCTGTTTAGTTGCAACTGAGTCATAAATACTCAAATTGCTGAGTGTCAGCTGGTTTCTGTGTGGAGGAGACCTGAGGTATGCATTGGTCCTCATTTCCCTTGATTTTGCAAGGCACCAAATCCTGCATTTGAGTCTCACTGTAAGTATAGAAAACTGGGAATGTTCAAACAAAAAAAAACACAGATGAGGGGAAGAAAGGAGGGGATGCAAGGACTGTTAGTGTGCTGGAGCAGCAGCAGAGACCTGGAGAAGAGGGTGCTGCCACAGAAAGAGATAAGAATAAGCACCGCACCTTCCTCTGCAAGCTGAAGTAAGTTTAAAGTTCTTTTCCACCCCGCACCAGCAAGCAGTAACACTGGCTGGGCGTGAGGAAAGGTAAGGTCATGTATGATCCCACAGGCTTGAAAACAGAAGGTCTTCAGAGGCTTTTCCTGCAACATCTGTCTTTGTGCTCCTTGGCTTTGTAACTGTACTGCAGCGATCTATGGGTATCTAACATAAAGAACTACCACTAAGGTGCTATAGGGACTATGTGACAGTTTCATTCAGGTCTCAATAGGAAAGATCTGTAAATATTTAGTCCATTTATCCATAAGATTAAAAAAAAAAAAAAAAAACCCAAACCCAAAAAACCCCAACAACAAAAAAAGTGATTGCTGTTTTTTCAGGAAACAGTAATTCAGAAACACTAGACACACTCCAAGTAGCTTTCTGAATAAAGTAAGGAGGGGAAAGAATTTGTCCTGCTAAATGCCTGCTATTTAGTAAACCATTTAAGTGAAACATCCACAAATTATGACAAATAGGTTGCCAGAGCAAATATTAAGTGCACATTGCATAGGAAAGAACTTTGTGCATGCAACACATTTTCTGTACAGGCTACTATTTTTTGAGCAAGTGCACATTTACTCTGTAGAGAATTACACAGAAAACACGGTCATCACTGCTCAAATAGCCATCCTGAACAGCTTATATAAACACTAGCTAAAGCTGCTAGAGATTATTTGCAGAACATTGGATCTGATGAGCTCAAATATAAGATAGCTTGGGTAGTATAATATTTGGGATTACCATAATAATCTCTTTAGGGAAAGTGTGCAGTATCAGCAGAACCATTGCTTGAGTCTATGAGGGAAGTAGAAATGTACAGTAATAATTCTGCATTTATTATACATTTAAATCTTTCCCTGTGAATAAGGCAAGTTTCTGAGCTCTTTATGGAGCTCAGGATAAGGCCTTGAGAATTTAATTAAATTTCTGCAATTTGAACTCACCTATGGAGACCAAACCATCAGTTTGGCAACCTGTTTCTGTTGTGTGGTCACTTGTTTTACTGTAACACCATCCTTTGAAGTTACACACATGATTTTCATGCATGAGTGTTATTAGGGAAAAGAGTTCGTAGATCAATGTAGAGAATTCTGTGTGGAGAGGCACTGAAAATGCTTCTGTACAGATTTACAGACTGCTAGGTAAGTTGTCAAAGTTTACTGATCCTCCAACCTTTTCTGACCTCTTTTCACACAGCCTTTCAGGGGTCAAGCTTTAATCCATAGCTCTGACAAGGGAGCAGATTTTCATCTTTTTGGATCTGGCAACTGGGCTGTACTTGTCTGTGCTAGCCATCACTGTGCTTCAGAGGATACAGGCAGTTCTGCTTTTCTTTGGCTGCCTTCCCTGCCCAAGAACCATTCCACAAAAGTCCAAGACAGCTTTCAGCACTTGGGCATCTTAGGCACTCCAACCACTTTGTCTTATCCAAAATAAAGAAACAAAAAAGCCGCTAGGTAGCAATTTATGTGTCTTTGGCATCTTCGTAACCTTTTGGTTGGCGTGTTGGACTGCCTTTCTGGGAAAAAAAAAAAAGCTTCATAGCTTTTACTTGGAGTCCAGGAATTAGCGTCATCAGTGCTGTCTTGTTACAACCCCATGGAAATACAGATTTTTCCTCAAATTTATAAATGTTTTAAACTCATTAAAATAATTCCTTCTTCAGGAAAAAAAAAATAAATAAAGATTGGTATTCTAAAGTAAGGATATATCCATTATCTCACAACATCATGTCACTGCTCTTAGGAGTTTTATGGTCCTCTTGCTTACAACTACCTTTTCTCCACAGAGAATCATCCATCTTTGCAATCTTGCAGCTTTTCTAATTGATTAGCATAATGAAATTCACCTCTGAACAATTATCCTTAACCTGTTCTAAGCTTGAAATTCTTTGCTCCTACCTAACATGAGATAAAAATCTAGGTGTCTAATATCTGTATCTGTTGGTCTAATAAAAGATATTACATGTATCTGAAAGACCTCATCTTGTCTATATACTCAGACCATCACAAGCATAGCAACTTTTTAGTATTCATAAATTGTTAAATAACACCACTAGATCCACTGGGATATGCTAGTTACACTTAGGAAAGAAAGGGCAATCCCACAAAAATTTTTAGTTCTGTTCTAACTGTGGTAGGAAAAGGTTGCTCTATGCACTCTTTTTTTTCCAGTAATTTCACCTTCTCTGTTGAATGTAAAGGCAAATAATCTGTGCAGATCATTCTTTCCAGACTTGTTCCAAAATTAGTATGTAATATTAAGATACAAAAACACCAGGTAATATGAGTAGTTTGGAGATTACCTTTAGCTCTGGAGCAGCCATAATTATTTGGGCTCATATTATTTCATCTATTTCAAAGCATTTCACTATGTTCTGTAAACACTATTCTGGTCATGAAACGGACACAAAAAATCTTCCTAAGAACGTTACTACAGTGCACAGATAAATATATTTCCTTTATATGCAAAGCCTGCAAGAAAGTTAATATATAGCATCTATTTTGAAGCTTCATCAGTCTGCACACATTGCCATGCAAATTTCTGTTGCTTGATTTTACCTTTAAAAAAAAAATTCAAGTGCACACACTAAATGTGCACAGGGCAACTACACACTTTTCAATTGAGAAAGTCTTAAGGTTTTCAAAGGTTTTTTTTCCAACAGTCTTTAGAACAGCCATGCAATAGGGCAGAGTTGATCTGTAAGAAGAGTTGATATACAATTTTTACTTTTTTTTTCCCATGTTGGTAAATCAGAGAAGAGGAAGGGGAAAAAGAAAGCTTATTACAAAACAAAACAACAACAACAAAATCAACCAAACTTTCAAGTGAGATGGATTATGAGATAAGAAATGTTTAGCTAAGAGTGTGAGACTGTGAAAGATATTAGACCTGTCAATTGCATGGATTTCTAGAAAAACAGTCTTCCTAGCAGTGATCTATCAATCTTTTATTTCCAACAGTGTTCTCTCAGATTTCTCAATATCCAACTTCCACTTACCTTGAACTGATTACAAGCTTTTACAGATCATGTACAGATCAAATCTACCTGTGTGTGCCAAGCGATACACACAAGAACAACCACTCCTGTATAATTGCATGTCTCTGCACATGAGCTGTAGGACTGGAGATGTTTGGGAACCACCAGCCTTGCTGCACATGCAGGAAGAGTTCTGAACAACATGGACCTGACAGTGTGCAGCTCTAACAAAGTCCAAGATCCAAACTCACAGTCAAAATTGTATCACTATGCAAAAAAAGATAAGATTTTATGAAAACATTATTTTCCTGTGTGTATTCCTTCATCTGCTTACTCTAATGGCTCATTTGGGTTATGGCTGACAGCAAATGCACCTACAGACACATTAATTAACATTAGCTGGCATTAATTAGCTTGCTGAGATATTGTTAACTATGTAGCTCTCGCTGCATGAGGTACAACAGAGGCTGAGAACATAACTGGTAACCTCAGCTGTATATTTTCAGATTATTAAATACAAATGAAAAGCATCTAAATTCTTGCTGTGAAACCACAGAATATCTAATCCAGTGGTGAAGGCGATTCCAAGATCTAGCTGGCAGCTTAACTTGTAGTGGAAATTTTCTGTTGATGGTACCATGCAAGGAAAAAGCCTGTCTTACTCACAGAAGTCACAGTAAAAAAAAAGCATAGTTGGCAACTAGATAAAAATGCTGAATGTACTTAATTTGAAATCTCTCAGGGATACAAATATGAAAGTGAACTGGGCCAATCTACTAACGTTTTTCAACTCCGGTTTAAGGATGATGGGAATTCTTGGAAGGTGAAGGAGCTGATTTTATTTGCTATCAGTTCTCTGATTAGCCTTGATATTTCCAAGTACAGTCCCTCCTGGATCAACAAATTAGAGCGAGGACTTCCTCTGCAAAGTTCATGCCCAGCATGCCTTAGTATCCTCTTTTGATCAAAAACTAAATATTCAAAGCTTTCCCCTTGGAATGAAAGCTTTGGAGATTATAGTCATGTCTGGGAGATTATAGTCCTGTCTCTCCTGAATGAAGTTTGCCAGGTGTTAAACTGAGATTATATAAAATAGGAGCTTTTCTTGTCTTGTTAGACAACATGTGTATGAGTGGTACTCCTCACAAACATACAGCAGACACATTATCTGCCTTGGCTTTTATCTTTGTTTCAAGAGGAATTCAGCAAATTAACTGCGTTTCTCCTTCTAGATTTTTTACTAATTCCACCAATTCAGCAATTCTTGAAACCTGATTATTGACCTGCTTTTAGGATAATGAATGTTGTTCCTATAAGTAATTTTTTGAAGTTAAAAAAAGAGAAAAAAAAAACCTCAGTGCACTTTTGATTTCTCGTGGCATTATTTGAGAAAAAAAGCTGGTGCCTGGTTTGAAGATGGTTTTGAGTACATATTTGTTTTTGTCCAAGCATTCTTTTCAGATGGGTAAGATGATTTTGATTTTGCTTCCTGAACCAAATTCCATCCTTCTTTCTGTTGTCCAAAGAGAATGAATTAGGTTCCAGGTAGTAAAGACAGTATCTGTGGACTATTATTATTACCAGACACATACAATTAATTAATTTATTTCCATTGCAGCATCCTAATTTGTGGGAAGCCATATAAAACTAGAGGCAGTTCCCACACCCAAAGAATGTTAGACTTAGGTATAACATAAGAGATTAATACCTCAGAGAGACAGGATGACTTTGCATTACTGTTGAGAGAAGCTACAGCTGGTGATAAGGAGCAGTCACAAGGCAGCACATATCCAAACACTGGTTAACAAAACATCCTAACAAATGTTTTGTTAGACATCAGGGTGATGATGGGTTTTCAGGTTTTTATCAAGTGATACATCTCAAGACAGGATGAAAGTTGTATGTGCTTGTTGAAAAACTGGACAAATGGACAGTTGAGACCTGTGTTATTGCCTGAAAAGAGGCAGGAGCCCTTACTCTTATTTGTATTAAAGTTGTGGGGAAAGAAGGCAAGTGGAAGGACTTTAAAAGTGGAGATAAGTAGTTTGCTCTTCCTCTTTTCTCCTGTTTACTACACCGGGAGAAAATAAGTAGTAAGTTCCAAGCCTGTGCTGCTGAAAGTTATCATTGTGGCAACTCACTATTATTAGTTCATTCCATTTTTACCTCGGTATTCAGGAAGTGGTACTGAATCAATGAATTTTATATGTGTAAGGAATTCAGAAGTGAGCTGTTTATTTTATAATAGCTATAAAGAAAGGTAGGATATACAGGTCCCTAAACTGTTTGTTGCTCTATGAGGGGAAAGGACAAATAAAAACAACATAAAATTATAGGCTGCTGAACAAAGATGCAATGTGAAAAAGGTGTAGTAGCCTCTGACAGTCATTAAATCTGCAAAGGAAACCTGGTACACTGGGTGTTAATTACAGTAATTCAAGAGGTTTCTGGGAATACAGTGGCTTCTTTTTCATCTGGCCTGTACAATTAATGGCTCAAGTTTTCTGTTCCGAATCCTTAAATTGTTCTTCTGTCCTATGAACAAAAAGAAATGCCTATGAGACAGTAGCAGAGTCTACTTTTCCAGATATCTTCAAATGCCTTCTGTGTCCTAAAGATGCTGCCTTTTCTGTGAGTTCTCAAAGGAGCCATGGTAGCTATTTCCTAGACATCCTATATTTACTAATTTATAGAATGGTTAGTTTTGAATAAGTGTTTGAATTAATTCATGAGTCACGAGTCATAAGTATATTATTTCATATTAATTGAAACCTGGAACCTTAGCATTTAGTAACCTGGACCACAAATATTAACCATGTACACAGAGGTTATAATTGCAAGTCATGCATGGAATAATTGATAGCTTACAGTAATGAGTTCTGTGCTAAATTCAACATGTGTCATGGGATCAATCCTTCTGCCTCTGTTCCTATCAGGGTTACAAACCACATTAAAAATACCTTCATACCGTTCTGGAGTTGTTGGGTTTTTTTCTTCCTTTGTCTTCTCTTTTCCTGGATATCTTCTCATATTACCACTGTAGTTCCTGCCTCTGACACTGACATATGTCTTTGAGGCTTGTCAACATCAAGCAGCGTGTGGTCCCAGAGCTGGGCCTTGCTACCTCCACATGACTCTCAAGCAGAGACCTATGAGCAATTACTCAAACTAGTCTCTGAAACATCAGTACCTGGAGATGCATGTTTAAATGTTTTAATTATCTCAGTGGGGACATGGCATAGGAATATTTGAGCAGGATAAACTTGGAAAAATTGCCAAGGAACTGCAGACACTATTCTGTAAAGGATTGCCTTCTTTCTTATAAATCTATCGTGCTAGGATGGCTAATGCATATCAGTTTCTGAAAAAGAGAAGGGAACTATCACCACCTAGTTTATGAATATGGGATACAGAAGCTAACCCCGAAGTTTTGGATGATATAGGAAACTTGATTTCTAGATATGAAAATTTCTTAAATACAAACACTGGCAAGATTTTGGTTTTGTGTTGTCTTCATCTGGAACCGGTTAACAAGAATCGTTAACAAAAAATTGTAGTTTTCTCCAATAAAATTAATTATATCAATCCTAGATTGGAACCAGTTTTAAATCTGGTCTGCCTGCCCAGGCCTAAAAATGTGCTTAGTCAGAGGCAGCATCTCAGGACACTGAAGCTTACAGTGGGGAACTAATGTCTCTTTAGCCATCCACAAACACCCCTCATCCGTGGTTCCTTTGGGATATGATGTCCAAGGGAATAGTTACTTGACTTTCCAGAGAAGAGGGCTAACTAGCATTCACATTTTGGAGTTTATGTTGGTAAGCATCTATCCTAAGTGGGAGACTAGTGGAGTAGAGGTTGCAATGCACCTTTCAGTAGGAAGTGTGGTGTCTGTGTGGTTGTTTAAGTACATTTTTTTTTACATTGTGTATAATCATTTCGACTGTCAGCAACTTTGAAATGGGATGCTCTTCTTAGGATGAGTATCTGGATGATAATCTTGTTTCTCTCTCTATTTTGGAGTTCAACATGTCCAGTTAAAGTACTAATGGTTAGCAATCCCTGTGCTCAGGGTGGCCTTACTACACAAGCTTTCAACTTTGCTACTCAAGGATTTGACTTGTGTTACACAGAACTGCTGCTGCTGTTGCCCTGAGCATGAAGAAAAGTCATCTACCAGACATACTAACCCTTTACCAAGCACGATGCTACTTCCAAGTGGCAGAAGAATTACAGGGAGGCATGCTTCCCACATAAGAAAGCAAATGAAAGGGAAAGAGTATTTCTTCTCAACACATCTGACCATAATAAAAGCACAATCCTTCCCTGTATTTCAGCATATGTGCATCATCCAATGAAACACACACACACAGAGTTCAAGGTAGTTGAAGGAAGCTATATTAGAGAAAAAAATACGGAAAATAGTGCAGTATGTTTTCCTTCTCTGAATTAAATGTCCATTATGTTTATAAAAGGATCTGAAGCATATCCATATTCAGACATTTTCAGCTAGTACCTGCTTCTCACAGCACACAGCCACTGGCTACCCAAACTCAGTCTGTGGGCCTTGGCAGCCCGTGATGTGGTGCTGAAAGAAACAGCTTGTAGAGAAGGAAAGGTTAAGCAATCATTTGCAAGCCTATCTTGCCAGTGGGATTGGTATCTTTGTGACTCTGGAAGCCATAATCTGAATGATGTGAAAATTTCAGCCCATCTACTGCACTGAAAAGTGCATCAAAATATACTATGTAATTCTACCTCAGCAAAATGAGGAATTATGAATATTTGAAATGTGTAATCAGGTACAGTCACGATAATTATGTAGGATCCCTAATGATATTAGCAGTAATTATGTTGAAATACAAAGAAAAATTTGCTGATTGTGAGATACCTTAAGCTGTTGGAAGAGTTTTGTGGGTTATGGTAGAAACTACATTGTCTGGGAAGCAATTAAAATTTGCCAAATCAAGCATTCAGAAACACACAAAGTAGAATACAAAGCAGTGTATGTAAGGGGGTGAGCAGGTTATCTACTGTCTAGCTCTAGAGATCTTCATTTCACAATGAAAGAAATAAAATAGAATTATGTACTAAAAATATTGGTCTTGTTCTCTTTTTCAGCGCAAATTGAAGTGATACCATGCAAAATTTGTGGTGATAAGTCCTCTGGAATACACTATGGAGTCATCACATGTGAAGGCTGCAAGGTATGAGATTTTAACAAATCATAGTCATCAGCTTCTGCATTAGCCTCAGGCATGTGTGTACAATAATACACTCTTATTACACACTTTCAAGCGAGTGGTGACAAACGGTGTAAAGCCTGCTGCTGATACAGACGTGTTTCATGCCCAATTTTACTAGCTGCTTTCCTTTTCATCAAATAGTCTTTAGAATTACCTCGTCATTTGAAACATGAATTAATCGCATCCGATGCAGTATAAGTGCTGATACAGAGACTGGCAACTGTAAGTCACACCTGCTGTACCTTAAATTAGCTTCAGAGGTGGATTTCTTATCTTGTTTCCTATACAATGCATGTAGCATTAAAAGTTGGTGCTGTATCTCAGTTCAACATCTTAAAAGCTTACAGGTATCAGTTTGGTCCTGCTTTATCCCCTTTGCATTCTCTGCAGGCCAAATTGTAATCTCCAAAAGAAAAAATGCCTTACATTATGAGTAGTGTAAAAAGGATCCTTTGTCTTCTTCCTTATAGGCTCCAGCACAGGGCAATAGCTGGGAATAGGAGGTTGGAAAAAAAAAATAAAAAGAGGCCAAAACCCCTTCATACTGCTTAGTCACATTAACGTATCATCCCAGGCACTACTTCAAATCAGAAGTGAACACAAATCAGAAGTAAACACAAAGGAAACACATATCAAAGTCTAAGCCTAGAGATTTCAATTTTTAAAACAGTCTGTGATTTTGCTATCTAAGGAATTATATAATTACTTTGGGAACACCAGAATTTCATACTACATATTAGTATTTCAGCTTAGACTGTAAATGTGAAATTTCAGAGATGGAGAGGCAGCACCTCTGATTTCTTCTCTGAGGGAACACACAAACTGGTACATTTTAAAGTGTGTGCGTACTTGCAAAGTGGCAAGCCTGTATTTACTTAATGTGCTACAAAATTTTAGAACCACTGAAAAATCTGAAAATTTGTGTGCAACCATTCCCAATGTGCATTCCAGGCTTTTAATGCCAACACACTGAGAAGTAATATATTGTTAAAGAACAGATTTCTTTCAGCTGTGTTAACAGCTGTAAACAGAACAACCTGCAATGTCTTACTGTCTTATTGTAACGCTAGACTAGAAATAAACTTCTTCTTGTGATGATCACATATAGAACTGGATTAGAATACTGATCTGATACTTCAAAATTGGCACAAAAATGACAAGAGAAAAAATTTTTGAGCAGAAAACCAGTGCCTTGTCTTGGTACTCAGCATCACCAGAGAAGTTATGGATAGAGGCTCCTGTAGATGTAATTAGGGTTAATGCTGGCCCTTGTATGTGCCTCAGGAAGAGATGATACCAATAGGGTTTTAACCCTATTGGTTTTGTGCCAGTTTTGAGGTATCAGATAAATTAGTCTAATCTTGTTTTGTGAGCCTGCTGTGAAAGAAAACCACAACAGAGTCCAATGGGAGGCATCTCAGTATGTCAGAGATCTTGTTTAAGGTAAGCACTGTCTCGGGTAGCACAACTCTGCTCTTCATTGCCCAGCAATTAAATAACTATTTGCTCAGCCCACATACTAATAACTGGTCATTTCTGGCTCCTTTTGCCTGAATGCATTAGAAATCTGACATAATTAAGAAGGAGACCATGTGTGGAAGAAAGAGATGAGAAGCAGTCCACAGGCACGCACACATGTTGAGCCAGGCACCCGACAGCCTCAGCGTTCCAAGATGCAGCATCCGTGGATTGTACTGCCAGTGGCAGTGCTAGAGACTTCAGGGGACAGGAAATCCTTTGACTCTGCATCCTTACATTAGCTATGCAACAGCAAATGCATGTTAAAAGTGTTCAAGGGGCATGGTAAATATTACTGCTGTTTTGCGTGCATGCCTGTGTACACGGAATGGAGCCGTAGAAGAAAATGGTTGCTCTGCCACTATCATCACTGAAAAGGTGAAACATGGACACAGGTTTCTACCCTGACTGTTTAAGTGGCTTCCTCTTTTGCTGAGAAGCTGTTTATCATGTCTCCTGTCCACTCCCAGAGAAGAGTATTTGCCTAACACTCTTTTATCATGATAGTTCATGTGGCCATTTTCCTTCACAGACTGACTGTTGGTAGCGTATAAAGTGACTTGTTCAATACACAGAAAGACTTGTTAGTGTTGGGAATATTGTGAAATCTGTCCTTAAGTCCATGACTTCTTAGTAAAAAGCTGCACTCCATCCACTAATGGAATTATTATCAGTAAATGCAGCCATTATTATATAAAGGTATTGTAAAAATTAAAATGGAAGCATTGTCTATACTTCATATGACAACAGTTAGATCTTATACAGGAGAGAGTACAAAAGTTTCCTTGGAAAAATCATAGAATCATAGAATGATTAGAGTTGGAAGGGACTCCCAGAGGTCATCTAGTCCAACCCCCTGCAAGAAGCAGGGACACCCCCAACTAGATCAGGTTGCTCAGGGCCTCATCCAACCTGGCCTTGAACATCTCCAGGAATGGGGCATCCACCACCTCTCTGGGCAACCTCTTCCAGTGCTCCACAACTCTTACAGTAAAGAACTTTTTCAAATATCCAATCTAATTCTTCCTCCCTCTATTTTGAAACCATTACCCCTTGTCCTGTCACAACAGGCCCTACTGAACTGCCTCTCCCCATCTTTCTTGTAGGCCCCCTTGAGGTACTGGAAGACCGCTATAAGATCTCCCTGGAGTCTCCTCCAGAATAAATACCTATTGTAGATTATATAACCCTTGGGTTTTTTCCTAAGAGGGGCAGGAATAAACAAATTCTTCTAAGATTAGATCAATCCTAATGGGTATAAAACAGCATTCACCATAAGGGAGAGTCAATGCTAGATGGCTGTGTGGGGTATTTTAGCATTATTTAGTTCATTTGTTTTCTCAAATCCATATTCACATAGGAGTTGCTAAAATCTAAACCTTTAAACCAGAAAATTCTTTGCATATCAAAACTAAAATTGACTGTAAAGTTCATCAAATAGAGGAGAAATATCTGCAATTAGCATCCATTTAGCCTTATACTCACCTCCATGGTTTCAGGAACGCTTTGCTCAGCCAGCATCATATAAGTTCTTTCCAGACTTTTTTTCTGAGAGTTCTCCTAGAGGACTCAATTTTCTCAAAAGTGCAAGTGATAAATGCCTCTTGGTCATTCATAGCAGCTAAGAAGCTTGCAAAGCCTTAGGTATGGGTTAATAGACTCCTTCTAGCCCTCTGATCCTTAGCCAAACAGCCCACGACTGGCCAGAAAATGTTCTAGGAGATAGAATAACTACAAATTTTTAAGTAGATAAAATGGATGATGTTATATTCCATTCAAATGGAAAATGTCATTACTTTCTCATGGCAGTGTCTAAAGGTGTTGCTTTCTCCTTTGTGCATTGGCTTTACTTGATACAGTCATTAAATCCTGGTGCTTTTGTGATACTTGAATTTGAATTACTTTTCACTCCTGAAGTGTACAGTCCCTCCAGATCAGATCAACATTTCCCAGGTTAAATTGAACAGCAGACTTCAGCTTCTAATGCTATGCATAGCCAGTGACGGTTATTACCCGTCTCTTTCATTAAAGGAAGAAAATAGTCAGAAAAAGTACTTTTTCAGTCATCTGTTTACAAATGCTGACAGGTTTTCCTCTATTATGAGCAAACATTGGATGATAAATTGCCATTATTGCACAATAAAAATTCATTCTGTAACATTATTATTTGCATTTTAACAAAGTAGAATTACATTCTTTACAGATTAAAGCACAATTCTCTTTTACATTTACATTAACATTTGCTTATAATAAAGTAAATGTTCTTTAATTTCACCATACAAGGCCAATACATTTGCAAAGTCATAGCATAAATAGCATTGCATTAAATAAGAGTTTATGGTAGTCATTTACATGACTGCATGTGCATGCACACTCACACATATATATGCACATGATAATATGCTGTCTCTCTTGCTCTCTTGCCCCTAGGGATTCTTTCGGAGGAGTCAGCAGAACAATGCCTCCTACTCCTGCCCAAGGCAGAGAAACTGTTTAATTGACAGAACCAACAGAAATCGTTGCCAACACTGCCGACTACAGAAATGTCTTGCCCTGGGAATGTCTCGAGATGGTAAGGAGTTAGATTCCTGTTTCATACCTATATCCTTTGAAACTTTTCATAAAATCCCTGTAGATTTCTGGAAAAGAGAGAGGAGATGCTCCTTGCTTTGTAACTCACGCATTGTGAGACACAGGTCTTTGCCATTCGGTTAACAAAGGAGGCTATTTTCATGGGGAGGGTGGGGAATCACAAAATGGAGAGCACTATTACTTTGGAACAGAAAGAGTCAGAAATGAAATGTTGTTCTGATCAAAAGCAGAAAAAGGTCACCTGTGGAGAGGTGGATTTATATTCCGGTTTAGATAACCTTATATTTAGATAACCTTATAATGTTATATTTAACATTAACATTTATCTTAACATTAAATATTGATGCGTGAAAGCATCCCTTTCCTTAAGATCTCCAAAGGTCTATGACAGTAAATAGGCAGTTAAGAAGAAATTTACACCTTGAGAGTGTCAGGAGGTTCTGTTTGTTTCATTCAGAGCAGTTGGCCAAATATTTTGCATTGCTAAAACTCCATTTCTTTTACATACACGTTGTCCCCTGTCCCTGCCTGGGTTCTCACTGAAAATGGTCACTACACCAAAGGAAAGCTCCACAGTGTATCCGATAGCAGGACCCCTTGCTCCTTGCAGGGCTCTGGTACACCTTCCAAGCCACGGTGTGATGAGCTATTATCGTCAGGCTGAGAACGTGCATCACAGCAAGCTATGAGCAGTGGGAGGCTTGGACAAGTCTGCCCACAGCTGACCAGCCCCAGACACCACTGTTTGTGCAGGGGCTTTCCAGCTCATGCACACACTTTAAATATTTAGTCAGGAAGCATGAGAATAAAATGTTCTATATTTGAAGGCAAGTTATATTAGTTTCCATTGTTTGGCAGTAGTTTTCTGTCTTTCACACAAAATGTGTCACTTGAAATTAACAGTCATTGATGGATAACGTGATTAAAGACCTATTTATTTAGATGGTCCAGAGATTATAAATCTATTTTAAACTTGGACTGTAATAGGTCTTTTCTTACCTCACTGTGTCTCTCTGAAACAACTTGCTCACCAGTCTCACCAGTTTGGGAGAGGCTTTGGCACTTCACCTTTAACCCAGGAACTCTTTTTGGTCCTAGCATGCAGCTTACTTGATGCCTTAGCTCCCGATTCTTCTTGCAGGAGATTAAAGTAGTAGCATTTCAATAATTTAACCGCACGTGCTTTCCTCCTAAAAGTAATGTCTTCCAATGATTTGAGGTGTCACAGGGGCATTTTAATGTGACTGACAGCACTGTCTTCCCAACCTATAATTCAGGGACTACTGCATACAGACAAAAGGAATGATTCTTCTGACAGCATTACTTTCTTCACTCATTGTTTATATAAGGTTGTTTATACTTAATATTAAAAACTCTTGCAAGTTTAAAATAGGTTGTATGGATTTTTTTTTTTAACAGAGAAATTGAATGTGATTTTTACCTCTCAGCCATGTAACAAATTCATTTTTATCATGCAGAGGCAGGATGCTAATTGACAGCAGCTGGAGAATCCAATTAATGAATATATAATGAGAATAAACAGCAGGTGTTTGTTTTTATTACTGGGGTCCTAAATTTGAAGAAAATACACAGTGGTGTTTTTCAAAGTACAGTCATCACGTATTGTCTGTAAGGTTGTGCAGAGCACCGTGGACTGATTCCAGGGGCAGGTTGTGTTCGTGTAAGGTTGCTCGCAGTCTGTGTGAAGGGCTGCAAATAAACTGGGATAGGCAACAAGAAAATAAAACTCCTAGTGTAAAAAAGTGCAGATAAATCGAAGAGGCTGCTGTCTCCTTGCTATTCTGACACTGCCTTTTTGTATTGCACTCTTCAGTTCCTTTTCCTGAATGAAGATTTTTACATTCATCTACATGTGAAGGTTCAGACTCTTCTCAGGGGCTGTAGCTGAACCATGGGATAGCAAAATGAGAGTGAGGGCCATCCTGTGCTACAAAATGTGATGACTCTCGATTGATCCCAATCACAGTTGAACTGGAAATTCTCAGATCTGGCAAATGCACCTCATAATACGTAGAAATTAGTATTTCCAGAGCAACCTCCTCTCATCTGTGCTCTGCTAAATTCTGCTGAATGTATAACATGATTGTTTTAGATCACAATTAACAACTATCTCTGCTCTGAGATCCCAAGATCTGGCCCAGTAGAAAGCCCAAATTTACACAGAGGTGGGGTGGGTTGAGTGGGGAAAGATAATCAGCTGTGACCCACTGTATAGACAGGCTGTGGATTTACTCCTCCTAGTTCCATAGCAATCAGCCTGTCATTTTTGAACATTTCAATCTCGATGAAGCCTGTTTCCTAGGGAGAGTGGTTTGCACTCTGATGTTTTCCTCGCTTTCTCATCAGAAGGAATGCATGGATTTGTGCATGGAGATTATGTAAATTGATTGTGTAAAACCTGGAGACTTTTCTTTATGGAAGAGATGACATTCATTTATGCTGTTTACCTTCAAATCTGTTATTTTCCTCTAGGTTCTAACTCTAACCTGTAAGATTTTTTTTTTAAAAGTGTGAAGATAACACCCCATTGAAAGGATGCGATAATAAGGCTTTAGGGCTTATTTTCATCCAGAGTACTAATCCTGTTAGTGCACTGTTTAAAGATTTGGGGAAAGTTGGTAAATCACATGGGATATGAATCTAAAGACTATACATTTCGTACAGCTCTGGGTCATTGTTCAGTGAACACAGGGACATAAAAGGATGCATGGTCTTTTTAACATTCACAGTGGGATGTGAGTTGCTTGACTGAGGCTCTGCTGTCAAATAGGAGTCATTGTCGTCACCTTGTAAATCCAAGCACACAATACTTTTTTTACTTTGTGAGATGCATATGGTATAAAGCTTTGCATCCTCTCACATTTCCACAGAAAAAGACACATTTCCACAGAAAAAGTAAAACATCAGGAGTGGTGGGTTTGAGGGGAATCAAGGAAAAATGAAAGATTGCAGTGGTTCTCATTGTGCTTTGTTTTTCAGCTGTGAAGTTTGGAAGAATGTCCAAAAAGCAGAGGGATAGCTTGTATGCTGAAGTGCAGAAGCACCAGCAACGACTGCAGGAGCAACGGCAGCAGCAGAGTGGTGAGGCAGAAGCCCTCGCCAGGGTTTACAGCAACAGCATCAGTAACGGCTTGAGCAACCTGAATAACGAAACTGGCAGCACCTACTCAAATGGGCACGTCATCGACCTGCCAAAGTCTGAGGGTTATTATAACGTGGATTCTGCCCAGCCTTCCCCAGACCAGTCTGGGTTAGACATGACTGGAATCAAACAGATAAAGCAGGAACCTATCTATGACCTCACCTCTGTACCAAACTTGTTTACCTATAGCTCTTTCAACAATGGGCAATTAGCTCCGGGGATATCCATGACTGAAATAGGTAAGGAAAATTCTTATTCCTGTGGCGTAATTTTTGTGAATGTATAAGCTATTTTGCAATACTGCCTTTATTAAAATAGTATATAATCATTCCATATGCAGGTACACAATAATTACATGTTCATGAATGTCTGTATGTGCACACATGGACAGTGAGTTGATGAGAGAAAATCAGTCTGGCAGTACAATATTGAGGCAGCTCTGTTTTTACCAAAACCTGCAAATTATGCAGTTTCTTAAACTCATCAGTTCATGTTCTGTTTATGAAATAGAAGCACCAAAGCAGGTGATGAATCGATCGGAACCAAATGATAATTAGTAGCAGGGAGCTGGTTTCAAATGAGCTCATTACTAGCAGGGTTAAATGATCTCCTCAGACAGACATCCAAATTCTTGTCTGTACATGCAGAGCCAGTTCACTGAATTTGTGAGGTGAACAAACTCTTAATGTAGTTGCGTGGATACTCCTGCTCCTCTGCTTAAATGCCTTAGAGAACCTGTCCGTTGATTTCTTCTTTGAAAAGTAGCAAAGAGACCTCTCTGTGAGATGAGACAGTTTGAAAGGCAACGGCTAATGGTGATTCTTCCCTAAGAAGAATTTCTGTTCATCTAATGCCTCCAGTCGTACTGCTACAACACAACTGGAAGTAGTACTTCTATTATAAAGAAATAACATGAAAGAAGATTGGCATCCTAATTAGGTAGTTCCCACCTCAAAAAGTGAAGTATGCTGAGTCAGCTGTGGTTGAAACAATAATCAAAGGATAGCACTTCATTGATGTAATTTAATTTAGAAGAAATAAGAAAGAGAAGAAAAAAATAAAAAAGAAAAAAAAAGAATAATTCAGGAGCACCCGTAATAAGTTAATGACACATCATAAGCCATGCTGCCTCATGGATGTACACTGGGATGTGTAAATTTAAGAGTGTACTCAGACCTACTGGGGGCACTTAAGATGTTTCATCCACTATTGCAGGAAGTGTGTATGTAGTACTTACTGTCTGGTAAAAAGATGAAGGTGCATCTACAGTCTGCCGCATGTTTTCTATTTGTGCACAGCTTCCTGTGCAGGAAGCTGTGTAACAGATTGTGTGCTTTGGTTGTGAACTGCACAGGACAAAATTACAGTTACACTGTTCTGTTTAGTGGAATTTTTTTTGTTTCCATGTTTGGCTAGACTGCTCTCCAGTGAACTCCTTCACCCACAGCACAGCAGTACAGGCAATTAGCGAGGAACTTCTGCTCCACCTTTACTCTCAGTTCTTGTGGCTGGTTACTCACATGTGGCTCGTGCGAACCTCAGTGCTGCAACAGTGGTTTGCAGTACTCCTAAACAGCTCAGAGACAACCTAAACAGTCATAAGATCTGCCTCCCTGAAGCACACTGTACCAAAGGAAAATGGTCCCAGACTCAGAGGAGGTGCCAGAAACATGACAATTCTGATAGTCCATGAATTAGGGCTTGTGCTCAGTTACAGATGTGATCCCAAAGAGAGAACATGCCCACAAGACTATATCCTTAGTTGCTAAAAGATTCCATTTATGTTAATGGGACCTTTTTACTCATGGAGAAGTAGAGAATCATTTAGCTTTTGTCCCTTGCAGGATCACTTAGAAATAATGCATCATTCTTAAATTTTTGCCTTATTTTCTTTTCTTTCTCTCTTCTAGCCCTAAACCAGCCAGCCCTAACCCACATTTCTCAGTCTTTGATTCACTGTGCCATCTAGACAGTGTTCCCTTACTGGAGCATGCCAAGTAGGGGAAACCCCAGAGCACAGAGAGCAGGTATTCCAAATGGCCTATCTTTTAAAAAAATCAAATGCTGGGATCTGTGTATTTTCCTTTTGAAATTGGAAATGGGGATGCAAAATTGTCATTTGTGGCTCTTAAACCAGAGAGCTAAGGGTGTTACTGAGAGATAATGTCGTATAACAGATCAGATGACACAATGGGAAAATAAATAAATAACATACCATAAAATGCTGGGATTAGTGCACAAATAAATTATATTTTCAGTGTTTAAGAGCAATTAGGAAATGCCTCTTTATGCTGCAGTGAGTTGTTAGACCCTCTGTAAACCTGCTCTCTTGCAGACAAAGCAGGAAAACTCTTAAGGACCAGGATGCATTGATTTCATATTATAGTGTGCTTAAGTTTTACCGCAGCATGGTATCTTACTACAGTGAGATTTAGGACTCAGCTCAACTCAACTCATATTAATGGAAGTTACTGCCTTTACTGTTAGCAAGATTCATAGAGAATACCTGGAAGATGGAAAAGCTATACTTCATTAATCCTAATACCTGATAGAAATTTCCACTGCTTAAAGTATCCCAGGTCATATTAGTTCTTTTGCTCACTGAAGACTTTCTACCAAATCCAAATTTCCAGTTTTAGTCTTCTTTTGGTCTCTATATTGTACTTTTTAAGCACCACCTCACTTGCCACTTTCCTGATCTTGAGTGAAACCCTCATTTATTTTTTTTTTGTCATAAATGAATATATGAGACCCCTTCCATCCTTGATCCATAAGCTGCCCAGGGGACAGACTTCTTCACAGGTAGCACACAATCAAAGTAGGCTTTGCAGCTTCTGCATCACATGTCAACCTGTATCCCATTCAGTTATTCCTTCAGTGTTATTGCTTTGCTTGTTTCTCACTCAATTCTCTACCGAATAGGGCAATTTTTATTAAGATACCTCTGACATTTCCAAGTTTGAATCTCATTTCTCTTTCTTATTTTTCTAACCTTTTCAATCCTGTTACACTATATCGCAGTCCTCATTGATGCTTTGTAATTTCTTTCAATTTAGAACTATCTCTTTGTATAATTAGCATGCTGTGAACCCTCTCTTTTAGATTATTAATGAAAATGTTAAATGCTTGTAAAACAAGTTCTAACAATGGTCCCTGCTGCACCTGACTAAACAACTTTCTGCAGCTACATAAATTACTTTAGTATTTACTTTTTGCTTGCAATCCAGAAGGAACATTCTCAGAAAAATCCAAATAACGTCTTCATTTCCCTGTCAGTTTGATTCAGTTATAAAAACAATATTTTCTAAAATATTCTGTGGCTTATTTTATGCATCATTTACATTCTTTTCTTCAGATGTTAATTTTCTAATTTCCCCTGAAAAGGAATCAAAATGGTCAGGCCTACTTTGATGTTTAATAGTCATGGGCTTTAATTTGAATGTGAAAGTGTTCTTTTTCCTGAACGTACCTTCACCTGCAGTAGACTTTGTAGTGAAAATAGAAATTGTTCAGCTTAACAGTTTTGAAATTCAAAGTTTTGCACAGCAAATATTTCAACACTTAGCATTAGAATTGCACAGAAAGCAAAGTATAGCTTATCCTGCATTGCATACTTAGTAGTATCTCTAAATAGTGTACCAGGAAATAAGCATAGGAGAAAGAGGTGCTGATAAATTATACATGGCTCTTTCACGGCTATTTATTTCTAGTATATTCCTCCAAATGTGCTGAATATCCCAGGGTACAACTGCACGCTCTCTGATCACTATGAGAAGCCAGATAGCTAATGTCTGCTATGGAAGTGAGGGGTCTCATGCTTAAGGCTTCTTATTGGAGACTCGACCTAGATTTGTAGCCCCAACGAGCAGATCACAAAGCAGGTGAGATGCATTAGGCAGGCACTTTCTGTACTTGTCCTGTTGTCCATGGGTAGCGAGATCCCTGTGTGTCTCACCAGCCAACAATGCTGCCAGCACCAGAGACACACATGGTACATGTTGCCAGGGACACCATGGCATGATCCTGTTTCTCCCTCACCACCATGCCATCTTCACATCTGGGAAGGTAGAATTTCCTCATGTTATGGCGGGAGATCAAACTGTGGGGTGAAACATGCTCATCGTGTCAGAAGTGAGAATTTGGTCGTTTGCAGAACACCTTTCTCCTCGCAGAGGTTAGTTGATGCATTGGAAATCCTAAAGGGAGGAAGGGGCTCTATTTCCTGACCCAGCCCCACAGAGGGACCGTAATACTTGTTCTCAAAAGTTATTTTAAATTAGCAGGTACTAAAAGTTTATTTTTAGACCTGGTCAAATTAAAGACCATCTTGTTTAAATATATGTGCATAATATTATCAGTCACTGAGCTGAGCATTGCATACTCCTCTCAAAATATGTGGCTCAAATCTTGGCCTGGAAAAGTTAATGGAAAGGTTTCCCTTCCTTGACTGCAGCTGAGGTTACCAGACTGATTCCTTAAAGATAAGAAACATTTATTAGTGAGCACTGTTGTGGAGAAAACAAATTGGTCAAGAGTTCGCCTCAGGTCAAAATGATGAGTGTCCTATAGCTGTGTGTATATAGGTAGTCAGTAGGGCACCACAAGAGCGTACAGGAGGTCGCACAGCCTTGCCTCTGTAATTGCAGAAAAAGGTATTGGCTATGTATATTTACTTGGCATTTCTTCAACATCAGCACTATTTGAAGATACCCAGTGACTTGGAGAGCTGATGTTTCTACCAAAATTTGAGTCAAATAGTAAGTAAGGTTGGTAGTCGCAGGCTTGACCTTCCTTTTCCCCAGCCCCTCTGTCCCTGCTCGGCTGCTGTGTGTATGTTAAGGTGGGCAATAGCTCATCAAGGCAGCCACGTGGTGAGAACTGGAGGAGGCATCATCTGCCCTGCTCACCACAACACAGAGCTCTTTTGACCCTGACCAATTTACTAGAAAATAGCAGTAGAGCAAAACTTTCAAGATGTTATAAAGATAGGCTCAGGATGGGTATGTAAAAAAAAAAAAAAAAAATAAGCCCCCTTGGCAACTGCAAATAACACCCTGTGCATATGTAAGCCTTAATTTATCTGGGTTCATACATTCATCTCAGGACCCACAGTGAAGAGTCTGTACTGTGAAGTTATTAGATTTCCATTGCTCCAATTTCCTGCAAGCAGGAGCTTAGTATTTAGCTCATTCATGATCCCATCCTGAGAGGAAATCTTCACCTGGAAACATTCTCAATGCCTCTGCTGAGGATGTATTTGAAATCCAGTTCCACATCTTTCTCCTTCCAGAAAGAATCTTCCATGAACTTCAGAAGCATTTAGTTTATTCCTCCATGCCTACACGGTGTATGGATGTCCACAGCACTGTCAGTTACATATGCAGTATATATACATTGGCATCAGCCTGCTGTCTTGTAAAGGATGCTCCCTGTTTAAGGTTGCAGAAGCACTTCTCCAATACGATAAGCATTTCTTAGAATTTTTCTTTACCTGCTCTCTCTGTATACCCAGAATTTGTTCCTTGTGATAAATCAAATATTAATGGACAGCTTACTGAACATGTCTTGGTCAGTTAGATGTCACTGGAAGGAGCTCTGTAAAGACCATCACGCTCAAAAATGCAGTGAAGTCTCTAAAACCCACCCATGAGGTGACATCTACATCTGTTATCCTTTACAAGGCCACCACCCGCCACACAGTGAAGCAGAAATTATGTTTTTGTGACTTTAGACCCATGTAATATTTCTTCAACTGTCTTTCTAAGCCGTAGTTTAATATCCCTCCCACCAAAGCGAGAGTCAAATTTCGCACGGTAGGTGACTCACAGCCCTATTTCAGCAGAGCAATGTTGCCATCTAGTGAGCAATTAAAAATGTGCAGCATGTGCATTTCTCCGCAGATACCCTTAGGGCGCTATATCTTGCTGTCATTACCTATTTAAAGGTGATAGAATAAATATTTCAGGTCTGTACGCATTTCAGCTCGTGACAAAACTTAGAACTTCTGCTATTTTTTTTTATTTAATTTCTTCTCCTTTTCGTACACAAGAAGAGAACAGAAAATGGCAAGATTTAAAACTAATTTGACAGCGTTGCTCAATTAGGAAACTTTTCTTATAATTGTAGATTCTGACTTTTTAAAGCATATATTTAGAAATAAATTTAGCCAATAAAAATCAACAAATAATTTGACTGAAGCAACAGGGGAAGCCTAATATTCTTGAAATTTTGTAAATTTTCTAGTTTTATCTTTTCCCACGTCCAAATTAGTAATCTCTATTTTAAATTTAGAACAAACCCAGCCTAATTACAGATTTACATAAAGGCTTTAATGAGTTTATGTTACCCAACCTGGTAGTTTAAATCATCCAAATGTTCATAAATAACTGATTATGTTGTTATCTTTTGCTAAGTGCCTATTTTAACACTTACTATTTAAGAAGACTTAGGGAGGGCAGAGTTTGTTTTATAAGTCTTGATGTAGATTTCAAAAATAAAGACTTTTCTAGAAGACACTACATTTAAGCACATTTTTTTTTTCACCCTGTGATTTTCAAATCACCAAGCAACCACTGGCTCATCGTAACTGCATCGTAACTGCAGTGGACTTTGGATTAGTGGCATGTTGGTTCTGGCAGTCCTATTTGCACTTAGCACAATTTACAACAGTTCAATGAGCACAATGCCATGTGCCTTCTCAATATCTGTAGTGTTCAAATTTATACAGCAAAGCAATTAATCTAAAATTATTTGAAAATACAGTAGACAGACTAAAAATATACCTGACTGAGTTTTCCTGCAAGTTGTAAAGCCATTTGGCTATTTCTGAAAGCCATTTAACATCTCTCTCAGTTAAGTCAATTCATATCTTAAATGCAGGACAACTAGTAACATCACAGTGATTTTACCAATGATGATGGCCGCTGGCAATGTTCCTAGCTGGGGTTCCATCACACAGCAGACCATGCACCATAGTGACGCAGAAAATGCCATTTTACATATCGCCCTTTATGTTTTTCTGGGGATAGGATTCCCATTTGAAATATAGAATAGAATCAAAAGTTCTGTTTCTTAGGGAGGCAAAGTTTAATTTCTTCTGGCATATGATTCATGTTTTCAAGAACAAAAATTTTCTACTGCTTTTTTTCTTCAGCACCCAAGAAAATTAGGTCCCCTCTTAGTGTAGACTATTTGAACAATATAAGCAGCCAGATTAAGCAATTACTAAAATCAATGCCATTTTTAACTGAGATTGAGGGTGTTGAACATTTTGTGATAATTCTGTTTTACTTACTTTTCAACGAATTAAAAACATGCATTAAACAGTATTAAAAGCAAACTTACACTTCTAACACATAATATAGTTTTTTAGATGGCTACATTTCTAATCAATTAAAGCAAGTATGTAAAATTCCTCCTTTTCTCAAAAGATATTAATGCTCTTGCATAACAAAACCTGGAAAATATGTTCATGCTATTGATAATCCAAAAAGCCGTTAGAAAGCGACCATTTGTAGCAGTCAAAATATGTAAAATACTATATCATACATCCTTTATATTTCCATATATCATGACAATCTTCTCAAGAATAGCACTGTGCTGTGAATATTGTCAGTTTTGAAATCAAACAAAAAGTTAATGGTATAACAAGTACCAAGGCGTGCTGTTGCTGCCAGTCATAGGAATAGACATTTGGCCGATTCCCTGTTGTATGCCTCAGAGGAACAATCTCAATAGCAGAAGAAATCATAAATGGTTTTCTGAAAGAAGCCCTCAAAAAGAGGCCAGAGCAGGTGCCGGAGCTTGGAGGGCATGAGACATGTGAAAGATGTAGAGAGGTGGTTGCCCCATCCCTGGAGATGTTCAAGGCCAGGTTGGATGAGGCCCTGAGCAACCTGATCTAGTTGGGGGTGTCCCTGCTTCTTGCAGGGGAGTTGGACTAGATGACCTCTGGGAGTCCCTTCCAACTCTAGCTATTCTATGATTCTATGTTGTCTTGCTGGGTTGTGTATCAGGTAAGACCAATAAGAAGGCAAATGTAGCACTGCAGATTAAAATCAGGAGGTTGAGGCAGTAATGATTGGGGAATCACTGTAGTGTATGTAAGTTGCATACTATCTACAAACAGTGGTTTGAATTAGTAGTGATAAGTTGCTTACTTCCACATAGCGGCACCTGCTTTACCTCAGTGTCAATGTTCCCCGCCTTAACTTTTGTATATGTTGTTTCTGGGCAGTCAGCCCCAACAATATGCATACTTACCTTGTGCTTTCTGGGAGTTTAATTGGGGCTCCATACTGCATTTCCTTATCATAGTGGACAACATTATTTGGCAATTCTTTAATCTCAAGCACAAGGAAGCCAACAGAAGCTTGGTTTTATTAATTGTTTCTTTCCCAGTACACATGCAACATCCTGAGTTTGACTTTCCGAGGCCATAGCTCCCTTACTCACACTGCACATCTTCTGTCTGGCAGATTTCATCACTCCCCTTATCTTTTCACTACTTTCCACATTATTCTGGAGAATAATTTAATTATGCACGTTATGCAGTTTGTGATGCTCCTAGCTCTGTAGATAATAATGTCATTCTTCAGTCCCTTCAGTTTTGATACTTTATTTCACAGAACAGCAATTCTTTTGGGTGAGAGGGAAAAGATATGAGAAAAAGTTGGAGCGAAACACACAGGACAGGAACATTGATGTGTTTAGTGGAAAAATGCAATGCAACAAGTCATAAGGCTCAGACAGATGCTGAAGCTGACTATCAGAGCAGTTTTTATAGTGCAATAGTCTTGGAGGGTAGAAAGTTATGTGTAAATTTGAACTGTTAAAGCAAGATATTAAAGCATGGGGCACTGTCTTGTGTTATTTTTTGTTTGCATAGACATTTTTTCTCTTGATCTGTGAAATCTCTGTCATTGCTTATGATAATCAAATTGTTTCACTTTCTGACACTATACACTGACACCACTTTGATCCAACACAGTTGCCACACTGCAGGAAAACAGAACCATCACAGAATGTTTTATCTTTGTTTTTTAAAGCTTTCTAAGCCTAGACTGCTTAAAAAAAATCTATAAAAAGCCGTGTGTAAGGCTGTGACAGTGAAAGAAGTGCTAAAATGTATGCCTAACCTCTCCCAGCCTTTTGCAGACTATGACAAGTAAACCCTTCCAACCTTATTTTAAAACCTTTAATATTCCAATTGTTCCATGCATATTTCTAGGTTTTGTCGTGAACAATGCCCACTCGAATCCATGTTTACTTAATTACAATACATGAAAATACATTCTTTTTTTTTCAGAACAGTCTTGATTTTCATATAAAGATTTCTTTGTGTAAGCTATGCTGAAAGAAGTTAGGAAACAGCTCATCTCAATAAATTTCTGATAATTATATAGTGCCTGTAGAGTCCATGTCCCGTAAGCTCTAACAATTGCTTTGGTTAGTGCTTTTGCTGCCAGCTAAATTATTTCTAATTAGTACAAAATATACATTTTTCACTAAATTGGCTGAGGCCCAGGAAGAGTATTATTAAGTGGAGACCTTTAAGCACTTATAAAGATCCTCCAGGATTTAACAGAATTCTGGGTCCTCGAGATTAGGACATCATTCCATTTTACTGTCAATTCTTGCAATTGTTACCATTTTTTTATTTTATTTTTTTTTTTTTGGAGAGGCAAATGAAACACTGGTTTACTTTGACAGGAGAGAGAGGAAATACAGAATTCACACACATAACATTCCTTCAGTGTGCAATCTGTTCCTGACAGTAAGCATTCACTAACTTGAACACAAAGGAGGGTTATTCCTGAACTAAATTCAAGCTTTTCTGGTCTCATATGAGTGTTTTAATGTTTCATTTCATCTTCCTAGGCTGCATATTGTGTAGTGTTACAAATTTATTAAATAAATGGGGCTTATGAAACTTGCTAGTCTATCTATAACAAGTTTTGAAAGGGAAATCTTTTGTACATTATGACATTGAGAATGACAGGGACCAGTGAAAAATAGAATGAGCTTTTTGCAAGCACTCTTAGGAAAAAGTGTTCCTGCTTCCTGAAAAAAAAAAAAGGTACAAATTTTTCAACCAGTTCATTTCTATAAATTGGGCGCATTATTCATGGTTTGGCAGCAGCCAGAAGACACTTGAGCTTTACTCACTGAGTCACTGCATCCACTAATGTCTAATAATTTCATGAGGTGATCTGTACAATGAAACTAGTTTGCAAAGTTTTCCAATTTTCAGTCATAATACTACAGAATAGTGTTGATCGGATACTAGGTTGGCATTATTTCGGGTCCTAGAATGGAGATTTTGTTTAGAATGTCCAGCTGGAGTTTTGATAGTTGTACGAACTGATATGCATGCTTACAGCAGCCAGGCAAAGCTGTGGTGTTACTGCAGCATTAATTCAGAGTGGATCCCTGTGAGAGCTCAACTTAAGATATAAGCTGAGATGAGCTCTTAGCTACTCAACTGGATCCTAAGGGTAAGTGGCAAATTAAAAATTCATTATTCATTTTAATTGAGGATGATTATCAGTGTTTTAGGAGGCACACTTCAAAGTTCTTCAGTTCCCAGTGCAAAAGAAGGGAATGCTGAGAAAAACTAGAGTCTCTCCTGAGAAAAGAGAGACAAATGAAAGAACTAAAGAGCCTGTAGGAAACAGACACTTCCAAGTACTGTGGATAATTTCCGCTTAGCGGGCCAAATTCACAGCTGGTGAATGTTGTGTGCAGTCCACAGAGTTATTACACCTGTCCCCACCAGCATTGCACTTGACCCCAAGTTGGAGTTTTTTTCCTCAGTATTGTAGTTTGAGATCTCTGAATATTGCGAGGAAATGTCTGAAAAAAGGGAGGACTGACTCATCAGCTGATGATAGACCCCTGCAGGTCTGTGCTATGCTGATTTATATTATCTAGGTTGCAATGTTCAGTTTTCTGTATGCACTTTGGATTTAAGAAGCTCCTAACTCAGTGGTGCAACACATGTTTGAGCTATCATAACCTTTGGAGAGTGCCTTTTGTGAGGTGTCTATTGAAATCCAAAATAAGAAATTACAGTAGTGGGAAACAAGAAAGTAAAAAAAAAAAAGCCCAGCACAGTAGGCAAAATTCGAAACAGAAAAGGTCATTTGGTGTTCTGGAAGTTGTGAGCTGTAGTCCCAATTTATTTGAGAGGTGTATAGCTTGTGCGCTGTTGCTCTTCCTTTGCAGCTTAGGCTTTTGGCCTGTTTGCTGATGGAATAGGGGTTTTGCTGCCTATCCAGTCCTTCTACCTTCTTTAGCTACTATCCAGCCCTCAAGAAAGGGAAGCAGCAGTCTCAGACACTTGGGTTGCAAAAGCTTTGGAGAAGAGGCTAGTCAGCGGGAGACGGAGACAGACAACCTTAAGGAAAAGTAGCAGCTGTGACCCAAGGCCATCTTCAGCACAAAAGGCAGCGGCTACTGGCCGATTGGCCTGAACAGAGCAGCCTCTCTTACACATTCATGGTGCCTCTTACCCACCCAAACACAGGTAATGGGAAGTCAGAAAGAGAATGGCAACAATATTTGACATGTCTGTAGGAAACTAAGATCAGTTTGTTGCATTAATTGTGGTATAGCTTGCATCACTGTTCTCTGGTCTGTCCTCATAAAAGCAGATCTTTTCATTCCCTGTGTAGCTTTAGATAGGCCAGGACAAATTTAAAAGCCATTTCTTTTGCTGAAACAGCACTGATCTCTTATGGTCCTCCTCATCGCATCTTGTCTATGCCCTATACTCCACATCTCAACCATCAGATGCTGCTTTGCCTTGATACCTTCATTTAATTCTGTTAGCACCAGTGAGAGCCCTCGTTATGCTTCAGAACAGTTCCCATCAATATTTGCATGTAGCCTCTTTTGGATATTAGCCCCAGTAGTCCAGTTGGTAACCACTGAGCCACAAGCCCAGAAGCACATTCCGTGGGGGTCTGTTTGTTCTGTTACCATGTTCCCTTGCACATTGTACAGCCTCATTTCATGTACATATATGTCTTCCTGTTACATTTTTATTGCTTCATATAGCCTTAGGCATTGAGGCCATCTTGTCTGCCAAGTGTCACAAACCATAAAATTACATACATGCACCCAGTATTTCTTTCCAGAAAACCACAATTTTTTTCTCTGAGACAAATCTTTTTGACAGATAATCCTTTAGCTTCCTGATATACAATTTTGAGCTTCTTCTGGACAACTACTATCTGTCTTTTGGGTTTTTTTACACTGCTGCATTATAAAATGCCAATTAATTTCTCTCCCCATCCAGCTGTCACTTTTCAGGGCCCCACCAGTGGTGCTGGAGCTGCCGTGGCAGGAAGTATAATGTTTCTGCTCTCCGGCCACACCAACCTACAGTATCTTCTCATCCCTAAGAATGGACAGGACTTTACATCTAGAATAATGATTGTCAGATACACATGGGCCAGAAATGAAATATAAGTGGTCATTCTGGTATATATCTTGTTTGAGTATTTCTGATTTTTCAAAACCTCATATTCTTAGAACCATTGGCGGTTTTCTTTATTATGCTGTTTCTGGTTTATCTCTCTGGAAACAAATACCTTTTTTTCTAGAGTTTTAGGTTGTTAGGTTTATGGTTCTTTTTAATGAAACATAGCACTTGTACAGAAATTTTCTGGTTTCTGTGAAAAATTTCAAGTACCAATACATAGAAATCTTCAAATTTAGAACCAAACTATCTAACATAAACATTTCCATGCCACGGTTCATGTTGGAGCTCAGAGGGTGGGAACATGTTGTCTGTGGGCAGTATTTCCCAGGCAGAGTCACCAGGATATGCTGTGGCTTTCAGATGTGGTATCATGCAGTGTCAAGAGATGGTGTCATATGTAGGAGATATAGACCTAATATAACAAACCAAGTATATAGACAAAAGGGGAGAAGTGAAGCACCGATTTGTGTTTACATACTACAGCAGGTAACCTTCACAAACCCTTCAGTTTACACCTGTATTTATATAATATATAATGCTGGTGGTGTACTATCATGCAGGTTCAGTAATTCTTTCAGCTGGAATTACTAATTTTCCCTCAACAGTTGCAGTATTTGATACTTGTAAAATAAGATGTTGCAGACATTGATTATCACACTTAAATGGACGGAATCATCTCTTTTGTTTTCATTCTCGTAAAGCAAACTTTGCAAAACTGCTGTAGCTTAAAATGGAGGCTGACAACTTTTTAAGAAGAAATGCAGTTCACATTGTGGCCACAAAAATGGAATTCTCTTTTATAGTCCTTGTAGCCCATCCAAACAGGATTCCTAGCCGTGTCCATGCCACTTTCTGGTTTAAGAGGAGCTTTGAAATCTCTGGCTCAAGATTTATTTTTTTTACCAAAAACAAAAGAAAGAAAAAAGTTGAGTCTTGCATGGAGTAACTGTGTTCTCTTCTAGCCTTGAGAACAGGAGAGACAAAGCAGCTGAGCATCACCCCAGCAGGGATTAAGACAAGAGCCTCCGCATCAAGACAATAGTTCTCCCACTGTGTGAAGATGTCTTCTTTCTTTCCTCATTGCTCTTTCTTTCTAGGTCTGCTAGAAAAATCCGTTGAACTCAATTGCCAGCCATGCTTCAGAGCTGCTAGGTCTCACAGAATTGTATCATATTTTGGGTACAACACAGTACCTGTTTATATACACAGGACAGGTTTACGTTAGATGTCAGTACATTATTCTCAGTGGTTTAGGAACTTCTTTCTGCCTGAGATTTGCCAAGATGGGTACTGTTTCCAACTCCATTACTGAAAAGATCGTAAAATCTGAAAATGGAAAAAAAAAGGCTATGTTCTTTGAAACCTTCTGAAAGTTATGTTCTTTGCTCTGTCTGCATTGGATATTCTGTTGGACCATCTTGGAAGCAAAGACAAGCTTATACTTCTTTTACTTTTTGCTTCATGTCAGTTCTGCACACCCAGTGTATGCTATATTTGCATAAAGCTCCTTCCAGGGACTCCAGCTTTGAGTTCAAGCAATCTGCCTCTTCTGCTGCTTATGCTGAACGAGCAGTCCCCTCCTCCCCTGAGACCCAGTGTACCCTTTCCATCACACACTCAGACTTGCCTAGCCTGCAGCGGAAGTCTGTCTTGCACCTGATTCCTCTTTGGTTGTCAGCATTTGGAGCTGCTGCTTGCTTCAATTGCCCTAGGCCTTCACACATCTAAATGGGTTTTCATGTCAGCTCAGCAAAAGGACAAGTATGGAAGAAAAAGGGGTATGAGGGTAAAACACAGCATTCCATCCCTACAAAACCCTTCAGAGTTTGTCACCCCTTCAGTCCTAAGGTAAAAAATGGTAGGAAAAGGAGGGGTGCTGAGGATCTTTGTAATAATGTAGAGTGCTAATCAAGTATATTTTGATGTCAGTGAAATGAAACAATATTATTTTCAGATTGCTGGCATCAGGTCTCCTTATATGACTCAAATGTCTGTGCAGTAATATTGAAGTGTTTGTGATATGCATTGGTAGCATTTTCTTTATGTCAGGAGTGTGAAGAGTTCCAGGTTTTCTAACAAATAGCGAGGCTACAAGAGCTAGACTAGGAAACACAAGAGAGAAAAAGACTAGCCAATTGGTCCAGAGAGAAAAATCCTTCACTATTCAGGCTATGGAACTGTAACATGAGTTGAACTCATACTTCTTTCTCTGGCGTTCTAGATACAAGACCTAAATGTCCCTCAGATCATACTTCACTTCTGTCTGGTTAAATCCTTCCAGGAACATAAGGGACAAAACCTGTTGCTTGAGCTTCATTTCTGCAGTCTGATTTACCATGGCTAAGGAAGTTTCCAGAAAGATGATATTAAATCTTACTTTATATAGAAACATCTCAAACTTGGTCTTTCTAGAAAGGTGAGGTTTACTTGGATTTTTGGCTTAAAGAAACGCAAATAGAATCCGTTTAAATTCATCATGCCTTTATTCCAACATGGCCATTTATCTGTAAGTTTTTAATATAAAATGTAACAGCTGACCTGCATGGGTTAAGACTTGCATCCAACCTTCCATAAAAGAACAATGAATGGATCCCTGTACTCACTAATAAGCTCTTTTAGTTATCTTTGTACCTGAGTCAATTCTTCCATCAGGAAGCCTAAAGATAGTGTTGACCTTTAAAAGGATACTGGTAAAGATTGAATTGAGCAGGTTTTATTTTTCCTACAAAACCCTGGAACTCTTTTGTGTTTTCTTCAGCACCTTTCCTCTGAATCTCAGCTTATTAACTGTGACAGTAGCACAGACATCTATCCTATAAATAACACTCCTATAGCAATGATTACAGGGAGCATATACATGTTTACATTCATTTTTTTGGCTTTCCTTCTTTCTGGTGTATATAAATTCAGACAACATTTGGCCAAAGAAACAGTCTTATTTTGGGAGTCCAAGCACCAGATCCACCCACTGTATGCAAACTGTTGAGGATGTGAATGAGTAAATGGTAACATTCCTAATTCTGTCTACTTCCCATGCTAAGCTTTGGCTAATGCATTGTCTGTGTCCTTTCCTTTTTTGACAAACGTGTTTTCTGCAAAATGCTTGCTAGTTCTTCCACAAGGGCTTCACTTAGTTCTGATCAATTTGACTTTGTTCCACTGTTTAAAAGGTATTCAGCTTAAGCAATGTCTTCAGGCTGAAAGCACTAAGCTTCATTAGACACATAGCTCTCCAAGCTGCAAAATGATAAATCATCACATTTCTATAAAGTCACTTATCAAGACATTCCAACACCCGCTGCTAACAAATTCATGTTGGAAGTTTTTGTGAAAACAGTTGTATCCACTCAAGTAGCTTAAAAGGCAAAGTTTTACTTTAAAATATTTCCCTAAGAAGTTTACTCTTAGTTCCAGTGGGATTTCTGGCCAGCACTGAATGCTTCTCTTTCCCTTTACATCCTGCATTCCACATTACACAGCAGTTTTTCAGGCTGCAATTTCAGAATTGCTTTAAAGTAACTTCACTTTTCCAGCAACTTCAATGTTTTCAACATTTTACTATTGCAAATCACTGTTCACTGTTTCATGCAAGCTGTTTTTTATTCTTCTCTTCACAGATCGAATTGCACAGAATATCATTAAATCTCATTTGGAGACATGTCAATATACGTTGGAGGAACTACACCAGCTAGCGTGGCAGACTCACACGTACGAAGAGATCAAAGTTTACCAGAGCAAGGTACAATCCTGTGGTTTGAAATTGTTAAGTGAAATGATGTACATGTCCAGGATATGCTGATGAGTGTCATGTAGGTGAAAGTAACCTTTTTAACATCTTTAAGGTGCTGGTTACGGATGGCAAAGGAGTGATGCTTCATAAAAAGAAGCAGCAGCTTTCCGGCGTATTGGGGTGTCTGCTAATGTTGAAGCTTAGGCATGGTTATGGAATCCAGCTTTCCATTCTTTGCTCGTTATCATAGGACTTATTTTTTCCTCATAGATTTGAAAGCACATCCACTTTTTATGTGAATAGCAAGTATCTGCCACATATAGACAATGGATCACAAACAGAAAAGTACTTCTTAAATTTAAGGTTTTCAAAACTTGGTGGAAAAATTATCTCATTACACTAGATTTTTTTCTACCTCTGTAGTTCTCAGGTCAAGCTCAGACTGTTTCCCCCATCACGTCTTCAGAGGTAGTCCAATCAGGAGAAATCTTCATGCCTTTTGCACTGGAATGACTAGCGATGATTTTCAGTCAGTTTTCAGTTGGCACATTAGTTGATCATGCAAGACACAGAAGACACTCCAGATTGTTCTCTCTTAACTTGTACTCTCAAAAAAAAATTCCCAGCTTGTACTCTCCCTAAGAGTACTCTGGGATTTTTATATTGTTTCTGGAATTTTTACATTGTATGTGTCACTGTTTGTCTATCTTGCCCAAAAGCTGTCATTGGAATCACATTTTAACACTGGACAATGCATTCTTCCCCCAGAGTTCAGATCACTGGGGCAATCAGCTTATGAAAACAGCCTTCTAGTGAAAAGTATAAGGTACCTTGAGAAACAGAGATGCTGCTAGCTCTCCTGGGGATGGGGGAAAAATCTGAGGAGTTTGCCTTTCTGCAAGGCATCCCTGAATGCACCAATGATCCTACTTGTTCAATGCTTTGCTTTTCCATGTGTGTTTTCCCGGAAGACCAGAGAAGCTCTGTGGCAGCAGTGTGCCATTCAGATCACCCACGCTATCCAGTACGTGGTGGAGTTTGCAAAGCGCATAACAGGTTTCATGGAGCTCTGCCAGAATGACCAAATTCTCCTCCTTAAGTCAGGTGGGTAAACACTGGAGGCTCGAGGCTGGTTTAGCATGCAGTGCACTGGAAAAATGTCTCCACTGTCTTGTTCTGCAAATAATTTTAGTTTTGAAGGAGGCTTAATTTCTGTCGGTTTCGTTCACTTCGTTAACCCTTCCGTGTTTTTCCACGTTAATCATGTTACTGCCTTCTGATCCCCTTTCCTCTTACAGTCGGTTGCGGTTATTAAGCACATGCACGCACACAATTATTGCAGAAACCGCCGTCTCCAACCTGACATGTGGTGGAAGGACCCTGCAATTTGAGCTGGTCGAATCAGTCATCTGCCACCCTGTAAAATCCCCACTTGTCATTAGCAAAACGAACACAGCTCACCGGGGCCTGCCTCTGTGGTCATCTCTAATCTTTTTAATGAGACTACAGAAATACCCTCCAGCCAGTGCACAGGAGGGAAAATCCCTGCTGGCGCCAGTTAGTTTCAGAATAAATGAGAGCGGATTACGGCGATGTGCACCAGCCATGCTCCCTGTGTGTGCCTGTGGGTGCACGTGTGTGCATAAGGGCAAGGGGGAAAAGAGTTTCCTTACCTGCCATGGGACTTGGTAACTTCTGTCCTCTGGAAGAATCATGACAAGATTTATCGTGACTATGTAGTAGCACCACCAGACTCAGGAGAACAAAATGGTATAACTGAGTGAACCGCAACTGGTGATTAACTGAATTTACCCTGTCGTATCAGTTTCTTGCTCCCTTCATGTGTAAAAGGCACGATGCTATGCGAGGTGGCTTGTTAAAGCGCAAAAAGTGCTTCACATTTCAGGAGAGATCTTTTCATGCAGGCGAAATGCTGGTGTGATTCAGCACTGTACACAGGGGGGCCAGTTTGAGTCAGGGGGTAGGGGTACATAGGGAAGTGATATGGACACCCTGGTAGCACACAGGCAGCCCCCTGGAAAAATGCAGTAATAGCACAAGAACCAATGTTTATAAAGCTCATACTAATTTCAGAAATTCTGCAGATGTAGATTCTGAAGTAAATTCCTGCATTTGGCAGGCAAAGCTAACAACACAACTGCCCCTTCAGCAAAAGATAGTTACGTTTGACAGTACTGTTGGACAACCCCCTTCAGCTTCCAGATGTATAAATATGGATTATTTTCTGGATTGTTTTTAATGCTCTGCAGGCATTAGAAAATCGGGACTTTTCACTCAAAAGCATGCCTGCAGAAGACTCCTCAGGCACAGAGTCCTTCTTGTAGGAGATCTGGATTTAGTAAAGGGGTGCTTGAATTTTTTGCCTTTATTTTCCCAAACTGCATATCTTTGTAATTAGGAAATAATAGGGAAAATATAACAAGAAAAAAAGCCAGGTTTCTTTGGCCATTTGCCTACCTCAAAATAAAACCAGGGAAGCATAAGTAAAACTCAATTTAGGGGTGTTCTTGGCAGTACTTCCAAGTTTTATGTTCTCTCTACAAAGACTTTCTGATGTTCTCCCACTACAGCCAAATGGAATCAGGATTTATATACACATTGAATGAAGCTGATTTTTTTCTGTGAGGGTTAAAAGGGTTAATTATTAAAAAGAAATTTCAATAAATGCCTAATTTACAGAATAAAATATTTCAAATTGAAAATATTTGCCTGGGTCTAACTTCAGTGTAAGTCCAGTTTGCTGCAATGTGGGTAGAAATCAGCCTAATGAAATGTGGTTAGGCTGGACCATAAATTACCTCTTTCCATAGTGAAAGCAGATAGAAATTTTTCTTTCATTCAGAGACATATATTCTAGATGCCTTCAAAGAGTATCTATCTCTGCTGATGTTTCTGATGACTAACATCTTCCTAAGTGTTCTCTTGACATTTCCTGCATTCTGGTGCGTTGCAGTAATGTGGGGTGTTTTTTTTTTTGTGAATGATAGGCTGCTTGGAAGTGGTTTTGGTGAGAATGTGCCGTGCCTTCAACCCACTCAACAATACTGTTCTGTTTGAAGGAAAGTATGGAGGGATGCAAATGTTTAAAGCCTTGGGTATGTTGATCTTCTTTTCAACTAGTTACTTTAAGCCATGTAGCAACAGTTTTTTTTTCTATAAACAGTGAGCCAGAATTAAAACCTTTAGTAAATTTTGAATCCCCAAACTTCAAAATCTCTAAACTAGAATTGAAAAAAATGGTGACTCCAGTAGCTGCTAGTAGAGATACGTTCTTTTCTCTAATAAAAAGGATCAACATGAGGGTTTTTCAGATAGATATCCAGCTATCTGAAGTGTTGATAAAACATGGGTTTATGACAGGAGCCAAGCAGTTTATCATCACATTTCAGTTATGCTTGATATAGCAAATCAGTTCCACTAATTGTGTCCTGCAGAAGGCAATTTTAGCCCCTGCAACAGTGGGACTAAAATGATGAGCTGCTACAAAATATAGGTGATGACATACCTAAAATCTTGCCTAAAACTTTTGAGCTTATTTTGATTTGTGTGTTAGAACCACTGCTTCATTACTCAGCATGATATTGAGTGCTACCTGAAACATTCATGGCTAAGTGGATGCCTTTCTGCTGTCCACAAGACTGATACCGTATCAAAAATTTATTCAGAACCAAACCAAGAGAGATGCATTTCCTTCAGATTCATACATTGAACATATAGGTATATATTTTTCTTATTTGCATGTAGATAAATGTAACCTAACACTACTTTCCAAGTATCAATCATTTATGACAGTGGATTAGTTAATCTATTTTTGTGTCTATTTTGTTTTCACAGATTTTTATAGATATTTTTTCTGTTAGTTAATAAATTTATGTATATGAAAGTTATTTAGGACTGGTCTAAAAACTCATAGACAATATGTGTTTATAAATAGCATTTCTTTTCACATCAGAAAATTAAAATCCTCTTCTAAGATGTTTGTGAGATTTTTGTACAGGCCATGCCACCAATTCTCGATAATTTTTGTGCTTCAAAGTATGTTTTAGTAATACTTACTTAGGGTAGGTGAAATGTTACCAGCTTACGAAAGGAACTTGTTTTGGAAGTACAGAGATTCACAACTTTTTTGACTCTAAAACATTATACTTTTCATGGCAGGTTAAAGAACTAATAAATTTCTATCACTGATTTTATCCTCTGTGGTCCTCAGGTTCTGATGATCTGGTGAATGAAGCGTTTGACTTTGCAAAGAATTTATGTTCCTTACAGCTGACTGAGGAGGAGATTGCCTTGTTTTCATCTGCTGTTCTGATATCACCAGGTAATTTTTCATTCCAGCCACCAAAGTGATTATTGTTTTTTTCATCTTTGTCCATCAGATGTTTAAGCTGCTTTAAGCAATATTAAGCAATGTATTCAGCCATGGAAGAATACCAGAATTACCCAAATATACCCCACTGTCTTTTTGGTACACTGTCAGCAATTGCACATGCTGGAAATAGATCCAAAGAGTGAGGATAATAGACATGGAGCAGAACTGTGTGGTTAAGCAGTACAGGCTGGCATTACTCCTGGATTACAGACTATGTACAGAGAAGCGTGGTGCTCAAGAAGGTGCATGTTCCTCCTAATATTTTCAGGGAGCCTAAACCTCACAGGCCCAAGCAGATTATATAGTCCCTAACTGTGTTGGGCCTTTTTTGTGGGTATAAGAACATGACCCGTAAAAATCCCTATGAGGTCCTGTCTGGATTTAGCTTCAGGGGGAGGTGCTGATTCCAGGGACAACATGCCCTTTTTCATGTATTCAATGTATCATAACACTGCACAGGCAAGCATGCATTCAGGGAGTGCTGGATATCTGACAGCAGAAAAGAGGGCTTTGCGATTGAATTGACTCAAAAGGCAGATCTACTAGATAAGATCACAGTTTACCATGGGATTTTTAAACACAACTCTTGGGAGGTAGATACCCAGTTCCCTCTAGGAGTAACCTCCTGAAAGGCCTTTACAGAAATTAAGAATTATTTTTCCAGTGTGTTCTTCTAAAGACTTCCTCTAGGTCACTTTGCCCTTTTGCACATCTGTGCTGGAGATTATGTTAGGCCGAATTAGTCTGGCACAGATGGTGTCAACATGTTCATTCTCGTCATTAATGACACCTACTGAAAGGACTCTGCTGTTTTTATTTTCCCTCTGGGCAGTTCTTGTGATCATCTGCTGAGAGATGAAATTTTTGAGCCAGTGGGTCTTCGTGGTGTTAGGCTAGGATGTTCCAGAGATGACCCTCCAAGCAGCCACCATTTCCATCTCAGAGGCATCCCAAGCATGCGCAGGGGTGAGAGATGGCATTGCACTGTCTTCCAGTTGCCCTGTCTTCTTCTGAGACAGGTTACCTTCAGTGTCCTGATGGATGTCTGTCCACCAGCCCTCTCTCAGGTTGAAACAACCAAAGCTGGGAGCATGACAGAGACATGCAGCCAGTGCTTGCTCCTGGTTAACGTTCATGCCCTGTCAGCAAATTGACTTAGTACAAAGCCAACATGTAAATTTGTTTGAGATCTGGGCTGCAGAAGATGGTTTCACTGATTTCAGATGACTTCACGTTATATAGCCAAGGGCAGCAGGAGGAAGGTGGTAGGATTTCTGTAAGCAAGATCTGTATTTCTCTAACAACTCGAGGGTTTTTTCCACTCTTCGTGTTTTTTTCATATGAACAGGAAAAGCAGGAGTTAGCTGAACCAACAGTGACAATCAGATCATTTCAAAGCTGACTTCAAAGCATGTTGGATCAGATGGGAGCATCTCATCTGTAGGGAGAAAGAAAATTCAGTTACATAATTTCTAGACAAATTGCAGAGAAGTCATGTTTCTGTCTCCAAGGTAATCTTGGAAAGGAGAACTAGTTGCTAACATTAGAAGCTTCTAGCATCTCAGAGTATCCCATGCCTTTGACCTGTTCAAAACCCATTTAAGTAATAGCTATTTTCCCATGGATTTTAATGGATTTTGGATCAAGTATCTTATGAAATGGGCTTAGATGCAGGCAGGCGTTAGTTGGACATCAAAATTCTTAACCAGTTCCATACCTGTCCCTTTAGTTTGCAAAGCACCAAAAATCTCTTGTGCTCTTCCAGCACTTCACATTGCCTGAGTACCCACACTCATTTCTACTTCTTGCAGCTGTACTCAGTACTTGAAAAGCTAACTCAGCACTGGCTTTGAGCTAGCTGTATTGCAGGCATGTCTTGTAAAAGCTTTTCCATTAACTCTAGTAATGCTTAACTCTAGTAATGCATTTCGGTCCTGATATACATCAGTCTTGATACAGCCTTTTCAGAGCTGGGTGTCTCCTGAATAGCAGCTTCTGTTTCTGCTAAGTATCACAAATAAGTACAGACAATTCCAAAGTGTTTTTCACTATAATCAGGCTTCAGGGTTGAAGGTAGTGCTATGACATGCAATATCTCAATAATCCACAGTTCCTGATTTCTCTCTCAAGTTGGCTTTTTCCCACTTGTAAGCAAGAAAACACATAAAATGTCTCCTATTTCTTTAACCAGAAAAAAAAAAAGTGATGTGAAAGTGCTTGATGCATGCTGACTTGTCTGTATGAATGTGTATGTTTAGTCATGTAAAACACAACAAGAAAGAAATGATGGGCTGCAGCAGCACGTACATGAGTGAAAATAAAAAAAAAAGTTGATTGTGCAGATAATTCTCATTTCAGCTGGGCTGCTACCTTTGGGAGTGGGAAGGCAGGGAAATTCACTACAGTTGGAGCTGACATTGAAAATTGCCATTTTGTACAAAAATTATATCAGTACACAATAAAGAAAGAAATCATTTACTTCTACAGTATATGTTCCAGTTTCTTAACAATGAAGTACTTAATCTCAGGAGCATACATAAAAGTTTAAAAATTAAGCACTGCTTCACAGGACTACCTGCACCAGTCCTTCTGTCCACTAAAGTAGGTACACAGACATTCTCTATATGAAGTACTTATTATATTCAAGGGTTTTTTCTACAGGGCCCAGCATCCTGTAATGGGCCATTCTTGTGCACTTGTTCGTAGGTAATTTACAGGAAAACAGTGATTGCATCAGTAGTGAGGGGAGCTAAAAAAAATCCATTAATACAATTGCTAAGGTTACAAAGCACAGTGTTAGATCCATTTACCATCTGATTCTGAGCACAAATACAGACTTTCCACTTTAGATCTAACCACTCTTCTTGGAAGCGATTATTTACCTTGATTCCTGATTATTGGCTGGATGGTGTCACTCAGAGTTGTGGTCAATTGCTTAATGTCCAAGTGTAGATCAGTGATGAGTGGTGTTCCTCAGGAGCCAGTATTAGGACCATCACTGTCCAACATCTCTGTTGGCAACATGGATAATAGGATCAAATGTACTCTGAGCAAGTTTGCTGGCAACACCAAGCTCTGCAGTGAGGTCAACACACCGGGGGAAGGGATGCCATCCAGAGGGACCTTGATAGGCTTGAGAGGTGGGCCTATTAAAAACACATAAAGTTCAACACAGACAAGCGCAAGGTCCTGCACATGGGTCAGGGCAATCTCAAACACTGCTACAGGCTGGACTGAGAATGGATTGAGAGCAGCACTGCAGAGAAGTGGTGCTTTTCCCTGAACTTTTGTGAATAAAGCTAGAAGTACTTGGGAATTCCAGCCAAATATTCAGATTGTTTTCAGTTGGTAAAAACTACATTCGGGAAGACAAACTTGATATCCATTGTAAAAGTTTCACCTAGCTTTTGTTATGAGTATAAGAACTCTTGTATAATATACATGCTCCATGACAGACAGGGGATTAAATCTGTCCTCCAAAAGTCTCAGACTATTTTTAAGCTTATTCTTGTGACAGAAAGATAAATATTTAAGGATTGGTCTGTATGATAAATCTTTTTTAGCTCTAGTCTGCCAGAATAGACCTTGATTTAGCACTTTTGAAAGGCATGTTTCTGCAATATCATAAAATTTGTCATCTAACTTGTGAGGTCTAAATATTACTGTGTGCTTACTCATTTAGATGCTGAGTGTGGTTTCATCTAATTCTCTTTCTCTAGCCGCTGGTGGCACAGGATCCAATGGCTTAACTTCTTGAAGCATGATTCTCTAAGCCCTGCGAAAAGATTATTATCTTTCCCTGATCATCTGTTAAATAGCTAGTTTTGGTTTTGTCTTTCACAGTACCTGGTAATGGACATTTTAAATACTACTCTCTCCAGAGACAGTCAGACAAATGACAAAGTACTGCTCTTCCAGTGATTAAATACTCTTCACCTCCAGGCTCTGTGGCACATGTGCTCATTGAAATATATTATTTCTGTGGATTATTTCAGTGACTGGGAGTGGGTGAAAGAGTGCTGATAATGAAAAGGATTTTTCTGTGCTTTTCAATTTGTACATGCAGATTTTGTTCTCTGTAATAAAATTTCCTATTTAAAATGTGTACCCAAGAATTGGTCTGAATTGAGAGAGAGGCAGAGGGAAAAACAAGTTTGCAACATGGGAAAACAGAATGTTTAATCATGCTGTAAACACACTGTGTTCGTGATTTTGAGATTGTCTTGGGGTCTGCTACTTCTGTGTGTTTGTCTCCAGAAGCTATGACTTGTGAGAATACAGATCTTAAGGAAGACCTCCTACACTTGGGGTTTGAGTTCAGTAGAAGCCATATAGATTTCCAACCAACTGTGTTTCTGTTATTCACCCAGACAATCTTTTATTTTGTGTTGTTTATAAAGAGAACATTTTTAAATAATGAGAAATTTGCACTTCAAGACATTGCAACAACTCATAATTCTTTTGAATTATTAAAGAAATTCTTTTGAAGGAAGCCATTTCTTTTTATTCAGAATATAATATTTGGTCTCAAAATGTTAGCCTGGTAAATAATGAGATATATTTTATTCTTATTTTTAAATAATTATATTCTATTATTTTCAAAGAACTGTTTTGATTAATATGTTTATTATTTATGTGTTAAGACACTCAGATAACATGACATGTTTTTCACCTAGCCAGCATGAAGTTAGGAGAACCAACAGAGAATAATAAAATGTTTGGGCCTTGTTTCATTTCTACTCCCATCTGTATCTCTAAGATCCTATTTTAAACAAAGAGATGCAGAGACAACACTGTATTCCTATATACCTGGCATCTGTTAATTAAACTCTCAGGTGATCCTTTAATAGATTAAGATATACTCTGTCCATGAAACTATGTCTTAATTATCATGCAGTCCTTCCTTATGGGAATTATGATCGATGTGAATGCTTGCCTGCATGGGACACTGTATTCATCCATGAGCATGCCCCACATCTGCTCATTCTTCACTTTAGTGACTCTTTCCTTTTTTCTCAGATCGAGCCTGGTTAATAGAGCCAAGGAAGGTCCAGAAGCTTCAGGAAAAGATTTACTTTGCACTTCAACACGTGATCCAGAAGAACCACCTTGATGATGAGATTTTGACAAAGGTAAATTGTTAAAACAAAGAGCTCAGGACTCCTTGGTCATGACAGGGATTTTTGTCGACATTTTTTTATGTATTGCCACATTAATGCAAGTTAAAAGCAGCACACCACGTTCTTGCAATTTATAGGCTGTTTTTATTCTTGTCCCTGGTTTGTCTTACTCTATTTTATGTTCAATCTACTAACCATTTTAATTGGTACCCCAGCAAGAATGAGACTGCCTTACAAAAACACCCCTGGAGGCAGTTCCTTGTTAAATGAATTTTTGGCACTTGGCTAAAATTTCCAGGACAATTTTAGTCTCTTACAGTAACAGCAACGTCTGGTCCTTTGGATGGGTAGTTTTGATAGAGAGTATTGCATTCAGTTACTCAACAAGATGCTAATGTAGTTCATTTTAAAAACTGAAATTTTTACTAAATTTGCCTTGTCCCTCTTCCTTTCTATTTTAATGTCTCACAGTTAATAGCCAAGATACCAACCATTACTGCACTTTGCAACTTGCACGGAGAGAAACTACAGGTATTTAAGCAATCTCATCCAGATATAGTGAACACACTGTTTCCTCCATTATACAAGGAGCTCTTCAATCCAGACTCAACCACTGGCTGCAAGTGAAGGGGATAATAGAATATTCACGTAGTCATGGAATGCATCACTATTAAGTCAAAAAGAAATGTTTTCATGAAGAACTTACTAAAAATGTCACTACTGCAACACTAGGAATGTCCTGCACTTAATAGAATTATTTTTCACCGCTACAGTTTGAAGAATGTAAATATGCAACTCTGAGTGGGGATGTCTTTTTTCTCCTTTCTTTGTTTACTTTTTTCTTTTTTCTTTTTTTTTGAACTGACAATGAATATACAAATATAGGTCACTTGGTGTTACCTTCTCTTTTTTATTTTATTTTGTTTGGGGGACGTTTTGGGAGACAACTGTTCCTAGAATTTTATTGTAGATATACATGAGAATAGAGCAGTACTTTGCAGTATTACTCTTGCTGTTTATTGTTCAAATATAATTTAAGAAAATTCCACTTATTAGACTTGCCTATTTCCATGTTTTTAGATAGTTTAATGCATGTGGAAATTTGTAGCTGTCTTGAAAATTTTGGTGCATGTATGGAATACACACATATATATATATGTGCTATATACTTTTTAATATATATATATGTAGGTATTATATGCATACATGCTGTAGCTTAAAAATCCCATGCCTACTTTCAAAGGGTGCTCAGCCTGGCTCTCATGCATTTTTACTCTCCAAGTAATGTATTAGATTTACTTTGGGCAATCAAGATTTGCTTTGCCAGTCAGAGTTAAATTATCAGCTACCGATATGTAACGAAAGGATCACTTCTGAGATATGTGTAATGTAGTGCATGTGTTCAGTCTGTAAATGAAACATCAGGAATGTATCAATGGTGCAAAAGCCTTGTCTGGATGATTTTAGAGGAGAGAGGAAAAGGTGTTTTGGTTTGGTTTTTATTTTCTCCCTGTTACAGGGATAGAGCATACATAAAAGTGAACGTCTAGGACCCAATGTCAGAAAAATATCTGAAACAGAGTAAAAATGTAGGCTATCCCACATATACTTTTTTCTGATTTCACACATGATTTTATTTTACATATACTGTTTTGAAAAGTAGTTGTAAGGCTTGGGAGGGGTTTGTTGCTGAACTCAATGGAAAGACATACAGGAATTCAGTGAGGACCATTAGGAAGTCTAAAATGTAGCTCTGGATAGTAGCAGCAGAGGGAGGAAGGGTGGGATGGAGGAGGGAAGTCAAAGTGGGCGATGTCCATAATTATGGTGAACATCACTGTTTCTGACACAGCTATTACCTAGATGGGACCAATGTTTTCCATTGCATACGTACATATATGTATGTTATATACACACACACATATATGTATGTATAAGTCTGTACATGTATAACTGTGTATGTATACGTATATAATGTTGATTTTAGATGCATTTCTGGAGGTGGACAAAATATTGGGCCTTTCTTTTTGCCTCTGGATTGACTTTTTGTGCATTTGCTTGCAAAACTGAAGACAAACACAGAGGGGAGTGGAACACTGCCATGGACTTAATCTTGTGGATTAATGAAATTTAATTAGCAGTCAATGATTAATCTATTTGGATTCTGTCAGAGATACAAAAGATAGACTTTTCAACTATGGAAGTGGAATTAAATTTGTGATTCAGCTCTGTCCTTACCGTGGTTTTTACCCGTTGTGAGCATTTTCAGTGAAGTCTCCTCCAGCCAGGGATTGCTGGTGGAGGGGCTAGAGGAGAAATAAGAGGAAGCAGGCAGTAGAGAAGAAATGAAGTGAAGGCAGGAACACAAGCAGACACATGTCTTTATTTCAAATCACATTTGCAGTCAGTGCAATCTGAGGCAAGATGAGGAGGATCACGCTGGCGGGGAGGCCAAAGGACCTGCCATCTGCTCGGCTGCACGGCGGAGCAGTGGCACAGGGAGACCCCAGGAACACAGCTAGGTCCCAGGGTGGGTACAGAAACTTGGTTTGTTGCAGTGATAATATGCCAGCTTTCCCAGCACACTGGCACAGCTCCGGTCACGGTCTTCTGTTCCTTTTTATGCATGACCGAATAATTCACAGGCCGTTCCAATTCCTATATGGGGCTTTCCCTTGATCCCCATCAGCCAGTTTTTAAGTCTACATGCACATTTCATGACAGAATCCAGCCTAGACAACATTAACATTTGTTTGCTCTGTGTTAGCAAAGCCAGACCGGACCCAAGAGCTGTTACAGACTCTTAGCTAAAAAACACTTCTCATTATAACTTCAGAAAAAAAGAAAAAAGAAAAAGAAAAAAGCCCTGTACAACAAAGTTTGTTGTGCTGAGAATGTTGTGGCAAACATAGCATACACCTCAAAATTACTTAGTCTTTACTTTTTTTCTACAAAGTCAGAGCACATTTTCTGATCTCTACTGATTACATTAAAATGTCTTCAATTAACATAATAAAGCATTGTTTTTGATGCTTATTGATACCACTTAAACCTTAAGACTGACACTCCTTATACAGTGACTTACCTGTTTGCAGCCCCTTTTACATGGCAAATTCATGAAAAGGACTCAAAACTCCAACTCTAATATTAAAAAAATCAACTAACAACATTTATTTACTTCTTGTGTGAATTTATTTGTAATAAAACCCCAAGTCAAACTGAACCCCAAAATTGCTAAGTTTTAATTGCAGGGGATTCATGTTTTCCTTGTCTTTTCCAACACAGGAACACACACATATGTATTCGGTTTAAATCCTTTATAAACTTGTTTTCATCATTTCAAAAGTAACATTATTTAGCCAAACCACAGACATGTAGAATATGTGATAAATATTAGCGTTCTTAGTGCTCATAAATAAAGAGGTTTGTCATGTTTATAAACAGTCCTTCACAATTACATGTTACATCTTGAAAATGTTTCATTCTATTCAAATAAGCTAATTAGGTCTTGGGATTTTTCACGTCTTAGGCAAGATAACAAAATGGAGATCACCAGTGAAGACAGACATTATTTAATCATTATCCACAGGACTTTTAATCCTTAAAACACTGTTCTTAAATCACTGCAACCTCATGACCCTTTCAATCATAATTACTGCTACTTTTTAAAGATATGGAAATGAAGCTAAATGCCTTGCCAGAGATAGCAGTGACCAGTTCTGCAATAAAAATGGATTCTTGCCTTTTATCCTGAAAACATCAAGATACTGGTATACAGTATCTTCATCGCCGCTAATAGGCAATAGTCTGTACAACCAATTACAAATATTGCCAAACAAAATTTTACCTTCAAATAAGATTAGTTATCAATACCTTGCTCTAATTGTGTTCAAGTTTTACAGGATTTGAGGAAAGAACATTGTTTGTTTGCAAAATAAAAAAAATAATTAATTCTCATATTTATTCGTGTAACTAAGGCTGATAAATATTGAATTTTCTGTGATTTGAAATTGGTCACACAAGTAAAGCAGTAACTCATCTGCCCTTCATTGTCTGAGTTTAGAACAAAAAAATAATGATCACATACCACAGACTGGGTTTTTGTTGGTTTTCGTACAGTGTCATTTATACTCAAAATATCGAATTCTTAATATTTGATTTCATGTTCAATTTATCCATAGACTTTAAATAATGAAATGGCATGGATTTGGATAAACAACTTCATAATCCAGTCACAAAATGCATTTCAGAAAATATTAGTACTGCATTTTATTTCTTCTTGGCTTTCATTAGTTCAAATTAGTATCTGAAGCCCTTCAATTCAATCTCTAAAACTTGGATTTGTCACATCTGCTCTCTAGTAGTTGGTTATGTTTGTTGATTTTTTTACTGACAGGCTTTTCAAACGGGCCATATTTTTTAATGATTGATTAACGTAGGATCTTTAACAAAAGGATATTTAAAGCATGTATTGAATCTTCTACTTCTAGCATTGCTCTCAGATAATTCAACCACATTGGTCTAAATTATCCTTGGCATCAAGGAAGCAGATGTAGGCTGTTCGTTACACTACCGCAGAGACTTAATTTTGGTGTAAATGTCACTCTTGCCAGCTCTTTATATACAGAATTAATTCCAAGAGTCATATTTCCTTCTAATGGAAAGATAGCTTTAGCAATTGCTAGAAAAAGAAAAAAAAAACCAAACAAAAAACCAACAACAACAAAAAAAAACCACAAAAACAAAACCAAAACCACAGGGTAATAGAAGGAACAGAGTTGATACAAGTTGTTTCCTAAAGCAATGTATATTTTTGATTGGCCTATGATAGGAAGCATTTAGGAATTGATTCTGCAAGTTGCCAGACTCCCTTAGCTCTAACTAGAGCCACTAAAAATGAGGAATCTCATCACCATGTAGAAGGTGCTCAACCCTTCATAAAGTTGCAGGCACTTGGTGCTAAGAGGCCCCTTTTGAGCTTTGTGGAGAATAAGTCACATGTTATTCTCATACTTGCATTTTAATGCTTTTACTTCATGGTTCCCATTGTTCATTTCAGCTCCATTTCACAGGGATCAGTATTCTTGTTGCACCTTGAGCACAAATGCTGTCTCAATGCCAGTGCCAGATTATGGTGCTCCAGGTGGAGTAGCTACCAGACTTGCCCATGAAGATGAAATTTATTAGATGGTTTTCTTTGTTTTCATGGTGCCAACTTGCACAGGTGTACATTTCGCTTTGGGATATTTTGCGGGGATTTCTGACATAAGAGCTTCCGCACAAAGAGGGTGAAAAGTTGCTCTTGCACGCTGCCCTCTCAGCCTCACACCACTGGGCTCTGGGAGCTCTTCCAAGGCTGCAGCAGTCTCAAATCTGCTAGGCACCACAGTTAATGTTCAACTGATGGCTCCTTCCCCATTGTCTTTTTCACATCCTCTAAAGCTGTGCTACAAGGCACTGTTTGAAAGATGTTCAGGATCCTCCTTACTCCAGTCTCCTCACTGATTGTGCTGTATCCAGAAGAGCCATGTCCAGACAGAAAGTTGGTTCCTGTTCTCAGTTGTTGTCTGTTGGATGTCCCAGCATGAATATTGCACTGGGCAATAAGATCAAACCAAACTATTTTAAGTTATTTTTTGTTCCCATACATTATGTGTAAGCACCTATGGAAACCTGAGACAGAATACCTTGCTCTTCCCTGGCAATAGCAAAATAGTGCATTTACACCTACTAGCTGTCCCAGCACTTTCTGCCTCCACTCCACAAACTAACTCCTGTCTCTGACCACCATTAGGAACAGTCTGTTAGAGACCCAGTCCTTTTCTTTCCTTTTTTAAGTTTCACACTTTGTAAATGACAATCACTGCTCGATGCAGCTGTTGCACTCTATGCCACTCAGGGATGTTTCATTACTAGAAGTAGCTATATAATTATAACAGTGATAATAATGAAGATAATGCTAGAGGCTTTGAAGGGCACAGGTTGAGCTGCCCAAATGAACATGACCCAGACAAGGCTTTCAAGCCAGTGATTAGATGTAACACTGATATAAACTGAATTCACTGTCAGCATTTCCTCAGCTTGATGCAGAACTCAATTCACCCATGGTTTCACAGTCAGCGGAGCCCTACTGACCCATTAGTTTGTGATGTTAAAGTCCTTCTGGAAACAAAATGCAAGCGAGCTTTGTACGAGTTACTGAATTTAGACAACTGGCAAAACAAGGTGCAGTTTAAAGGCACTGAGTTGAGGTACCGTTATTGTGAGCTCATATTCAGAATTACTGCAGACAGGTAAGAAGAAAGGTTAAGACGTGGAACAAAAGTTAGTATATCAGCAATGACAGCAACAGTTATGCCGAGCTACCACATGGAGAAATCACTATGAAGAGCAAGCAGTACAAAGTGGCTAACAGCTACCCGTTTCTCTCAGGGACACATGAAGTCATAGCTACCCCCAGGCCCCTGTAGCATTGCTTCTCTGTGGTATGACCAGTCATTTTCTCACCTCAAGCAGACATGACTGTTTTATACTGCTCTGAAAACTGGTCCCATTTCCTAGAATTCTGAAATATTACACCACATGTTTTCTATAGACCTAACTTTAAAAGAACACACACAGAAGGATAAATTGCAGTGGATTATACTGCCAGACATTGAGTAAATTCCAGGTCTCCAACCAAGAGGTCTTCTTCAGCTCTAAGTATGTTCATTGCTTGTATTCTGACAGAGAGTATGTATGAGTTTTAACTCCCATCTTCTGAATTGCCTATACCTGGAAGGTGGGCAGTCAACTTCAAAAGATGGAAAGGAGAGGCCGATATCAAGGTTTTCACAATCATATTCTTCACCAGTTGCCCCACTGCAATTTGAATTTAATCTTTCAGGTTGCAGGGAGATACGTCCAAATGACTTAAATTCTTGCTGACATGATAATTGCCGATTAAAAAGAACAGTCCTCTGCCAAGAGGACCTTGCCCCTCTTGCCTTTTCCTTTTGCTCCTTGCTCCTAATGATTGAGGCCCTATGCACTAAATGATTCATCTTTGCTCTTTCTCAGAGCTGATCCTTACCTGCAGCCTGCAAGGGAGGCACCACTCAGGAGGAAGAAATCAGGTTCCTTCTTCCTCTTCCTCCCAGTCTCCATGTCCTCGCTTAGCTGTATTGCTCCCTACATGTGTTGTCACTGCAGGTAAGGCTGTGTGACGGTGAGCCAAACACCACAGTAATTTACCACCCCACAGGTGGTTTGCAGCAGATGAGTTAACTATAAAAACCACTTGTGTATGCAGTCTGCAGACAAAAGCTGCTGTGAAAAGCCGAGACCTAAAATTTCTACAGTGGTAGCTCACAGAGCAGTAACTCACAAAAAAAAAAAAAAAAACAAACAAACAGCCTGAATGTCCAGTGATATGAAAGATGTGTCAGTGTACTCCAAACAACCCTTGCATGTCATTTGTAGGTGAGGGAGTAAGGCAATGCACAGAATGCTCCAGGAGAGGAGAGATGTTTTCTGGGTGTTACTGCAGGCAGCAAGGATAATACTGCTCACAGTGAGTTCAGTAATACAATGTACTACATTTACATAATTTCATTATCCTCACAATTCAAGCACAGCATGTAGGGAGAGTGAAAAAACCCATCAATGGATATAGCAGCAATAAATAAATTATAAGTGTTTCTTTGTAACTGTACTTGCAGAAATTGTTTGCTTTGCACGTGGTCTTCTGTACAAAAACATAAAGAAAAACTTCATCTAATGTAGATATCACAGTGTTTTTGCATATTTGTTGGATTCATTGGCTGGAGCTGCTAATTTGTGATTGAAGATTCTGCTGTTGACAAAAAATGTATGTGCTTCAAGAAAAGGCTGAGGCCCTTGTTTATGGCTATACATTGGCAGCAGTAAAGTATATTCCGTATAAAACTGTCAGGTCAGAATTTAAAAAATGTCTCCTAGTTTTCAATATTATGATCATGTTGGTCCCTTATTTGGGCAACAAGAACGCAACTGTATTGAAAAACAAGCAGGACTGGATGGCCAACCACAAACGACAGGAAAGAACAGGCTTTACCTTTAAGACTGTTCCGGATAAAAACCAGCTTATTAAAAAAAAAATAAAAATAAAAAAAAATTAAAAAAGCACTTATACTTGTCTTGATTAGACACACAGCTTAATAAGTCCAAGTAACTACATTAGGCTGTTGACTTTGGGGATTCAGATTCAGATGCACTACATTTGTGTTTTTCTAATGTGTCACTTCAATGTCAGAATCAGGCAAAAAAAAAAAAAAGTTGTTTTGTTGTTAGTAAGAAACGCTAATAATCATTTAACCCTACAGAGTGTGGACCACACATTCTCGTGCAGTAGATGGGGATTTATTTGTGCACTTAGTCTTAAAAAGCCACTGAGTAGCAAAGCAAGTGAACCAGCCGTGATAGTCTTTGCCTCTTGCATGACTGCAATGTGACCTCTGGCAGGCTACAGGGAACGGCTCCATGATAGTACTTGTGGCCACAAATAAAGCACAACCAAACTCTAAGCTGTTACCAACACCCAGCTAGATCAAATGCATGGGGTGCTCTGAGATTTATGCTAATAGCTATAAGATAATTCCCATGTTAAAATTACTCTGGTTGTAATGAATGGATGGCATATATAAATTAAGAATCAGAATAGCAACAAAATCCCTTATTTTACATCTGCACTCTCTGCCTCATCTGATTAACACTAGAGAAAGTTACTTAAAAACTAAACAAACAAAACAAGAAGAAAGAAACCTGAGTATGTATTGTAGAAATGTAGAAGACAAATAAAATATTTTTTCAAATGTAATTAATTTTAATATATGCTTGTGGAAGGTCTGATACTATGTATGCTGTCTCTGTAATTTTTGCTGTAAATAACTTGGGACAGTGAATACACGGATTTTTTCTATGTCTCTGTTTAAGCATAAGACTTTGTAATGATTTTTTTTAAAGAGGAAAAACATCAAAGAGCAAATTATGTACTTGCTTCCTGTAAGTGTAATGTACTCTTCAGTTTTTATGGAAACTGATTGTAATAGATAAAGCCTTTTGACGAGATGTTGATGTTTAGTGTATATTTCTGTTTCTAATGGGAAAAAAAAATGGGACTGTCTATGAAACATGATCCCAGTGAGTCTGTACAGTGAGTATTGTATTAATACCTACAGACTGCATTTGACTAATACAATTGAAGAAAGGTTGCTCAAGCAAATAATGTTTCCTTACAGCATATGGCTTTTATGAATCCTTCTGGCATGAAAATATTAATAGAAACATTTCTTTCTTTCCAATGAGCAAAATATTTTTGTATGCCTTTAATTTCTTACTCAAATTTGAGGTCAGGTCACTCATTAGCTGTAATCTGAAGCCATAACCGACCTTCACCAAATACATGTTTTAAAGAACATAATAGAAAAAGAAATTCTGTCCAGTTTATCAACAGCTATAATAACACAGGCAGGAGCATAAATAACACGCAAAGTATTTGGATGCTTTTCCAGCATCCCAATATGACTTTAATGGCTAGTATTTTATGATTACCAATTTATAAAAAAAAAAGAAAAGCATAATTAAAATAGATATTTAGATTTAAATGAAACTTTCTAATATTTTTGAAATATCCCTGAAAAGGCTTCCTTGATTTTAGGATTATGAGAGAAACTGATTTTCATATACTCCCCACTCTCAAGTATCTAATGTTTTTATCCTATTTCAAATTCATTTTGTTAGAGTGAAATGAGATGTTAAGACCCAGATCTCCAAGCCCTGAGCTGTTTGGTGCTTGGCTGTAGCTACATTGTTGTAAATCAATTAGATTTGAAGTTTGGGGGTGTGTTGTTTGGTACTTGATAAGCATGCTTTCCTCTGTTGGTAACACACAAGACTTGCAGTGCCTGTCAAGAAGTGTGATGAAAAGCAATCAAACAATATACGAATAACACACAAAATTGATCACTCTCAAAAGCTGAATAAAAATTCCTTTCTAAAATCAAATGCCTCATAGATTCATCAGTGATTTTTTTTTTAACTTAATCGTATAATAATTATGATGTATCTTAACTGGCTTGTAGATGCAAAAAAATCAAAACTGCAAATGAACCATGACGTACTGGGTAAAAATCTGTCTCCACTGAAGTCAGTGGCAAAATCCCTCACTGATTTCCTTGGAGCCAGGAGTTCATCCAACATTTTTACATCTGCAATCTTCTTCTGATCTTTCTCCCTTGTTTAATATAACTGACTTAATTTATGTGTATGTGAGTAAAAATACAGCCTGATTCATTTAGAAAGTGACCATTGAGGGTTTTCTTTTTTTTTAACATGAATTTCGTAGAACCACCATACCTGTCAAATGAAGAAGTTCTATATTACTTTAGAATGTAATAGATTTTTTGTCTTATTTTATGTCCTGTAAATTATTAGTTCAATACTGTTAGCATTCCATAATAATGCACACATGATTTTTGAATGTTTTCTGTAAATGACAATCAATGTTGATGAAGTTCCTTTCTTTAATGCAAAATTAAAAAAAAAAAAACTGTATAAGAAAACAAATTCTGTTGTGTGACTTTTTCCCCCCCCCAACACTAAATTGCCCGTATCTGTCAAGAAAAGATACCATGTGTGTTATTTCCGAAGGATGGGTAAAAACAAAAACCTAAATATCAAGAGTCTACTTATTTTCAGGTATTCTCTTAACCTATTGAATTAAGTGTAGCATGCTGCTCCATCAATGCACCAAAAGAAGCTCTGTTTTGCAATTTAAATTAGACCTGCATCTTTTGAATATTCAAATATGTTCAAATTCAAATTCAAATGTTATAGGTGGTTATGTTCTTTAAAAGAAGGTA
>VXBZ01006201.1:0-12406 GCA_013399135.1 Heliornis fulica | reverse complement strand
GCTGTTCCCGCTTTGAGTCGTTTGCACAGAGGCTAGTGTGCCGAGTCCAAAGCAGGTAGCAGCAGTGATGGTGTTAGAAAGTGGAAGGACCATACCAGGGCGGTGTGTGAGATCGTGTCTCGCAGGCTCCCCTTCCCAGGAGAGGTCGGGCCAGGCGGCCGTTCGAGGGCCCTTCCAGGCGGGTCTGCGTCCTGGCAGTGTCCACCCTCCCGTTCCCCACCCCCCCCGAGCCAGCTCTGCTGCAACCGGCTCCCTGCTTGACCTCCCCGCGGGCTCAGCCGCGGCCACTTCTCCCCTCCGTACCCTCGCAGTGGTGGCCGGTGGCTTTCTGCACGTTTAAGCCTCCAGAATCATTTGCAGTTCCAAACCGCGAAGTGTTTCCCCCACCTCCTCAGCTGTAAGTACTGGGTTTATTTCCTGCACCCAGGAGGTGGACCTTGCTTTGCTTAGTTGGATTCCATTGTCAGCTGGAAGATGGGAGTAATTGATCAATAAGTCTTAGTCTTCATTTGAGTATTTTTAAATCATAGAATGCGCTGGGTTGGAAGGGATCTCAAAGGTCACAGTTCCAACCCCCTTTCATTCAGATGGTCCTTCATGTTATGTCTTAGCAGCACTTTGCTAGGATTAAGAACTACTTGCAATGCTGTTTTATTTTTTTCCCCTAGGAGCAGGTTTACACGTTTTACACGTTTTACAGTGAAAACGTATGTGTATTGTTACAGGGGTGGGGGAATGGTGCTAATTCTGTGGCTTTGTCACCACACGTCTAAACATGCAGTTCTCATAATGTCTTTGTTTTAGGAACGAGTGGGCATCCTGTTAATTGTGATCCTAACAAAGTAGTTCATATCGTACGGGAAAATCATGATAACAGTTGACTATTGATATCCTTCTGATACATACATCTAGTTTCTTTTCATACACTGCATTTTTAGGTGTTGGTAGTATTGTCTACAAGTACACCTAGAGAGCATGGCCAGAAACTTTCTGGGGGTCCGTTAGAAGATTTTTGTCAAGTTTCCTTTGGTTACCTAGCTTCCTTCCTCAGAATGAATATCTACCTTAACCTCTGGCACCTTTTTAGCTATACAGCCGTGTTTGGGATTTCTCTTTAAGCAGATAAAGAGTGGAACCTTGAGGGTGTATTGGTTATTAGCTTCTTGTAAAGTAGTCATTTGAAAAAAAGAGATTTACTTCCTGATTTCAAAAATAATTAAAGGAGGAGTGGTAACAGTGACCCTCCCTCTGAGCAAATAACACTTTTTCAGTATTTTCATGTTCTTCTGATCTGTTACCTATAGTTTAAAATGCATTAGAAAAGAAGACCTGAGGCCTGAATAGAGTATCAGGTGATGTTTTTTCCTGAGAAGGATGGGAGCTGAACATGTCCCATAAATGTTTCTCCTGTGAAAAGTGTAACAGTGGTTTGGGCAAATAGTGATTCAGTGACATCCTGTAGCACTTGTGTTTGAATTTTGGGGGCTTTTGATGGATGGATGATTGCCACTTTGAAGTGAGCCAGTAGTCTAAAATATAGGACTTTAATAAGTGCCTGTCACTAAATGTTTCAGAAGATTTGGTTGGGGTTTTGCTGTGTTGAGTTTTTTTTTTTCTTTTTCTTTCTTTTTTTTTTTTTCCTCATCCTGCAGCTTGTGGATCTCTGTGAATGTTACTTAGAAATCTGTTTGTGGTCAGCAGGATTGGGTTTACAGAATGATAGGGGTTAGAAGGGACCTCTGGAGATCATCTAGACCAACCCCCCTGCTGGAGCAGGATCACCCAGGGCAGGCCGCACAGGACAGCATCCAGGCAGGTTTTTAGTATCTTCTAAGAAGGAGACTCCACAACCTCTCTGGGCAGCCTGTCCCAGTGCTCTGCCACCCTCACAGTGAAGAAGTTCTTCCTCATGACTGCGTGGAGCTTCCTGTATTCAAGTTTATGTGTGTTGCCTCCTGTCCTGTCACTGGGCACCACTGAAAAAAGTTTCATTGTACAAACTAAATCTCTGTTGGAAAAACATTTGTTTGATCTCTTTTGACTTTCAAACTTGGAAAAAACCCACCTCTGAACAGTGTTGTGAGTTTTTATCTGCTCCCAAACCATGAGCTTTTTATGGAAGATTTGGAAACCAAATGTATGCTCTTTGACTCACTTTTTAAAGAGTAATGTTTTTTTAAAGTGGGTTGGGGTTTTTTTTGTGGTTTTTTATTTCTTATTTGGGTTTGGTTTTGGTTTTTTTTTAGTTTTGTTTGTTTTAAATCCTGCTTTGTAGTACCTTTTAGTCTGATTAGTCATGTCCATGGAAGAGGTTTTGACTTGATTGCTTGGTTAAGCTGGTACATTTTTACTCAAACAGCGAGACTTAAGAATTTTATGGCACCATCTGAAAAAACCCCAGATAATATCCTCCAGAATCTCACTGCAGATATTGGTGAAGAGTTTGCACAAGGTGGGCATGTCTATCTGCGGGGGTCCCTTGATGGTAGGACATTTCCCCAGCCTGGGCAGGGTGGTCATCTCCCAGCTGGTACAGCTGGGATGACTTGTGTGTCCCCTCAGCACCACCTGGTAGCCCTCAGGTCATTGTTGGTTTTTCTCTCCTTCTAATCTCCGTTTATAGCCCTGTCTTTCCAGTGGTGTTTTCCTGAAGCTCTGTCTTTAGTTGGGGATGCAGACCTCCAAGTGAGACATGCCTTGTTTCTTGGTGGTTGCTCCAGCCACACATGATACGGTGTTCCAGTGCTGCTCCAACTTATACTGGCTTTGTGGCATGCAGTGGCTGGGTGGTGGAGGCAGTGGTCAGCAGGTAAGGGGCGCCTTTTGATTCCCCCTCACCGTGCACTGCTTTTATTGAATTCTTCATCTTTTCCACTGGTTCCCGCTTGGCAGGTCTTGCTCAGAAACACAGAGATGGACCTTTCAAGGAGAGAGACTTGGCTTTCCTGCTGGGAGTCCAAAGTGCACAAGATGTTTTGCTCTGTCTTTGCTTCTTAAGTCTTAGTCTTGAGACATGGTTGGTGCGCTTGTTAATTGTATGTAGCAGAAGATTTCAGGGTACCAGCTATCCTATGCTCAGACTAATAGTATATGAATATGGGAAATGTTATATGTATATGTTAATTTTCTGGAGTATCTCTGAGTCTTAACACATCTCCCTCTCAATGAAGCACTGCTAGGTTGGCTGAACAGAAGGATGGCGTCTGCTGTCCAGAAGTCAGGAGTGGAGCATTGTGCACATGGTAACATCTCATTTTCACATCAGTAGTAAATGTTAATGAGAGATGGGTTATTCCATGTATAGTAAAATCACGTTGTTACTCATAAAATGAGAAACTTATTTTTATTTTCAACCCAACTACTGAGCCAGATGTTTCCTGGAAGACAGGATGTACAAATATATTTCCATGTAAATGTACTTACTGAGCCGATGTGCCTATCTCTCCTCTAAAATGAGTGCATGTATTCATGATATAAAGTTAACTGGTCTTTATTTTTAAACTTGTGAGAGAGGGAATATCAATATTGCAATCAAAGTAATGTTTTGGGTCTGCATATTCAGGTGGAAGATAATTTCTTTGTATTTCATCTCTCTCCTCTTTATTTTCTCTTTCCATCTTTTTTTTTAAGTCTAAAAATAAATTCCCAATTAACGTGAATTATTTAAGGGCAAACAACATTAAGTTTGCTAGCGAGGACGCAGTTTTGAAATCAGATACACAGAGCTGCAGAGGCTGCTGGATTTGTGTACTCAGTAGGTGTATCAGCATTCCTTTAACATAGTTTTGTGTCTGTGCTTTGGGCTGCATGGTGCACTAATCATTCTGCTTTTGCACAATAGAGTTGCTTCACCTCTGAGGATTTGTGAGCTAAGCAGCTAGTCCCATATATTTATTGGGTAGTTAAAATCCAGTGCAAATTGTTTCTGCTAATGATGTGGACTACTTTCTCTATTTCTGACTGGTAGGAGGAAAATACCAATTATTTCACTCAGGTAACAGTTGGAACGATGCACACACCATCTTGCAGAACTGTGTTTAGTAATTTTTCTATGTGCTGTGGTTTGACCCTGACTGGAGGCCAGACTCCCACCAAAGCTGTTCTATCACTCCCCTCTTAGCTGGACAGGGGAGAAAATACATATTGAGAAGCTTTGGAGTTGAGATAAGGACAGGGAGAGATCATTCTGCAGTTAGTGTCACAGGCAAAACAGACTCAACACTGGACAAAAAATATTGTGTACCAACTAAAAACTCTTGAAATGAAGAACAGGATACAAATGACTTAATGGCAAGTTTCCCTACAGGTTTTTTTAAATGTTGTATTTCATTGTAGTAAGCCAAAGTGAGCGAGTTATTTTGATCTGAGCTGATATGGCAGTGCTGATCATCCCAGTTTCCCATCTCTCCTTTTTTTTGCCACTCGGGGCGCCTGTTGTTCTTGAGTTTTAGGGAGTCTGTACATGGTGAGGGGGCCCTGTACTTCTCAGGTGTTCCTCTTAGGATGATGCAACAGGGGAATAGTTTGTGCAAGATGTTTATGTGTTTGCAGTTCTTAGCTTGGTATTGGAAATTTCTGCATATCTCTATGTGCAGTTTTAGCCTACTGCATCTTTATTTTTTTGCTTTACAACAAAAAAGGTGTGGTTCTTCCCCAGACCTTTGCTTTTTCTGCTGCCTGTGGCCCCACAGGTGTCCACTGGAGCTGTACTGCCTGTGCCAGTTTGTTCTGGAGATGAGAAATTTCCTTGGGCAAGAAATTTTGGTCTTGGCTGTCAAATCTGTGCTGCTATGCATGCATTTTTTAATCTGATTTGGGTTTGGTTATTTTCTGTGCCTATGTGTGAATGTACTTGGAAGAGGCAGCATTTTCAGGAAGCCCTGTTTTCGTTCTTGGGCTCCACACATACCTGGTCGCCAGATGTAGACAAATTCACAGACCTTTCCAATGAAGAGGTGGATTTGTAACTTTCACCAGTTTGGCAGTATTGTGAAACCCGAGCTTAGAAAAAAAAAAAAAAAAAAGCAGAAGAGAAAAGGGCTATTTTTTAAATGGAATGTAAAGACAGGAGTTTGCAGAGGTGTACGCTTAGGTAAAGGTGAGCTGTTGAAGGACTTAAGTGCTGGACATACAAGTAGAATCATCAGTTCTGTGCCTGCTAGCTGCCGACATCACCTTCTTCCCTTGTGATTACAGCATATGTCCGTGTGTAAACCCTTTGAGAGTTGCTACCACTGATTAATTTTTAAGTACTTCACAACCTTTGTATTGCGTCCGTAGGGAAGAAGTTGGTTTATTCAAGAGAGTGCACCCTGAGAGACTGTATAGTATGTTAGTAGTAGAGGCACCCATTTCGGATTTAGTTAGTGTCTTGCAATACATCTGTGTTCGCACTCAGATTTTCTGTGCTTGTTTTTGCTTGCTTCTGTCTTCAGGAATGAAAAAGAGAAAAAAGTTGATCTCAGTTTACAGAGCAGTCTGTCACGAACTGTGTCCAAGATTCCTGGTGGAGTTCGGGGATTCATGGAGCTAGGTGCTAGGACACTCATTAAGACCGGGTTTTTTCATCTCATAGGATAAATATGCCCTTTTTTCAAACAGAATTATAGCTGCCCTTTGTCCCTACTTTTCTGTGTAAATGAGCAGTTCCGCTGTAACAACCCAAGTCTCAGTAGCAACTAGTAGTACCGTTGGTGCTGTTTATTCATTAAAGCAGGGTGATTTATTTTCAGTTAGGAGCAGTGAAAGCAGCAGAAGACCAAAACGAACATGCTTAATACAACTTACTATTGAAATTAATAGTGTTGGCTATTCTTTTAGTATTTTTATTCTTTTGGTGGTTTATTTTAATGTTATCCTTAGAGCAATTTGGTTCAATTTTATATATTTACACAATTGGAACAAAAAATTGAAACTACTCAGGTTAGGGAGGAAAAGTATAAGTTAGTCCTGAAATAGAGAGGCTAAGTTTATTTTTCTAACTAAATGAGATAAAAAGGAATCTAATCCTCTATTTGTAGACCAGTGTTGTCTAGTTAGTGTTTTTGGTTGAATACCCAATAAAGGAATGGTTGCTTTGTTCTGTTTATTACAGATTTTCATTATATTGTTAGGAATATTCAGGACTTTTCCCTTTGAGTCCATGTGAAGCTCATGGTAGAAGCTGGTCTTTCTCTGTCCTTCAGATGTACATAACTAGACATTATGCATGCCTTGCTGGGTCTAGTCCCTTCAGCTGAAGAGCTGCTGTGTTACAGCAGTAAAAGTTTGATAGTGTGTATAAAATAACTGTGGCAGAGAATACATTTCAACACGTCTGTTTTAACTTGCAGGTTTCTGTGCTGTGTGGTTCTTTGGGCCTGGCTTTTTTTATTGAAATGGTAGGGCTAGGAAACAGCTGCCGAGGGATGAAGTCTCCACCTCTCCTCGTGGCTGTGCTCGTGGCGTGCATCGTTGTTCTGGGTTTCAATTACTGGATTGCAAGTTCTCGCAACATGGATCTGCAGGTAACCTTCCTATTGCTCTCCATATGTTTTCTCGTACTTGTGTGTTTAATAAATATGGTCCCCAAAAAGAATGATCTTTCCTCTGCATGTGGTGGGCCAGGAGCACCTCTGCAGCTTGTGGGAAATTTCACAAATTACATTTGTTCCCTATCAGCAGTGGGCGATGGGGAATGGAGAAAGGGCTGGTTTTAGGCAAAGGGGACCCACAACTTGGAAGACGTGTGTGTCTGGTATTTGTTACTTCTGCTCACACAAAAGCATTCAGCTGTCTTGTGCTGTTTAAAGATGTGGCAAATGCCACCCTCATGTTCGGCTTCCTAAGTGTACTTTGAGACTGGCACTCCCATTTGTTAATCCAAATGGGCATCTGCAGTTTGCTCATCTCCTTACATTTATTTTTTTTTTACAATACCCATAAGGACATATCATGCTTTCCACAAGGAAATCTAGCTTGTTTAGAAACAGCATCTAAAAATATGAATTTGTGTTTCTCGAAAAGATGTGCAACTCACATGGAATAATTACCTTGCCTGCCATTTTTCTAATATTTTTCTAATAGTAACTGTATCTTCTGTGACTATCGTGATTGGGTTTTAATGCTTTCTGGGTCATACTTTCTGAAATTGAGGAGTACCTGAAGAAAGTTTCTGGTTTGTGGCAGCATCCACAGTTTTTTCATTGAACAAATTTAAACATCCTGGTGATTGTGTGTGGCTGGTAGAGATCTCCTCCCAAGTTTTTCCACTGAGTCCTTTCTGTAATTGAGCCAAATTCTAGTACTGGTTTGACGGTGGTAGGAATTGAACTCTGTTTCACCTCGTAGTGGGCTCTATTAAAACAGGGTGCGTGTTTCTGGCCATGTAATGAAGGGTATGTCTTAGCTTGCTTTTGGTGGCTAAGGGCTGTGATGCCCTGTCTTCTGGGACTCCGTCCATCCCTTCTTTTCCCCTTAGCCAGTGACTTCAGGAGGGTGGCTGCCAGCAGTTAGCAACTGTGTCAGGATTGCTGAAGCTTTACTGCAGGTCTGTGATGATGAAGAAAATAAGCTACTGTACTAGCTAATTTTTGATCTTGGTAACATAGAGATGTAAGGTCCTCTTTGCTATCCTCTTTACCAGATTTACTGTGTTATCTTGTACATTTCTCCCAAAGTAAGCTTGAAAATCATTTCACTTCAGGGTAGTCATGCACTCTGAATGAAATAAAAACGCAGCTGAAGGTGTAGATGGAGCTACTGAAGCACTCTGTCATCCTCCTTGTTTGTTGGCAAGGCTTTGCAGCCATTATGACTGAAATATAGTAAGTGCATTTCTTTGCTCTTTCCAGCTAAACCACAAGTATTTCTCCCTCTCCCCCCTCCCTTCTGTTCTCTCGCTTTCTGTGACAGAGAAGTGCTCACAGTAGGTGAGCAGCAATATGCAACATACTGTGATGTAAGATGTAGTCCATTTTCTTCGAGTCTTGGAAGATGCATGTTTTTTTATTAGATCTGTTTCTTAATCCACCTGGAATTCCCGGGTCTTTGTGCCTGGGTAAATTCTTTTGCTATTTCCCCCTGCTGTGGCTTAGCCCCAGCCAGCAACTAAGCCCTGCACAGATGCTTGCTCACTTGATCCCAGTACGATGGAAAGAGAATCAGAAAAGAGAAAGTGAGAAAACTCATGAATTGAGATAAAATCAGTTTAACAGGACATCCCAAAAAAGGAAGATAATAATAAGTGATATATATATAAACCAAGTGATGAGCAGCACGGTTTCTCACTGCCCAAAGTCTGTGCCATGCCAGACCTCCAGCTGCCACACCTCTCAGTCCTCTCAAGCAAAGCAAGACAAGGAATTCCTTCCCCACTTCCCATGGGCAGGCATGTTCAGCTGTCTCCAGGACAGAAGGGGTCCGTCACATGTCACAGTCTCTTGGGAAGACAAATGCCATCAATCTTGAAGTCAGTGCTGTGCAAGACCCCCAGCTGCTGCTCAAGAACTGAAGTTGCTGCTGCATAAGACGCGAAGACCCCCACAAGCTGCTGTGCAGCCTCTCAGCTCACCCACCAATTATGAGCTGAGCATGACATCATATGGTATGGAATATCCCTCCTGTCAGTTTGGGTCACCTACCCTGCCCTGACTGTGTCTCCCCACAGCTTCTTGCATGACCTCCACCTTCTTGCTGTGAGAAGCTGAAAAGTCCTTGGCTGCTTGGCAACAACTAGAACATCACTGTGTTGTCAACACTAATCTCATCCTAAATCCCAAACACAGCACTACATCAGCTGATAGGAAGAAAATTAACTGTATCTTAGCTGAACCCAGGACATCCCCACTTGTCTTGGTGTTCTTCGTAGCTGCCAACGAGGGAATTTATCCCAGAATGTTTAGAAACAATGTCCTTCAAAAATGAGTTGGTACTTTAATAAAAAAAAAAGCTGCCCTAGCATCGGGCTTCATTCCTTACCTTTTGTTTCTGTGTTTATACGTGCAGCACATGATGGTGTTGAATTTTCCTCCGATTGTCACGTCTCTTGAAGTAATCTAGAACAGTTATGATTTTCTCCTTAAAAATGAATGTGTCTTTATGTAACAGCCATATGCCAGTTCTTTATGTAAAAGTTAGGCACTGTTGTCCTCACTCTACTCCATCTCAGGTCTTTCAGGAAAACATATTCATTTAAGAGATGAATTTTCGTTCAGAGTTATTTTAGGATCAACACTGGGAAGCACAGTGATGTCAGAATTGTCTAGTTTAGATGTAAAGAATGTTTTTGTATTTCAGAAAGATTGTAGACTTTGATATTTTCTGTGGGTTTTTTTCTTGGGAGGGTGGTTTTGGGGGGGTTAAACTTAAGTGCTGAGGCAGCTTTTCATTTCTCTTAATTTTAATTGAAATTTTTATAGTCTCTACAGATAATGCTGCACAGGTAATTTGTGTAAAACCTGTCTCTATGTGTCTGTGACGGGTATCACCAACTGACACAAGATTGATGACATTAGCATTGTTAATTTTTTCTCCTCCTTGAATGCACCGGAGAAGAGACCTACAAGGGGAAAGTATTTCTACTTGCTTTGACTGATTTGCTTTTCCTTAGGGTCGAGTCATGGATCTGGAAGGCAAAATCCGCAGGGCGGCAGCGGAGCGGGGTGCTGTGGAGCTCAAGAAGAATGAATTTCAAGGGGAGCTGGAGAAGCAGCGACAGCAGATTGACAAAATCCAGTCTTTGCACAGCTTCCAGATGGAAAATGTCAACAGAGTACATCAGGAAGAGAAGGTAGAGCCTTTTCTAACCATAGTTTTCCTTGAGACTGGTTTGCCAAGGCACTCCCTGTGAGGCTGCTCAGGTGTTGCAGCTGATGGACATGCAGTTAGTGCTGTTGCAGCTGAACGTTTAATTTGTGTGTCACTGTATAATATTTAGAAAATGGACACTGAATGCACATTTTAGCATTTGTTGTATAATATGTGAAATATTAGAAGTTGCCAGTAACAGCACTTCTGAGTAAAACCTCTACCCCCTCTGTAAATCATTGTGACCCATCTTGGGTTGTCTGCTGTGGTTTTCTTTCCTGTGTGAGAGTGTTTTAAAACTTCAGGAAAAGAAGCCACACCAGCACATATATTGGTGTTCCCAAATACATTTGTATACATTTGTAGGTCTAAATGGTTGATGTTTATTTCTGAATGCACTACAAATTTTGTGAGACCTTGGTCTTCTGCATCCAAAACCCAGTAGCACAGGGCCACATCATAAGGTCAGGCTAGCCTTTCGTGGTATTGCTCGTGACAGTGCAGCACTGCCAGAGGAGTGAAGTTCTTCGTGAAGAACGTGACATGCCTACTTAAACAGCAGTATGTGCAGCTACTGCTGTGCAGTTCATTGCACACACTGCTGTGTGGTGTTTTCCTCGAGTTGCTGGTATTGCCTCAGACATGGCTGTTGGCCATTACCAGAAGTTACCAGAAGTATTTAGCAGAGAGTGTTTATTCTGGGCTTATTGCATCTCCTGTAGAGGATTTTAACTGAAGTTCATAGATCAGCTTTCCGGGACTATTTTCAGCAGACTGAATAGACGTAGCTGATGGTAATAACTGCTCTTCAGGTAAAGGGTTCACTGTTCAGTGATGGTTCATGGCTTAAAACTTATGGTATGTGAACAGAAGATCACCACAATAATCCTCCAAGGACTGAGGGGCAGAATAAGATTAATAAAAATGGAAGATTGAATTGTTTCATTAATATGCGTATTGGTGGCATGTATTTTTAATTTATTTTAAAATAATTTTATCCAAGGTCTTTAAAGAAATACTAAACCAAATTACTTTTACCTCTTTAGAGGCAAATCTTTATTTCTTTCTTCTTTTGGAGCTTGGGCTTTGTGTATGCTTTTTAAAAGGTCTGTTTAGTTTGGGGGTTTTTTTTAAGTGTATGTATTTAATAAAAAGATACCCCAGGATAGTGAGATAGCGTTCGAGAGGGTAATCGATCTGCTTGTCACTTTTGCCTACTGATACTGGGTGTTGCTACTGAGTGCTGTGGAAATTTTTAAAATTTACTTTCTTCTTTTTTTTGTTTTTATGAGAGTAATGCATTTTATGCTTCCTTATTGTAAGTAGGTTTTCTTTTATCCAGAACTATTAAAAGTCACTGGAACTGGAGGTGCTAGGTATAGAGCTTACAGAACGGGCTGACCAAATGGGTCAATGTTGAGAGCTGGTGACCAGAACCTTGGTGGATGAAATGTTACTTCTTCCAAGCGTGGTTTCTGCTTCACATTACTGTGGTACCAGACAAATGTGGATTGCGTGGTGTCAGATGCCTTTCTTATTGTGGTTGTGGCTTTTGAGTCTAGAGGGCGTGTGGGAGCTGTTGCCCATTGAATCTATCATCTGTGCCAGGAAAAGCAATGAGAAGTATTGCACAAAACCAGAACTGCTGTTGAATGTGGGGATGAGTGTAGTAGAGTTGAAGTGGCTTCTGGAGAAGGAAATCTTGCTTTTGACGTGTCTTGGTATTTCCTTATGGAAGGATCAGTGGCAAGGATGAGGGAGACTAATTAATGCATTCACACCTGGAACTGCAAAAGGCTACTCACACAGGGCTTGTAGAGAAGTCATGCAGCCTTGTGGTAATACAGTCTTGTAACAGGGTAAATGATAACACAGAAGTTACTAAGCATCTTGGAAATAAACTGGGTTTGGTTTTGTACTGTGGGGAGATCACCAGAGGAATTTTGCGATGCTGGGTGGAGCACACGGGAGAACAAGGAGGATGACCAAAGTAGTTTTTTCTGCAGGAATCCACAGTGTAGGTTACAGGCTGGATGGCAGCCAGCTACAGGGAGTCATTGTGGGTATCTCCAAGATCCTGAATGGTATGGAAAGTTTTGTGTCTGGAAGAGACAAGACATGGTTGTCTTCGATCCATTCACAGGCTTCAATACAATTCAGCAATGTGTAGTTCAGACAGAGCAAAATTCTCTTCATTCAGTAGACAGTGAGGCTGCAAGTGCGTGACATTCATAATGCCCAGTTGTAGTGGGTCTGTGTGGATTAAAAAGCAACTGGATAACCTTGAACAAACACCTGCCCCATCACCTAGTACAAAGGTGTTTTGGCTCCAAGTGTTCCTCAGCCAGGTACGTGCTCCTGGGAAAATCGACGAGGCACGTGGCGGTGGCGGCAGCAACTGTTAGTGCTACGACTGGGAAAGCCGGCTGCTCTCGCGAGAGAGGCAGGCGAGATTTTAGCGTTGCTGGGGCAACCGCGGGAGATTTAAGAGGGCCCCTAAAGAGCCTGGCGAAAATGGCTTGGCGCGGCAGAGAGGGTGTGGCACGGCAGTTCTCCGGCAGTTCTTGCAGCAGTTCGAGCAGCAGTTCGCTGGGCCTGCTGGCGAGCACCCCTTGTGCTC
>VXBZ01006198.1:7605-20674 GCA_013399135.1 Heliornis fulica | reverse complement strand
TCCTGTGTGATTTAATCTAGGTGATCCTGCTCAGGCAGGGGGTTTGGACTAGATGATCTTTCAAGGTCTCTTCCAACTCCTGACATTCTGTGATTCTGTGATCAACAACCCTGCTGTAAATCCATTAGTCCCCTGAGAGAAGTTAGCATATATTTGCCAAGGAGGCATCAGAGGCAGGTAGCAACACACCACACCATACGTAAAGAGTGTGTTTTCTTGCTCAGTGCTGATGTTTGCATGAGCAGGGTACCCTGAACCCCCACAGCAATCCAGAAACACTAATTTCCCTTCTTGGAAAAACATCCCCATCTTACAGCAGGCCACTCACACTGGGGCTCAGGAAAAGGGTGCTGCTCCCTCAGAGATGACTTTTATAACACATGGGATCCCTCAGCAGCCCAGGCAACAAGAAAGGGCCCTAGATCGTGTCACTGTTTTTGAAAGAGCCTGGGGACACAGCAGGAAATTACACACACATTAGTTGAAACTGATTTTAAAACAAAGCAAGCTATTTGAACAGCTTGATTAATGATAGTCACCCAGGCTTCAGGAAAAGGAGTTCATGTCTTGCTAACTGGCTGGAGTTCTCACAGGGGATGTTGGCCAGGGTACACATATGGGAGGATAGAGCAGAGAGCATTTCCTGTGATACTCCGAGAACATTTAACAAACTTTACAGGAGATTAATGTTTCAGATGCAACATATGTCTTGAACAGTGGGGACAAGAGAAAGTAGTTACATATCCATCAGCTGAAATTGGCTATGGAACAGGAGAGAGAGTCACCTCAAGGCAGATGATTGCTGGCTGACAAGAAGTTACTTGAGGCAGTATGTCTGGCTGCAGTAGGCTGCCAGTTCGTTAGTCTCGCTGGAGCTGCCTCCAGAGCAGTTGACAGCCATTACTACCACAGTGGTGGAAAAGGCTGACGAGTCAGTCATTGACTATTTTAGCCCAGGAATGGTCTAATACTCCTAAAGGATTTGTGGCATATTCCTCTGTCCTGCCTTCCTCCCCTGGACAGAAACAAATGGGAAAATAATTTCAGTGAATAGCAGGTAGTACAGAAAAAAAAACACCAAACAAAAATATACAAGTTTGCAAACAGGACAGGTTGAGGGGAGAAAACAAAACAAGCAAAAGAGGTGACAGTCTAACTGTCCTGCTCAGAGTTAGCATTCAGAGGATAAGGGCTAGACTGAAATAGTTGGGGGAATATATATGAATATATATGAAAATGAATAGTTTGGGGGTTGGTCTCTTCTCCCCAGTAACAGGTGACAGAACTAGAGGAAATGGCCTCAAGTTGCATGAGGGAAAATTTAGGTTAGATATTAGGAAGAACTTCTGTCCTGAGAGAGTCATCAAGCATTGGAACAGGCTGCCCAGGGAGGTGGTTGAGTCCCCATCCCTGGAGGTGTTTAACAGACGGGGAGATGCGGCGCTTGAGGACATGGTCTAACGGTAGACTTGGGGGCGGTAGGTTAATGGTTGGACTGGATGAGCTTAAGGGTCTCTTCCAACCTTAACAATTCTATGATTCTATGAGTTGCAGTAAGTGGACTGACTCATTTTCATATGACTGGTTATTCTTGCAATAGATGCTGCCTTCTGCTCATCTCAAGCATATGGGTTTATGTTTGCCAAGAAACACTTCTTTCTGCTGCTCCAGGTATTACTGTCATCTGCCCTTGGACTGCCTTGGAGGTTAACAGAGGTTCCCAAACCATAGAGAATTTCCAAATGGTGTATGGAGAGGTGGGAACCCACTTGGTTTGAAACCTCTTCAGCAGAAAATTTGCTGCTCCCCATGGAGCAGGACAGCTGAGCCCTGGCATGTCATCCCCAGGCAACCAGGTTGAAGACAAAGGTCAGGAATAACTCTACATTACTGCCTTGGTCGGCATCGCCCAGCTATGTATCCTGTGATGACTGAGTACAAACATTTTTAAACAAGGGCATATGGAACACTCTTCCTTCAGTTCAGTTTTTTGTTGGTATTGTGTTTTCCCTTCACTTGAAACTGAAATCACAAATTAGGTATTTTTGGCTTGCTGATGGGAAACTTCTTCAACACAGACAGATGAATGTTTCTTCTCGCTCATCTTTATTTCAGGCCTCGTTTGGTGGGATTTCTCCTTTCAGTTCTGAACCTCAACCCAGTCTTCACACTTCAGTAGCTACCCTCACCTTTTTAACCTTAACCAATTCCCTGCTTATTGGGATCTACCTTTTCCAGTTTTTTGCACCATTTCATCAACACAAGCACCTGAATTACTCGACAAGTTCATCTCTGCCATTCAAAGAGGTCAAATTAAATCACCTAACATAACATATTGTGACATTAGAAATAGATGATTTGACTAAATAACACAACCACTTTGTCTCTAATACTTACAAATTTTTATGACGTGAAAGGCCATCATTAATTCATTCAACACCTTTCTTGGGCTTTGAATCAGCCTGTCCTGGAATGAAAGAAGTAGTAGCATAATCATTACAAATACAAATACCCAATGAAAAAAAAAAAACCAAAACCAAACCAAACTGTAGTTTCTTTGAAGCAATATCACATTTTAGTGTGCCTGTGTAGCTGTGTGATATAGTTAGTAGACTGTATGCCCCTTGTAATGTGCTAACATCAGAAAAAAAGAGAGTTGCAAAAAGAGTTGTACCACAAAAATAAAGCAAAGGCTCACATTACTCCAGTGATCACTGCATGTTAAACAGAACTTTTCAGTTTACCAGACTCATTTGGTCTGTCTCATAAATAGATGACTGAAATAATAAACAAGTGGTTTTTCTGTTCCTAATATGCTTTAAAAAAACACCCCTTCTTTCTGAAACAAAGTTATTCCTAAACTATTCTAAAGCCATCTTTTTTTTTCAATCTGTCATATTCACTCATCCTGCATTTATTTTTTGCACATTTCTTATTGTACAAAAAATAATCTTACCCAGCACAAATGTTTCAACTTTGTTCCAGAAAAAAACCTCACATTTCTAAAGCTTAAATCAGAAAGATTCACCCTTGAAAAGTTTCATTTTCACATATAAGATATACAAAAGAATTTTAGGAAGCATCTACAAGCATTTGGGGATTGATTCACAATCAGTTGAAGCTGAGTTCATCAGCCATCGGTTCAGTATTCTACATGTAACACTATTACATTAAAAAACCCATAAAAATATGGAGTTTAGTGGAGATACTCAATTGGAATATTTTCTAACTAAAAATACTAGTTTGTTTAAAGGTTACTCTGAGTTTATTCAACTTTTTAATCTCAAAATTTCATTTTGTTACAAATTTTTCTTATTCTAGTATTTGTATTTCATTTTGAATTTTTTTTATTTGTATGTATAGCCTTATATTTGTTCAATGTACTAAGTGAATAAATTAATTAGCAGTAATAACTATAAAAAATGACCAGCCTAAATATGAAATGAGCAAACAACAATTTGTTTACCAATTACAAGACTCTGCATTTTCTGGCTGACAAGACCAGTACAGCAGACGTTCTGCAAGGTTAGCCAATTGTCATTGCCAAATCCAGAAAAAAGGATAGTGCAAACTATTTCTCTTTTTTTTTGTTGTTGTTGTTATTTAAATAAAATAAAGTTAAAGCAACTTCAAACAGCAGGAAGATTCTATTTCAGTTATCTTTAAGTGTGAACACTGAGTTTTTTCTCATTTTGTTCAAATCACTTTTCTTCACTCTTATGCAAACCCAAAACCTCCAATTCAAATAATTGCAAACTTAAGCCAGAAATCTGATCCAGGTTTTGCAAGAGATCTCTCCATCATTCAAAAAGAGTCCTAAGCTTAAATTCTGCTTAGTGATGTTTGCCACACTCACAAGGCAGAAAGCCTCTCTAGGGAAGCAGTTCCTCTGGCATCATCCCCTGCCTCTGCTGGGGGCCTCACAGCTACCCAATTTGATCCCAAAGAAGGGGTTACAGAGCAAAAGCCACTGTGGGGAGCTGAGGTGTAGGGAGAAGCAGTGATACAATTCTTCCTGTGGGCAACCTGCAGCTACAGTTTAAAGGTACCCACCTCGGCATAAAACCTTGAGGCAAGGTAACAGCTCAAGTGGTATTTACCCACTTTATCTGTTCCAGGATAACAATTCAATGAGCAAGATTAAGCCCAAAATTAATACACTGATTTGAGTTTGTTTTTCTAAGTATTGCAGTCTATGAGAAAAGACAAAAAAATAATTTGCATCTTAATTTTCATTTGGGACCAGGCCAGTTTGCAAATGAGAATTGAAGGCATGTGCCATTTCCCTTTTTCTTTTTTCCCTTCTCTCCACCCCTGCCTCCTCCCCCCACTTCTAGTCATAAGATTTTTCATGTGCTCTCCTTTTGTTCTACTACAATAAAGTCCCCAAACAATTCCCAGGTCAAATGTGTTCCATCCTTCTTCTTTTTGTGTAACAGCTGGTACTTGCCTCTTAAAATTCTTTTACTGTCAGCTAGTGCATGCCTTCCCATTTGAAGAATTTCTAATGTGACTTTCAGTTGCAGTCATTTACTGTTCTTTTGACCTTACTTGAAAGAATAAATGGGTCCATACCAAAGAGAGATTCAAATGTCCTCATGTGGTGTTCAGACCTGGAAATAAGCATTGTGAGATGTCTTACTCTGGCAGAACGTGTATTTGAAGGGAAAAAACAAAAACAAACCAAAACAAATGAGAAGTTTGCTGTTTCTTGAAGTTTAGATCCTGACTCATATCCCATTCTTCCAGCAGAAACTCCATATTGCTCAAAAAAACCCCAAGCCACCACAACAGCCTACTGTGATGAATGTATATTTCTTCAGCATATTCCAGAATCAGCAAAATACTTGAAATCATAGGAACCTTTCAGCAGGCAATAGTACCAGATAATATTTTTGTGCCTCTTGGAAGACAGAGACACTGTCACCTCCTGGTCAAATGTGGCACCAGTCTGGATGTTTTCCAAACAGCTTTTAAGTTGCTGGAACGCCTGATTGTTCAGCATAGGTCACACTTTTTAATGGGGTGTGCAAGAAGAACACAAAATAAAGGCTGACAAGCACTGGAAATTAATAAATCTATCAGAGACAAACAAGCCACAAGTCATTGTTAGAAATGTTCTTGACATTTAAGATGGATAGAGCTTAGGCAGAACTACCAAAATAATAATCCTCAAACAGTAACTTCTTTTTTAATGTTAGAACTGAAGTTTTGTGATGCATTGGCAAAGTTATAGGGCAATGTTAAGCTTAACAGGTTCCAAACAGCCTAGGAGCAAGTTTCCTCACTGCCCTTCCAAGAGGCAGAGGACAGCATCTGTTGTGCAGCAGAACACAGAGCAAAGGAAGCTTTCAAACATCCTGACTCTTGGCTATTTGACTTCTGCCTGCAACACAAGTGAGACAACCCAAAAGCTCCAACTCTTCTGGATTCTACCCAGTTTTTGACTACAGTGCTGCTAGGAGTCAGTCAACACTGAATGGCATTGTATGCACCTGGCATATTCCTCTCTCATCTCCTTAAGGCCATGGATTAAAAAGGGTCTTCTAGAAGTTCCCATACAGAGTCTCTGCTCTGTCCAGGATCAGACTTTTGGTAGTCACTTTCTATTATTTCAGTCTTTTCACAGAGCATAAAGGGACAAAATACCTCCCAAATGGTCTTTACAAGCTATTTCAGAGTATAATCAGGTGGGATAAAGACCCAGAGGATCCAAAGCCATTACTGACCATGGGTTAACTCAAAACCCACTGAGACATGTGGAGTAGCAGAATTCACTGATTTTGTTGAGCTTTGGATGACTTTCCACACACCCTGTTAATGATATTTTCTATTTCTAAGTATTACAGCTAGTTCAGCAGATGCCCAGTGTCCGTGGGCTTGATGGGGTGCTAATCCTATTACAAGGTGATGATTGGAAGCCTATAGCTTATACTTCCAGATGGTTTTAGGATTTGGAGACCACATATGCTCAGAGGGTAGAAGGAATGTTTGGAGAGCTGTCTGGGTGTGAGAGTTTCATAAGGTATTTGTAGAGTTTTGAGAGTTTCCGGATAGCTAGGGACCACAAACCATATATACATTAAACAGTAGAAATTCACAGCACTCTTGGAAGTTTGGAAGACTTTACCCAGCAATATGCAGACCTGTTAATATTCCCACTGGAATGTGTCAGAGATCCCAGCAGCTCTTGGCATGGTACACTTGGCAATCAGCCACTCAGTCATCTTTGCTTCTAGGAAAATATGGAGGACTTGTAGTCATTTTCCCAGTCTTTCCTCAGAGTGAGTGAAATGCCCAGGTGACTTCACTTGTTCCATTCTGGCACTGTAGATGTGGTGCTCCATGGGGGCCACAATAAGGATCTTATTAATTTCCTGGTCCTGATGAACTAGAATGTGTTGATTATAATCCACACAGGCTTCCAAAGATCGAACAACTTCATAGCTCAAAGTTCCCACAAAGTAGACCTGAAAAAAAGAAAGGAACTACTCTTGATAAGCATCCTTCACATTACTGGGGAACCTCACAAGAGCTGATAATTGTCAGAGCTCTGGCAGCTGAATCTCAGATGCACTTGCAATAAGTGCTAGCCCCCAGGAGCCAGGGAAAGATGTGAAGCAGAGGACTAAAATATATTCCAGTGCCAGCCAACCAGAATGCAAACATTCACAATCAGTGGCTATTAGTAGCACAGATTACGGCAAGAAGCCTGTTTGCTCACAAGAGCTCAAGCTTTTGAAATGCTCAAACATAGAAGCTAGTAGAGACATAGTAAAACAAATACAATTATTTGAGCATGTTATCAGCAGTGCTGCTCCATATCTATCAGTCTCACACTTCTTTTGACTTACCTGTATCAACAACGTTTCATAATTCGAAGGTCAGTTATTATGTCCTACCTAACGGAAAAAATCACTACAGAGAACCTGGAAACCATTTCCAATAAAGCATCAATAACTCAGTAGGGTTCAGTTCCAGCTTATTGGTATTAGATGTAAAGGCTTTGAAGTTGGGCATTATGGAAATAAGAACTATTCAATTAAATGAGTTTTATTGTCCACCATAGGTGGCCTTTACTGAAAGGGACATTTTACCACTGTGCTCTCACTGCAGTATCAAATATTACCTGCCAATTCTAGTGGCTGATCTACCAGATTTACTAGTCTCTAAGAATATCTCTGTCATTTGCCATTCTACATTTTTTGCTACCAAGCTGCAAAAATGTTTGTTCACAAGTAAAAACAAACTAAAAGTTTTAAATATAATTTAAAAATAGTCTTTGAGTATTGGCTCCTGCATTATTCTTGGATGTGTTGCAATACATACAGGAGTTGGGAGAAGTACCAGAAATACCTTCTTCCCTAGTAAGGGTGTTTAGCTTGTTAGAGACTAATCATATGTATAATGTTGCAGGTACCAAAACTACATGAAGGGACCATAATGCTCTCCTACATATGTTTTCTAGGAGCCAACATGGGAGCACCCAGTTAAAAGATTTTTAAAGAGAAGGGAATAGTGTATTAGTGGTATTAGTGGTACCAACCTTTCAGCCTCTCAGTCTTAAAAATAATCTACCTGCTTGGAATTCAGTTACACAGTCTGCACTGAGTGTGCATCACACTGATGATTGCTCTAACAGGTAAGACCACAGTTTTATAAGTATAGATCTCAGCCTTGCAACTAAACCACTCATTCAGTCCCCTGAGTCATTACAGAGTGTATTTAGCTTCTGGAGACACTGTGTAGTTATAGAGACATCCATACCACTAATCTCAGTGCAAAGTCAGGCCCACAGGGAGCAGATTGAAAGGAATAGCATACTTTATACAGCTGCATTGTGCTAAAAAGCCTACTCTTCAAGCCAATTGTTCAGAATGTTCAGGGCACATATTTTTCTGTTACCATCATTTTTTTTCTCTTTTGTTATACCAAGTCTACACATGCCCTTCAGATTCATAAATGCTTTAAATATCAAAGCACCTGTTTAAAGAAGCTTCTCATTTAGTTGCCACAGAAATTCAGGGAAAGTCTCCTTGCAGTTTCGAAGGGAGTTTTGGACTCTTCCAATGTATGAGAAACTGTCAACCTAGGTGATATGTGGGCATCATATCTAATTAGATTTGTAGAGCCCTAAGAAGGGCCAAGCTTCTCTTCACAGAACTTGACTACTGGCTTTAGCTGTAACAGGACTAGTAGAATGGGGACTGTACATCATTCTTCCAACATGTTGAAAAGAGAACACTTGATTCTTCATCATGCCCATCTCACTCCATATACCAAGGCTTAAATTCCCCTGGAAAGATACAGTTAGCCCATGAATAAAAGGAGTGAAAGAGGATTTGCACTCAGCTTTTAGTTGTACCACCACAGCTGAATGCTGTTCCTTAGACCAGTTTTAATGGTGACTTAGGATGGGACTGGAAGTTCTAGTGATGTTATCAAAGCAAGTCTTCCAAAGCAAATGAAAACAATCCTGCTGAATGCAAATCTAAGAGGAAAACAGAGGGATGAAGCACTGGAAGTTCTATACTTCTCTCAGAGTGGTCTGAATATAGAGGGTTTAGCAGTAAATTGCCACCTGCTCTTTGATGGAGGTACGCACTAGTAATATGAGGGAGTGGAGTGGCACTCATTTATCTGCCACACACCAAAGTAGGCTTAAATCTTGATTTTCTCAGTGTGAGAAACTTGGAGAAAAGCATGTTGTTAGACTCTGTCTCCCAGACTCAAACTGCCATGGTAGGCAGCATACACTTAAAGAGGATTACATGGATCCTTTTGGCAAAGCAGCAAATTTCATTGCAGGAAAGCTTCAAGCAGGAGGCTTGAAAAAAAATAAGGGAAAAATTTTCCCTGTTTTAAGGCACAAGAATATTGCTGCAAGCAAGTTTATCAATGCTAAGTATAGTATGAGGACAGATGGACTGATACATTTATAATGGCAAGTCATACCACTGTGGCATTCTCTAAGGAGCATAGTAGGGTTCTGTACCTTTGGGCTTTTCAAAATTTTAACTAGTACAAAACCAAACCCATGCAATTGTCCATTTACATTCCCCTTTGCCAGACAGTATGAAAAAAAAATCCTACTCTGAAAGCATTTAGGTATAGCAGAATGTATGTTCCTCTTACAGGCCCTTTAGATTTTGGGCTTATGGTAAAGAGGCACTTCTCTAGTAACTCTCATTTTCTACCATGTTCTTGATATAAGAAAACACCACCAATTAGCCCAGATCTATCAGCAATCACAATGAGAGGTTACCATATCAATTTACAGCATTTGATAACCAAGTGCTGCTCATACAATATGTGGTATTTGTTTACACACGTGCATTTTTATCTCCACGTACGTAGAGCTTAAGAAGTCCAAGAGATTTGACATTTATGGTACAGGATTATAGTCCTGTGAAAATCTCTAATCTTTGACAGTATACATAATATTCTTGTAAACATATGTCCAAACAAAGCCTGTATTATGCTGGTACAGTCTCTGAAGCAATGTGATTCTGTAAACAGCTTATACAAAGCATCCCTGAGATGTTCTCAGACAGAACAAGTACCACTGTTTTGTAATTAAACAGTTCATCTGAATCTTTCTCAATAGACAAATAATTCCCAACATCCAGATAACTTTGCAAACTCTAATTTCCCACAAGAGCTTAAAATTAATTTTTAGCTACATCTGGAAAACAAAATCCAATTGCTGTGTGGAAGTCACAGGACGTATCGAGGGCTGTAGGAGAGTCTTACAAGCAGCAATTGAATTTACAATGTATTTTCCTGAACCATGTGGCTTTTTCAAGCCAGTAAAAGACAAGCTTAGGTATCAGTTCAGCATCTTTAAATACTAAAAGCAGAACTTAGTGGAAAGGTAGAGACTTCAGCAGCAAAGAGAGAACAATTGAAAAATGTAAAGGACTCCAGGAGTGGAAGTTTGCAAAACACTTCTGTTAGGGATCATCTCTGGTATTTCATAACAGTACCTAGTACATAAAAAAAATCACATTCCTCACTGGAAGCTTCTGTTCACTATAGCATTATGTGAAGTACAGTAGGATGGAATGTAATAATAGACATCATTAGACTGCACTCCAATGGTCTGAAAAGATTGATCCTACTATGTATGCTGTCATAATTTATGAAGCCATTCATAACCTATCAAAGAAATGCAATCCAGTATTTCTAGACACAAGTGCAGATGATCTGGAACTAGTCTCCTGGGAAAGTAACTCCCAAGAATCAAAGGTAGGGGCTACAGAATGTGATTTCAGTAAGAGCTGAATGCATAACTATTACCAGAGCTTTGAAATCAGCCTCTTCATAGAGGCTTATTTCATGTGTCTTATTTTGTATGTCTTATTTCAGCCTTATGCTTTGACTTGAAGCAAAAGCAACAGCTCACACACACAAACAAGAAAGAGATGTTTTGCATAAACACTTCCCAGCACATTCAGCACAAAATTTCCATTTTAGTTTTGTTATAGCATTGGGTTTTTTCAAAACCACCTTCATTGCACTAACACACAGGTCACATGTTCCATTATTTTCAGATGAGCAGAACTGAATCAGTTTTCCAGAGCAAAGTAACTATTATAAACTTGAAATTTCCTTCCCACAAATATACTCCTTAGTTCCTTTCAGTGACCATTGCAGTCAATCCCTATAATTCTACTTACAATTTAATGAGGGAACTTTAATGAATATATGACTTTATTCACTCAATAAGAACCCCAGATAGAGATGGAGTTAATTCCCTAGCTGTGAAAGTCTAGCCTAGTAACATTCTTTGCCAGTTATGAGAACATGAACTTCATAAAATCAGACAAACAGCAGTTGTTCTAAAAATGTCAACTTCAACAACAGTTACCACAACACAGGATCCATGAAAAAAAAAAAAGGGGGACTTTTCCATTTCAGAAAGTGACATGGAGAAATGCATGTGAGGATAGAATTTTAAAGCTCAAACTTCAAAGAAAACAATGCCCTTATCCATCACAGATCTCAAGCCTGTATTTGTCTTGTATAAATATATCCAGTTTCTTTCTTCAAATAATAAAACTTTTTTTGCATAAAATAGCCAAGTTTCACAAATACTGTTTCTCAGAAATGTCACTTCAGAAGTTTAGCAGTTTCTTCGTGAAGTTGGCTGTGAAATGCCTGATACAACTTTTCTCTTTTTAGGTGCAGTAAGCAAAGTACCAACATCTTGACAATGGAAAGACCATTGCAAAGAAGCTTCCTATACTCCATGAGTATAAACATTGTCAGTAAAGTCTACATTACTTCAGTGGCTCTGTCACATGTTTCCTGACAAAACAAGCTTAAAGAAAATCATTTAGGACAGCCCCACACTACTCCAAATTAACAGAACTTTAAAATACTGAGCCATGACAGACACATCTGCAGACAGAAGATAAAATCTCATCTATTTTATAGAATGGCTCAGATGTCCAGACTGAAATTAGAAACTGGGGAAAAGACTATGTTCTCATCATAAATGCTCTTTCACTACCTAACTTGGCTTCTTTTGGTCTGCAAACTGTACTGGTCCACAAGCATTTGCCAGGAAGGAACACTTTCTAATTGGGATTTGAGGAATAATTTTATATTCCTCTGAAATTTTAAAGAAAATTCTAAATAAATGCTTGGCTTTAACTATCTTTCTCCAGAAGAATATTTTCACCACTTGTCTACTCTCCTAATCCTGGTATTTTTTCTTCTTTCCCCAGACGAATTGACTGCTACTTTCTGGCCAACACACATTCCTCTGAGGTTTGATCAATATGTTGTGTTAGATGACCTCATCAGATTTGCTGGTTTACTGAACTATTTATCACTCCATACAGTACAAAACTGAGGTTTTCCTAAACAGACACTGTTAATAGTGATCAAGAGTTATTGATGTTTGTAGGTAGAGACAATGGTTTACATGAAGACAGATCACTCTCTCAGAACACTTCTTAAAAGACAGAAATTATATCCATAACTATTTATTAGAATTCACTTTATTCTAGGCAGGACTCTCAGCTGAGACTATCCAGATCTGAATATGTCTTACTTATAAACCTCTTACCTATAAACAAGCCATTTAATAAGAAATATAAGCTTCAAAACACATTGGCAGGGTGGCTTGGGAGCATCTGGAAGATGTACACCACTTATCTAATACACTTCAGAAATACTAAATCCACCAAAAGAACAGGTGATGCAAAAAAAAGAAATGAAAGCAAAATAGAAATAAAAAGAGTACTAATGAAAATGCTCTGTCCTTAATATTACATAAACTAACAGTGTGAAGGGATGTGTCTGCTGAGCTGGAGCTTCTAGCACATGCTACCCATCAGCACCCATTTGGAACCAAACTCTCGACATGGATTTTGTATTTTAGGTCTGGCTCTCAGACAGGTCAGTAATTCTAATGGGAAGGACTTCAGCAACTTCCAGAAAGTAAACTGGAACATCAGGTTGTTCTAGGCAGTAAAGAGGTAGGCACTGATGTACCTAAAAGTGCTGTTAGACACACAAAGGAATAGATGAAATGAATAAAAAAAGAAAATCCTTCACTAGCTATGGAGTTCATAAGCCTTTCCTAAGGGACTGATTTTGGTTGCAAATCAGTACATAGAAAAAGATTATTTGTATTGATCAGTCAGGTATAGTTCTGAACACTTCCAGAGGCTCTCACTAGATGACATAGGCTGAGAAATCACAGCTGGAAAAAGAGACCTCTTCAAGTGCATTGTATTTAACAGTCAAAAAGCAGCTGTGAACTTAGTGCTGAATTTTACAGTAGAGAAAATAAAGCATTCTATACTTCAGTGTGAAAGCAAGAAAATGGTGACAAAAGCAAACTACATGAACATAACAGGAAAAGTAGAGATAATACGAAGACTTTTTACAGAGATCCATACACAAGCTTCAGTTCTGATGGTTCTGATAGGATGGAGCACCTTTCCTACGAGGACAGGCTGAGAGAGTTGGGGCTGATGAGCCTGGAGAAGAGGAGGCTCCGGGGAGACCTTCTAGCGGTCTGCCAGTACCTCAAGGGGGCCTACAAGAAAGATGG
>VXBZ01006191.1:0-14320 GCA_013399135.1 Heliornis fulica | reverse complement strand
TTCATCAGCCAACCGTGTCGCTTCTGCCACAATTGGCCTTTCTTATCCATATCATCCAAACTCTAGTTCTATTAAAAATATTCTCAAAGTGTATATTTTTTTTCTTATTTGTTACAGTCTGGGTTTTTTGTGCCTTTCCTATCCCGTACATGCATAATGTATCTGATAGATTAATTACATTGTCTGGAAGAGTCCTCTGCTGGAAGAATCCAGCTCATTCCCTTCAGATGAGACAGATGTATGAAAGGACTGCTCTACTGTTTCTAAATGCAACTGCAGAAGGGACAATTTCACTAGTCAACATGACACATCTTTTCATATTTAATTAAATACTCTTTCCCATAAACATTTTTTTTCCTTCTAAGCTTCAGTAAGTTCATGTGTCCTCACGTTTTTAATAAAGAGGACCACAGTTATACTGTGGAAACTCTCAACCTTTCTAACCCTTACGCCTACTGGGAGGTCACTCTTCCACGTCTCCACTCAACACATCAGTTCAGAATAGGCAGATTACTAGAATAATTTTTAAATTGTGTTCTAAGTCAAAATAGTTCATTTTGCCCATAACAAACTGAGACCATTTACACAGCTTGGTCATTCAGCAGATCCACAGGGGCAGCAGAGCCCCAGCAAGACAGACAACAAATACTGATACTGCTAAGGCTTGAAGTGGTTCTTTGTAACTTCAGCCTCTAAATGTCAGTCATTTTTTTATTAAATGTGAGCTGATATAGTTATAATGAGAAAACAATTTCTCCACCCTTTTCCCAATTTTTATTTGCACACTAGATTTCTCTTTCTGTATTACTTTTTACTTACTATTGAATTTCAAGTTAATGATTTAAGATAAATCCAATGAAAAAATTAATCTTCAAGTGACACTAATGTATCTTCTAAAAAATTCATTTCATACATATATTTTAAGGATGGAAGCAAAGAAGCATTGCACTTGTTTCAGAGAACAAATAAAGCCCGCAACCTGAACAGGAAAGAACTTTATCAAAAGTTAACAATCATTTTAAGAAGCTTCTTAGATTATTAAATATTTGTATTAGAAGCCTGGAACACCACTATGCAAAATACTGTATTTGTAATCTTTTGACTATAGCACACTATGATTAGAAAGAAATTAGGAGTTTTAGATTACTTTCTATTTTTCTTTAAACCATCTTAAATAACAATGCTAATTTTCAGTCACAGAACTTCACAATATTAACTGAAGTAAAAAAAAAACCCAAACCATAAAGGTGAGATTAATTTTCTAACACATACATAAAATATTCATACAAAACACTTGTTGAAAATTATACACAGCACCACATTCAAGGTGTGCTTTTACTATTTTCTTTACAGATACTAACCCTAACAGAAAAGGTTTTCTGCAACTGCGTTCCAGAGGACTTAGTGTGCCTTCTTGTGTGTGGTTAATGTTATACCACTGTGCATTGAATCAGTTGGGTACATATGCAATAAAATTCTCTCTTTAAAATGTCAGAATAAGTGACTGCAATATATAAGCACACTGCCTTTAAACTGTTCTTCTTAAATCTTAAGACTCACATCAGACCAAAATTTATAGACACTGCCAATACAATGTATTTTCCAGTTTTGGGGGTTTTTTTAAGCATAAATTCAAAGAGCTCCAAAAGAGCTGTACCTTTATATCCTATTTAACTGACAATTACTTTACAAACAAGAAATTCAATGGTAAAATTATGCTTTTTTCGGAAAGCACACAGAATTCACAATACAGACAAAGAGTATACAGCTACCCAGAATTCAGAATAATCTAGTAGAAATATATAGGCATATATATGATAGTCACCTGATAAAGAGCTTCAAACGTTTCATTTGGGCCCAAAGCCATATTACGTAAGAATTATCTTGACATGAGATGAAGAGATTCATTGTCTTCAACAGGACTGCTAATTCTGTGACATTAAAATACATGGATAAATGGTTGCATTCCAGACAACGTGGATATCTATCTGCTCCTCCTTTGAGCTGTGCCTGACTTATCAGATAGTGGATCTCCACCACCCTGGGAGAGTGTCTCAGTTTGATCCAAGAAGCTAAGAAAGGAGTGAACTGTTTATTTGGTCACTTAAATAGCCTTTCTAATATCAAGAAAAAAAGTAAAAGATCAAGGCAATTCATAACTAGGAACCCAACCTCTGTACAATGAAACAGGTGACACAGGAATCACACTGAAGAAAAGAAGAAATCAAATCAAGTGGGAAAAAAAATAGACAAGCAAAAATTAATGAAGGAAGAATACAATTCAACAATTCAACAAAAGAGGATAAAAACCACTGCAGAATGTAGTATCAGAGATAAAAGGTAATTAATTTTCCCATTTCTTAAAAGGACCACTGTGACAACCCATAACTGAACAGGACAAAAAGATACATATGTGTGTGTAAATATATATATATATAGTTTTATTTATTTAAAAACTAGCCATCTGTATCTTTGCTTTCAATCACTACTTCATTTTCAACACTACTGTAAAAAGCATGCTGACATTTCTTTTAAATTTACCATCTATACACAGACTGTCCCTCTTTAGTCCAATGTGACTAAAGCAGTGAGATGATACAGAGAGAAACCACGTGTGCACTCACAGAAGCAAGGGGTTGTATCAAGAGGTACAAGCGACAGGTGAAAAGAAAAAAAAAGTGCAGCTGTGCAACAAACATGCTTGTAAACCCCATTCTCTCCTCTTTATGTGAACTGTGATTTTTTTTTCATAATTTGGTGAGTTTAACAGAACAAGCTGAAGATAATGATTTAATGTACCATTCGATTCCAACTGTGTTCAATTAAATACAACTTCTACCTTTACTTCAATCAAGTCTTCCCAAAAATGTACAAGAATCACACTAACATGTTTTCTACCACAAGTACTTAAACACAGTTTATTACAAACCTAAGCAAAATCAACAAAATTTGCAACATTATGCAAATTTGCAAGTCAAAGGCAGGATTCTTCCATACTTCCTTCTTTCTCTGACTAGTTGAATACAGATTCAGATGAAGAGTAAACAGACTTTGCTCCAAAACAGTGTATGACCATGGAGCTAGTTCATACTAGCATTTGTCATCTGACATCTTCCTCACTTTCCTCAGGGAGGAGATGGAGTATGAAAAATATAAAGAGAAATCAGGCTTTTGTTTAGAAGAAAACCAAACTATAGTAACTATATAGTCTTGCCTATATATTCATACCTCATAAATTTTTGAACACTGATGCAATGTATGTTGTGTTGTTTTTTAAGCTGTTTAAATACCTATGAAGTGTCTTCCAGACTATCAAAAGCCACCAGTATGCATTCTGCCATACAAATCTCAAAGCATGAAGGTACCCCATTTGGTTTATTTTGTGGTCCAGCTATCTAATACACTATTACAACCAAACTTCATTCTGCATTTCCTTTCACTCATTAACAAGTTAAGACAACTCATTTTAACCATGGTGTTCACATAATAGGAGAAACATACTACCTCGACTACTAAAGCAATATCCTTGCTGTACACCCTGGAAGTTCCAAACTTTGTCTATGTAAATAGCGCATCTCTTATTACTGCTTCCTAAATATGCTGTTCTGAGTCAGAATTCCTTGGGTTTGATACAAGTTCCTCACTACCTTATGCAAATNTTTTTTTGTTTTGTTTTTTAAGTAATGCATTTCACCTTTAGAAAAAGAGATTCACTAGCTGGCTTCTAAGCTCGAAAGCAAACTAGGACCTGTTATGACACTACAAACTCTTGATGATCACTTTGCAAACATTGTTTTAAGTCATACTTCTACACACAAAGATGCAACAAATTACTAGTACATTTTAAAAATAGAGCGCACATTTAATGTACCTTCCTTATCAAACGTACTTTTTAAGTCATAAAAATGTAAGGCAAGCTAACTGGTTATATGTTAAATATTTTAGAAGATAGATGTTTGCAAAAGAACAAAACACAATAGTAGCAGATGGTCAACAAAATTAATCAAGTCACTCGTGATCATCAGTGCATAATAGAGTTGCATAAAAAGGCACAAAGAATGGGAATTAGGGGAGGTGGGATCCTTCATGGTATGGTATTTGTATAACATTGCTTTTCTACTTAATACGAAAAGCATCAGCCTGAATTAGAATCAAATGCCTCTGCAAGCAAATCCAAGAAAAGAGCTTCCAGGCAAAATAAAACACAGCTGCAAATTAAACAAGATTGAACTTCTTAAAAATATCTAAATATCTATAGAAAGTTGCTTCTTTATAGTAAGAAATACGGTGATGCAGAGTTTTGATTGCTACAGTTAAACAAAAAACTAAATAAAAAGACAGAAATTAATAACTTGGAACATGATCCTCTCCTACAGGGGAAGGTGGAAAAGAAAAACAATGGGCATCTGAACTACTTTGGAAATACATCCATTACAAATAATAAACTGAGAAAGTGAGAATAACTGCTATACAAAGTAGTCCAGTTAAACCCCTAAATAGACTATAGCAAAGTGGAATGATCATTTATGATAACTGATACTGATGCTCCATTATTACAGGAAGCTGTTATTTTCCATTGCTAGCAACCAATTATTTCAGGCTAATTCCACTCTAAGACTAATAACCCACACAAAAATATCAGGAAACCAGCACAGACATTAATGGGTGGAAGCAAATGAAAGGCTTACAAACTTTAAAAAAAAAAAAAAAAAAATCCCTTTGGAAAACAAGTAAGATACGGGGTCTATTAGAGATGAGTCCAAAATACAATGGCACAAGACAGAAATGTACTATCCAGAATGCACCAAATCATCTACCATGTTTTCATCGACCATCTTTCCAAACACACATTTTTTTTCATAGCAGTCCTGTTGCATCAGCCAGTGTCTGTTGTGTCTGACACTGCTAATACATGACAGTGAAAGGTAGGTGCAAAATGCAGTCATTTAATATATGTCTTCATGGCAAAATGTAGGACTATGCCAAGCATGTTCTTTTGCAAGCATGCACAAGTACTTCCTATTTTAGAGCACAAGTGTAGCTATTTCTTTTCATACATTTGCAAAATCTAAGAAATCAAAAATATGACAGATAAGAGCACTGATATCAAACCGAACCAGGCAGTTACAACTCTGTATTTGATGTCTGCCAAGCTCTGGAAAATTCCCAACTTAAGGCTGTTTCAAAAATGTGAATATATTAACTCATTAATGCCTTAAAACAAATACCAACCAGTATTTTCTTTATTGTGCAAAATCAGAACTGCATAAAGATATGCTCACATAAAGAGCAGACACTGATCCCCAAGATGGAGACCATTCCTCTCTGGGCTTTTCTTTTTTCACAAACTCATTCCCTGAAATAAGAGCCAATTAAAGCGCTTCAGTAGAAATTTACACAAATAAGGTTTCCTAGAAAACCAAAGATGGTCAAACAAAACCTACTAATTTATGCTACATCTGTTTGAAGATATTACCCCCAGTTGTCAGTTCTGCTTGAATCATCCTCTTTGAACAGTCAACAGAGACATATATCTCCATGTACAGTCACTCCATCCCGCAGCCTGGCATGTGCAGTGAACTGGTAATTTAAGCTAATAGTCTGGGATGCAGTCAAGGACCTCTGAATCAGAGACTTGTTTGTGTTATGTCACTATAACACAAACTATATAACAATCACTATATTCTTCAAAAGTTGTACAAGTATTTCAGTACTACAGACATCCCTTACATGCCATTGGCCAATACTCAGATACTACACATTTAAACATCAGCAGCTTCTTATCCTCATATAAAAGGGCAAAATAAAGGCACATTTGTTTTTTCTTCACCTTCCGTTAAGCATGATTTGCTTAATCTGCACATAGAAGCCAACTCACTTTCACCATGCATGTGTTAGATTTCTAACCAACAATGCTCTGCAGAAAGCATTTAAAGAAATTAGAAAATAATAAGTCTATCAGATAAACACTCTAATAATTATAACAGGTTTATAACTAATTCCTTTTAACCTGTTTTCACACAAGCTTCCTCCAAACCCAGTTTTGTCAATTTTTAACACAATATAAGACACACAGATCTTACCAAGAAGTCAGTTTTGAACTGCAGCGTCACCAGTAATTTTACTCTTTAAATATTAAATTATATGCATACATGATTTTTAGCATCACAAACTTATTTCTACTCTACAGACTTAATAAAAATTGCCCCCTGTATATGAGATTTTGTATAGATGAAAGTAAGGCTTAAAAAAACTAACAGAAACCTTTGCTGCTGCTAAGCTACTGTGAACCAATCCATTCAAAAGAGCTTGAAGGCCTCACTCTGCGTCACAAGAAAGCCAGCACACACCATTAGGAAGGTTTTATGTTAGTAAATTCAATTATTTGTATCCCTTGACAAAGCAAATGATATCTTTCCGGAAGCCTCCTTTCAAGTCTGGAAACTATACAGATAATGAGCATATTGGAAGACCTTGTTTACCAACTATGAGTCAGTACCAATGGATGTTGACTCCCATGAGTTGAAACTATGAGTCAAGGTGGAAACCGCCTCCTTTCTTTCCGCTGAAATAAGAAGGTCCAAAAAACCAAAGTGTCCTTTGCTACCAAAATATCCATTCACAAACACTTAACTGGCTGAAGATTGGGACAAAACCACCATTTACTACTGTTAAACGAGCTAGAAAGCATATCCTAATATTCCATACAAACTCTCTTCAGTACACTTGAGATTCTTTGTATTACCGTGGTGACCAAATACCTAAAGTCATTAAATGGAGCCCAAATACAAGCAGCTAAATGTTTTACAAGTCCCTGACCAGATATCTACAACTACTATGTTTATAGAAAACCCATTTGCGTAAGGATGGAATTTTCAATTTTTTATTTTACAAAATTATTTCATGGTGGCCGTGGTCCTGGGCAACCTGCTACACCTAACCCTGCCTGAGCTGAGGCATCATTGGTCTAGATGATCTTCATTGGTCCCCTTTGACCTCAGTCATTCTGTGGAGATGCCGAACAACATTAACAAGATGCATAGTTACCGTGGATTTTATATGTCTGTTTCTAACCCAATGCAGCTGTCATTTTTAAGTTATGCCTACAGTGCTAAAGAACAATTTCCTTTAGGGTGAGACCAGAAAAGCCACCTTCTCCTTCCAATGCTGACGCTGGCATGCCACCTCGGGCACTCGACCTCTGCAAAACTAAGCATTACCCTGAGTAAAGGGCCCACCACCCAACTAAAGCTGAAACCCCCAGATGAACAAGGCGTGAGCTTCACCTATGTGTTTCCAAGTGTTACAGCGGGCAGCGAACCGAAACGCTTGTTGATGAGCTTGGAGAAGCTTGAACAGCACGGCGTTTTAAAATCTTTCAGGAAACCACACTTAAAACCGGAGTCCTACAGGAGGGACACTGATGCGAGCTGCGGCACAAGCGGCGTAAGAAAGAGCCGACAGGCACTGCCGGCATCACAACCCCACCTACTTCGCACTCTGGTGGCTGTACGACCGCGTACGACTCTCCAGCTGCCACAGCTCAGCTCTACCGCAGGAGGCCGGGCCGGTAGCCCTGCCTGTCGCAAAACGCTGCGACGCACGCACGGGAAGCCAGCGCGCCCAGCACAGCGCGGCTCTTTTCGGGGCACCCCGCTCCCCCTGACGCCCCCTCCGGGGCGGGGGTCCCGTGCGCGAAGCAGGGGCGCTGACGGAGAAAGAACGCTCACAACGGCGGCCACCGCCGGAGGACTTTTCACCGCCGGCCCCGGGGGCCACAGGGTGCACACGGGGATTGGGGGAGGGTGGAGGCGTGAGGGGAGCCGTGGTGAGTAGCACGAACGGTGGCCACTGGCCCCCTCCCTACGTGAGGGACCGCAAACACCCAACTACCACAACTGCGGCATTACCTGCCGGGCTTCCGCCGAATCCCCGCCGCCCTCCGGCCCGGCCGTGGCGCCTTTCGATGAGCTCAGCCCCATCGGCTCCGCCCCAAGCCCCGCAGGCTCCGCCCACACCCTTGAGGCGCCGGAGTTTCGTCGCGGGAGAGGGAGGATCTGCGGTCCGACGGACGCGGCGGACTGGTGGATTTCCGCGCTGTAGCGCTCTTAGGCCGCGCGGTGCGGCCGGCCCGGGACTGCACAGCCGTTACTTGCGGGCCCGGCCTTGTCACACGGCCGGCCGGTTGAATTACCCTCTCCCATAGGAAAGCCGGAATCGGCCTTGTGAGGTAACTGGCACCAGGGTTGCTTGGCTGCTCGCACCGGGCGAGGATCTCGCTCAGGGCGGAGAACACCGCTTTTATTTTGGTTCTACGCGCTGAGGTGGGGCCCAGTGATGGGTGTGTGGCACAGCCGAGATCCTGCTTGACCTCAGGATTTACACAAAAGCACCTCTTTTACATCACGGATTTAGTGACGTTCTTTCGCTGAATTGGCAGTGAATGAGTAACCTCTTGGAGTAGCTCGTTGCTGGTCAGCTGCTGGCATAGCCCCACCGCTTCTGCGCCTGGGAGCTGGTGGGGGCTGGAGCTCGGGGCTGACGCCTGGGCAAGCCAAGGATGCTTCTGGATGACAAATCGTGTTTCTTCTGTCAGCAGAAGGAATAGCAGCTAAAAATGGCACTGGGTCAACTGCAGCTCTCTAAGAATGGCAGGCGGACCACTGGCTCTTAAAATCAGGACCATGAAATATCTTTGAAATACCTCGCTTAGCTTTGCAGTATCTAGTTTTATGGAACTTGCCACTTACTAAATTCTTGTTCCACAGGTGCCCGGGCTCCATGGGCTCCATGAAGGTGCCTCTGTAAGGAGTGGGGGAGCAGGAGGTGGAAGTGCTTCCACGGCTTGTCTGGTATCAGAAGAGTAATTAAATACTCATTAGAACAGGGATTCAAACCTGGCTTTCCAATGAGAGTGCCTTCACCGCAGCTTGACAAAGTCATTTTCTACTTACTCACATGAACATTGAATTATTTATGCGAAGTGCAAAAGCACTGAGAGGGGAAATTGGGAGAGTTGTTCACAGAACTCCCAGTTGTGTTTTCTAGGGTATTTTCAAGGGAGGTAGGAAATGTGGATTCAAATCCTTGGTAATAAAGCTCCACCCCCCAAGCTGATGTCATGATGCTTGGATTACAGGGAAGGAAACACAGAGATCGTCAATTGTGTCGGTCTCTTGTCCATGCTGGGTAGGGAATGCAAGGCAAGGAATGTAGTTTGAGAAAATGTAGGTGTCTCTGCACAAAGCTGTGCAGCAATGAATTTTGGACCCTGAAAGTAATGTATCTGCCTTATATTGCTTCAGTGCCAGGGTGAAGTGCTGTAGTGTCCACCTGCAGTCAGCCTTAAGGTGCTGGTTCCAGACCTAGCATGTGTGTTTTGTGTGTAAGAACCTCTGTATCAGTTGCAGTGTAAACCTGCTCAAAGATGTACTAGAGACTGCCTTGCAGGGTAGCTGGGAGCTCAAATCACAATTGAACAGAATTTTTAAGGTTTTGGAGGCTCAAAACCACTGGAATCAGTAACCTGACTCATTTGGATGCTTACTTGCCTTTGTGACATGCAGATTTACACAGAGCAGATCTAACTGTGATAAAGTCACAAACTGCTAGAAATCTCAGTCTTTCCAAAATAGTTGGAACATACTACCACTGGTCAGAAGATCGTAGAAAATATCTCTACCCAGCCATATCCAGTACAGGATCCTTTCTTTGAGGAGTACAGCCACACTACTTATACTTGGGAAGAACTTTCTGGCTAGGGCTGTCTGCAGTAATGAAGGAAAGGTTGAGCCCAAAATCAGTGTATCACTTTGGATAGGCTTAAGTATGGGTCCTGAATCCAGATGAAACAAGTATTTGTAAGACTTCTTTTCAAGAAGATCTGATAGATATAGATACAGTAGATACAGATATAAACAAGAGTGAATGACTATGAAAATAGACATTACTTTACCAATACTGGAAATGCAATTCATTTTTTCTGATGAGGAATGCTGTAGCTTCAGCAAAAGCTACACTACAGCAGCCTCAGTGTAATTTTTTACCTATTTTCAGTGCACAATATGGGTCACATTTCCTACTGATGCAATAGTGATGTACACAGCTCTAGAAATCAACTGTGCTCAGTTAAAGATCAGTGGATCATCAACACTTTTGGCTGTTATTGCTGTTAGTTTTGTACCTGGCAGCTTTTTACAGTGACTGAGAAGAATGCATTGTTGTAGCCTAAAAAAAACCCTAAACCCTAACCTCATACTGAGCTTAAATCAACCTTTGTCTTGCTCTGTGTTAACCTTAAACATTAGTTTAATGAAAGAAGAGCTATTCTCTGACAAATAGTGTTTCCTGCTGCTGTTCAAAAGCATACAGCTTGGCACATTATCCTCCTCCTCCTCCTCCTCCGCCCAGTTTACAACACAGCCTGGATTGCTGTTTTCACGTAAACAGTTGCTGTATAGAAGGAATACTTGAAACACAGAGATGAGGGCAAAACTCAGTCTATCAAGTCGAGTCTAGACTGCTTGCAGTTCACCAACTGTAATTATATATCACCTTTTGATTGATCACAAGATACTGACCACAAACAAATAAAAGACTTGAAAATTACATTCTGTGACTAGTAACTAGCATAGTTAATACAATAATTACTATGCCAGTTACCTAGTAACCAGTATTATCTGGTAACTAGTATTTTCTCTATCCTGCAAAGTCTAAGCAGGTTAAAGCTTGTGCTTAAATTACCTTTTTCAGTTACACTACGAGACTTTGCTCTTCAAGAACAGTATGAGCCCATGTTAAAAAATTACTGCTCCTTCAGATTCACAAAAAGCAACCTTACATGTGAAATGACACATCAAATTAAGTTGTTAAATGTACTTGAAGATTATATTTGATAATTGAAGTTGATGATGCATTTAATTGAGGGTGTGCACAATTTTGAGCATAATTTGAGACTGGATGTTGGCTCCTTTCAAAGTCCATTGAACATATGGATGCCTTGCACTGTTAAGTCTTATGTCTGTGACAGTAATGCGTAAAAAAACAGTTGAGCTAAAAGCCCAACACAGAGGAAGAGGGATCCTGTAATTCAGAGGTTCCGTCTAACAAAGGAAGAGGCTGTGGCTCTATTCTGTGGCTTTATTCTCATATCAAGAGTGTTATGGTCTAATTTAATCTGTATTTACATAAAAGGATTATTTCTTTTATCCAGTCTGTTATTTCAGCTGCAGTGATTCTTACCAGAATCTTATCAGTGCAGAAAAATACCCTGCCCACAGAACACCAACAGTTACTTTAATTTGGCCTGATAAAATCCTAATACCATCATTCAGGTATAGGATAAAGAGTCTTGCTTTCAGTAAACCTTTCTCAACCAGCACAGGAAAATGGTTTGTTGCCCCTGAGAACATGGGTTTCATTATGCTGTGTGGAGGGATCAGCTCATTGTGAACCCTTTGGTACATCAAAGGGAAGTTGAATGGAATGAATTATGATCCTGTAAACTCCTATTCACTCTTTGCTCTCCAAATCTAATGTAAACAAAAATGTAAGTAAACATATGCATAATTTAATGTTTTCCTGCAGACCTGTGTCTGTTAATAATGTGAAGTGGCTTGCCACCAGCAAACTGAAAGAAAAGGTTCAGGAGCACAAGAAATGCGGTGGGATAGGACTAAATATAAGCAAATGTGGGTGTAGAGAATATTTTATAATATGATCAGTAGGCTAAAAAGGTTCAGACACATACCTGGAGGCGAACAGCCACAGGGAATGGTCTGTGATGCTGTACCTGCCTCAGCTCTGTGTGTGTCAAAAAGAAATAGTCTCACTCACTACCTGGAGACCCCTTGAGTATGCAGTATGTGTCCTCCATTCTCTAAGCAAGAAGAGGAAGAAAGCTGGCAAACAAGTCCAGTTTTTGGAACCAGCTGTCAGCTTCTGGGGCCACCTGAGCGCAGAGGTTGTCTGAGAGACAACTGCTATCCCTTCAGCTCTTCTGGCAGCCTTCATCCTCCTGCCAGCTGCACCCCTGCACATCACTAGTTGTGTCCATCACCTCCACGGGAAATCTTTTGCTGCAGCAATTCTTCCAGACAATACCATAAATAAATATGATGGAGGGCTCACATTTGTGGTCACATGCAGTTCATCTTCCTGCTTCGTTTGATTCAAAGTCTACAAGACATCTTATGCAGGGATGGTGAGGACACAAGCAGGAAAAACCTGCCACACAGAGTTATGTAAAACCCTTTCTGTCCTTTAGGCTAGCAAGAACTTAGTAAGCACAGTATTTAGGAAACATACATACCTGTCTGAGAAGGGACTGATTTAAACTGAATGGAAAGTAACTTAGCATTGAAGTTTGATAAAGTCATCTACCTGGCTCTTAACTGACCACTTACTGAATCTGAGAACCAAGAACTTCAAACTGGAATGAGTAATACCATGAAAGGTAATTTAATTTAAAGATCAAGGTGAATGCATTCAGATTTTTTCTTTTAAGTATAATTCTCTGTCTCAGTATTCTTCAGCATGTTCGCCACATTTCCCACACTTGTGAACTAAGCTGTGAACTAGTCAATCTACTTACTGTCACTAGCCATGTTATTTACTCCATGTTTTTGGCAAGGAAGAGAGTAGATTGAGTGATGATAGAATTTCTACTTCAAAGCATTTTAGAGGTGTTGAGATATCAGGGTGACAGGTGATATAAAAACCACTGTGCCAACCTTAATGAGGGAAATACAAGTATATTTCTCTGCCAAAATAAAACTATTGCCTTTTGAACTCAAGGTGGGATTTGGGATCAGCTGTTTGTGAAAATCCATTCATTAGCACTTGGAGGAACACATCTAGGAAGGCTGACGGAGCATGTGCTGGATCTCCATTACATCCCATGCCTGTTCTGGGCAATCAATCAACTCAGCACCAGTGGGTGGCGGCGGGGTTGGAGGGAAGTCCTGAAGCACCTGGATTGAAGAGCAGAAGTCAGCATCACTTCATAGACCTGAGAATAAATTTTGTCTTAATTTAAAAAGTATCTAGTAAATTACAGACTCAAATGTAAGGAGCATTAATTAATATTTAACCTGAATCTTCTGCATGACACAGGCCAAAGAATTTGGACTAGAGACTTGAACAAGAGGAACCTAATAAGGTTCAACAGGGCAAGTGCAGGGTCCTGCAACTTTGGAGGAATAACCCCAGGCACCAGTACAGGTTAGGGGCTGACTTGCTGGGAAAGAGTGCTGCAGAAAAGGAACTGTGAGTCAGGTAGACAGCAAGCCATCCATGAGCCAGCAGTGTGCCCTCATGGCCAGGAAGGTCTGTGGTATCATGGGTGCATTAAGAAAAGCACAGCCAGCAGATCAAGGGTAGTCCTCCTCCACCTCTACTATTCCCTGGTGAGGCCACATCTTGAATGTTATGTCCAGTTTTAGACTACCCAGTTCAGGAAAGACAGGGAACTTCTGGAGAGAGTCCACTCAAGAGCTGCAGAGGTGATGAGGGAACAGAAGCATCTCTCTTATGAGGAAAGGCTGAGAGAGCTGGGTCTGTCCAGCCCGGAGAAGACTGAGAGGGGATCTCATCCATGCTTATAAATATCTGTGCCAAAAGGATGGGGGGTCAGACTCTTTTCAGTGGTGCCCAGTGGCAGGACAAGGGGTAATGGGCACAAATGGAAACACAGGAAATTCCATCTGAACATGAGGAAAAACTACTGTGGTGGTGGCAGAGCACTGGAACAGGCTGCCCAGAGAGGTTGTGAAGTCTTCTCTGGAGATACTCAAAACTAGCCTGGATGCAATCCTGTGCAACCTGCTATAGGTGACTCTTCTTTAGCTGAGGTGTTAGACTAGATGATCTCCAGAGGTCCCTTCCAACCCCTACCATCTGTGACTCTGTGAACTGCAAAACAAAAAATTATGCCCTTGCTAATTGACTTCAATTCATTGTATGATTTATCAGATTCTTAATGAATCTTTGTTTTATCTTTGAGAACAATAACTATAATTTGTATTAGCGCTGTCTGGTTTATGTTTTGCTAAGTTTGAAAACTTTGTGCTGCTTTGATATTAAGTTTCAGCAACTAAACTTGATGAGGAAGACAAAAGACCTAGATCTCTTTCTGAAAACTAATTTGCAATTTGGACCCTCATTGGTGTTCCCAGTTCAGAATTGTATGTAAGTATAGAATGATGATAACTTGAAAATTGAGAATTTTAATGGGATAAAAAGTGACCGTAATGTCTCTTTTAATCCTGTACACTAAGTGCTGGGGTCTTTTAGTTCTGTGCGGGCCGAGAACGACCAGACA
>VXBZ01006189.1:0-125473 GCA_013399135.1 Heliornis fulica | reverse complement strand
ACTGAGTGCTGGGGGGAGAGAGATTGAGCTGGAGCAGTCGGAGCTGACACTGAGGTGGTTCTTAGAACCGCAGGAGTTGGATGGTACCTATTAACCAGTCACATTCCCACTCCCCTGTTTGACAATGGTCAAATAATTGTGTATTATTTCCCTTCCAGGTCCACTAACCCCTGGAATGAGTGTGCAGTGTAAGCCTGTTCCTTGCCTATCTGCTTCTCTTTAATACAGCTTGTTGTTATGTGGTTTTTTTTCCCAGTTGGATTTACAGACTGTGTGGCAGGGTTCCATCCATTCTGTCTTGAGAAGAATTGCTGGCCTGATGGTGTTTCTTACATTTCAGAGCAAGAGTAAGTCTCTGATATACTTTTTGTCTGGATGTGTGGGATGCTTATTTTCCTTCTCTAGCTATCACCCTGAGATTGCTCTGTGCTTTCACCCTATGCTTTATCCTTTGCTTTTTTTTCAGTTCCCCCTTTCCAGGACCTTTTGAAAAAAGATTAATGTGGCTGGAACTTGTAAATGTACCTTCCAGTTTGGCTGTAAATTCCATTTCTGTACAAAAGAGATATTTTTGTTTTCTGTTTTCTGAAATGTTTTGCACATGCTGACATCGTGTTTTTTTGAAGCCAGAATCACAGTACAGTTTAAGAGCACAATCACTACAGCAAAACAAAATGTAGCTGCTTTGCATACTGTTAAGTAACAGACACTGTGACCCCATGACCTTCCAGCAAGATATATGACTGTTCCTTATTTGTGATGGAAAAACTGGTATAAAATTGAAGAAATAACACTGCAGGGGGGCATGCCATGGTCTGAAGCCTTAACAGCACATTTACAGCTTAATAGTCCAGAAGGAAGACTTCTTTTTCAGTGGCTTTGTACTTTGCCTTCACTGGAAGATGAAATGTTTTGTGGTCACATTTGGAAAAGCAATTCAGCTGCTTTTCAGAAAGCAAAAGTTAAACTTGGTTGAGTCTATGCCTTACCTAAGGTTTCCTGTGCTTACTATGGTTAGTAGGGTAAATATTGGGGAGGAGTTCAGTCTAATGACAGGCTGTGGCAGAAGGTACATGTGCTGAAGACCGTACTAACAGTTTTTTTGAGAGATCTAATATGCCTTATTTTACTTACTGACAAAGCCTCTGAGGGCTGTGCTATGTTCAGGAGTTCATGCAGTTTCACAGAATCAGTGAATTGTAGGGTTTGGAAGGGACCTCTAGAGATCACCAAGTCCAACCCTCAAAAATTTCGCTTGAAATACCCATATCCCAATCAGATCCTGAAAGACCCCTTCACATTCAGTGGCACTTTTAGGCTGAGACATGGAGATGAAAAACATCCTTGTTATCCAACACAGTTCTGCCTGATGGTTTGCCTTCTCAGCACAACACATACCAGAGAAACAATACTCGTCTAGTGAAGTTAGTGTTGTCCAAGTCACCTGCCTGACATAGTGCCCTCCTGGTTCTCATTATACAGGTAAAACCTTTTGACAGATTTAGTCTCTACTACTTTGGAGGAATCACAGAAACCCAGCAATCATCCTGACTTGGCAGTTCTGATGCAATTCTCACCCTAATTTTACCTGCACCAGACTTGTCTCACAGCAAAGGGATCACAAACTTGGAGATCAAACTGCTTTTAATAGGCCCTGGGCTTTTCACAGACTGCTTTCTATAGTATTCCCTATAGATATCTTATTACCTAAAAGGTAATTCACAAGACATTAAAGATGAGGGTTTCCCATATATCAAACTAGAAGAGGCAGAGAAAACGAGAACGGATCCCTGAGTGTATCACAGAATTGTATCACCTTTTTTACGGACCTATGCTGTTGTGTCAACACAGTAGTCATACAAGTGGTTCAACAGGAATGTACAGTTCTAACAAAAGGAGATATTTGGGGCTGTAGAAAACATATTTGGCTCATTTTAGAGATTTAAATATTTAACTCACTGTTAATCCAAGCTATATTAAAGGAGCAAAAACTTGATTCTCCTTATACAAACTCAGAAGATGATTGGACAGGGGAGAAAAACAGAGGAAAGTGTTATCCCAGTCTAGGCCTGAATGGAAAGAATATCCAGACAGGATTTCTTTTTTCAAAAGGTAAAGGGACCTGATAAGCTGGGGGACAGGCAATGGCAGGGAAGATTAGTCCCATCTGTGACCTGAGTTGGGGTGCAGACACATACAGTTACAGGCAGAGGAATCTCCAGCAGTGCAGTAGTGATGTAGGCTGTCAGTGTGATTTCATCATTGACTCCACCCTGCAGGGAATCACAAAAACAGATGTTGATCCCACACAGCACCACTGGCTTATCTCTGTGCTATATATCTACATCCCACAGGGACAAGTTCTTCCTAGCTTTCTTATGGGAGTTTCTTCAGAAACTGCTGATGGCTTCTTACTGCTTCTGTGGTATTTATCGTCTGTTTATCACCTGTTTATTTTCTGTGGTCACATACTTAACTCCCCCTCCTGTTCAACCCCCAAGTGCTGAAATAGCTCTGTCAATCCCAGAGTGCCTTATGGTCAAGTTCCAGCCTGACAAAGCCCAAGTAGAGCCAACCAGGCAGACTTGTTACCTTCATGGCATTGTTCAGGAGTGTCCCAGAACTGAGGAAACAGCCGTTCTCCTTTTGCTTTTGAGTGAGCCAGGCCAAAGCATCCTGGATGTGCTTCTCATCTATGAAGATGTAAGGCCGAGCCTGGGCAAAGGACTTGAGGACAAAGGCTGTGAGCCTGAAAGTGACAGAGTGAATGGAGACATCCTGAGCAGTCCCTGTATCCATCATAGGTTATCAGACCCATGTGGGTATCACTGTCCTGGAGAAAAGCAGTAGAGGCTACAGGATGTGCGCAGGGTGGGTCTGATTGAGAGCTGAGAACTAGCTTAGCAACTTGGTGAGATAGGAACCAATGGTAAATTGAACCTGCCATTCATAGCCCTGAGGACTGTAAGTAGGTGGGGGATTCATCAGTACCTTCAGCTAATAAGGGCAACCTGCAGGTTGTATGCTTACTTGATCTGAAGAAGGGTATCAAGAGGTAAGTAGCTATCAGTGCAGCACTGCAAGCCTAAAAGGCAGTTCCCTCTAACATTGTTCCCTACTCCATTATCCCATATGATTATCTCAGAATCTAAGTCCCCTGCCTGAGGAGGATCACCTAGATTAAATCACACAGGAATGAATGCAGGTGGGTTTTGAATGTCTCCAGAGAAGGAGACTCCACAACCTCTCTATGCAGCCTGTTCCAGTGCTCTGTCACCCCCACAGTGAAAAAGTTTTCCCTTGTGTTCACATGGTCCAGTCTGCGCCCATTGCCCCTTTTCCTGTCATTGGGCATGACTGAAAACAGAGCCTGGCTACATCCTCCTGAAACTCACCCTTTACATATTTATAAACATTGAGGTCACCCCTCAGTCTCCTCCAAGCTAAAGAGACCCAGCTCCCTCAGCCTGTCCTCATAAGGAAGGTGTTCAGCTCCCTTAATCATCTTTGTGGCCCTGTGCTGGACTCTATCATATGAAGCCACAATTATAATTTTATCTCCACCTCCATTTCAGCCTCTACAACAAGCAAGCACAAGAGAACACCGAGGAAAGGGAGCGTGTGAAAAGCAGAAATGAAAAGGCAGCTGTACTGAAATCTTACCAGGTATTCCCAGATGGACCATAGAAAGGCCCAAAGGTGCTATAAGAACCGTCCCAGTGTTTGTAGTTCAATTGCCTTTGATACCCTGAAATAGAGAGTGGAGGGATGCTTTTGTTGCCACAGTACTTTTCAAGGAGCCATGCAAAGGAAATGTTGCAAACGTGGAACACAGCATCCATTTTCTTGTGGCAAAAGTGTAAGCTATGCTGCTCAGTTTAACAATGGAAGCTCAGGCAAGCCCACGGCTCTGAGGACCTCTGTCCTTGTGCTCTTCCTCTTTCCTGAAACACCTGGAAACTGTATCCGTGCTCTCACATGACCTACCACATGTTCTCTTAATGCATCAGAACAACCTACCCCAGATCAAACATGCCAGTGTCACTATCCAGTTGCTAAGGGATGGAATGAGTAGAGAAGCAAAAGCCATGTCCCAGCTCACCGCTCACTAAGTATCCGATGGCCTTGGATTTGACCTCCTCACTCAGCTGCCCTGTCTTCTTCAGGTAGTCCAGGACGTAGATGTTGGGTGCAAACAGAACCATGTTCTGCTCTCCACAGCCAAATGGCATCTGGAGGAGCTGGTGCAGGTTCTGCATGGCAGTGCCCATGATGTCACCTGGGTAATGGGACAATTTCCAGTAGCAATTAGCACAGTTTAGGGCTTGCCCGTAGGCTGAGCACAGCCTGAAGAAACAGCAGTGTTTCAAAATAGCATGTGACACTAAGAGTGCTTCACTTACCTAGCACTGAGAAATAAGCTCTCGCTGAGCCATCCACCACAGTCTCTGGAAGAACCAGGGAGACTGTCTCTGAAGTTGACTTTTCTGGGATAAAAACCAGATCAGTTTGGTTACAATTCCAGATATATCCCCATGCTTGGGTACTAGCTAAGAGGGTGAGACATTGTTGAAGGCAGGAAACCCCTGTGCAAGGGACAAATCCATTCATCTGTAATTTTGTTGTGGAAGCATCCCATTCTGCAAATTTTGTGCTGGACCGGCAGTACTAACTTCTACATGGCACTATCAGCTGGCCTTGAGTGACAAATACACTTTCCAGCCTGTTTCTTTATCCTCTTCTGTTTTGGTGGGTGCACCTGGCTTACTGCAGAGTCTGGTTTGTGATTTTACACCCAAGGTATGGAGACATTAGGCATAAACCTACTAAATCCCAGATATTCTCTCCCTACAGGGACATGTCCAGCCTCAGTCCCAGAAAAGATGTTCTGCTTCTGTGACTGCAGGGACTATTACAGCCTCAGCTCTTCTGTTTTAGGAAAAGTTAGTTTCACTACCGCTTAGCCATACAAAGTTCACAGAATCACAGAATGTCAGGAGTTGGAAGGGACCTCGAAAGGTCATCTAGTCCAATCCCCCTGACTGAGCAGGATCACCTAGATTAAATCACACAGGAACATGTCCATATTGATCTTGAATGTCTCCAGGGAAGGAGAAAGAAATTGTTCAATTTTATCAGATCCTTACATCTTCTCAGAGCAGAGCATTCACAAACCTTGTCTTCTCTCTTTGGTCTTTAGTGTCTACCTCAGCAAATGAAGTTTTAGAAAGCAGAAGGCTCTTACCAGGTGCACAGAGCAAAGAGTTGTAGGTAGTTTCCACCTCAGTCCCTTCTGGCTTGGGGAAAAAAAGAACAAGAAAAAAAACACCAAAAAGTGAGAAACTACAACAACAACAAAGAAAAAACCAAAGCAACCCCCCAAAACCATCAAGAGGGAAACTAAAAGACACTCAAAGAAAATTAAATGCTTATAAATTCTCCTGTGGTATGCAAGCATTTAGGTGGCAACTCCAGCACTCCCACAAGTGACACACTGCAACACCAAACACTTATGCATGTGCCACAGTCACCTGGTGAGGTTGGATCCCTCTGTTTCAAAAACTTCTAGCCTAATTTCTTCAGTCAGTGAAGTCCTGTGTTTCTGTTGAGCTGGTTGAAAACATTCTATATAACACTCAGGAACAGGGTATTTATTAGAAAACATATTTTGTCAGAATTTATTTCAGTGAGATCCTCATATGAATGGTTTTAACCACCGAATAGGAGAGTTCCCATTGCTTTCTAACTGGTTCCCAACTTTTGCTAGCTGAAAATCTTCTCCAGCTTGTCCTTCTCTTTCTCACACAGTTAAAATACTTGGTCTCTCATTCTTTAGTGTGAAGAGAGAGCAAGATTAAGAGAGTAGAGAAGGAAAAAAGAAAAAGCTTTTAGGATAAACAATGACAGAGCAAAATGCCTTTGTTTGAAAAGTCACTTTCCTGTTTGCTTCAGTATGTCACCCTGAAATGCAGCTAAGTGGGAAATCCATTGTTTTGTTTGAGTTCAAACATTTCAGCAGGAAACTAAAACATACAAACTGTAACTATTTGAAAGATTTTCCTTTCCAGCTGAGAATTTTCTGGGTGGAATAAAAAAAAAAATCCTGTTTCCCAACTAGCTGTCAGCAAGGCTTGGTTTCTCGAGCGGGGAGGGGACGCCACAGGGTCTCTGGCACACTCCTCTCTCCCCGGGACACACTGCTAGCTGCAGGGAAATTGACATCCATGTGTTTAGGACAATGTGGCTCCGTGCCAATTAAGTTACACCGTATCCACCCCTACTAATTAATTGTTCAGCCTTAGATGCTAATCTCTGATTCTACTCAGCTAGGGCTTGCTGTAGATGAATTACCTCATTACAATAACAGGCTAAGACCAACAATTTCTCAGAAACCCCAACAGAAGTATTTTTAATGCTCATTCAGTCATTTTCATTCCCCTGCCATCTGGGAGAAAAGACTTTACAGTTCTGATTTTCCAGTATCTTCAAAGAACAAAATACTTTCTTTCCTGAAGGAATATGAAATAGGGAAGTTTTCTTGAAATGCTGAACATTATTTCTGTCCTGATGCATGAAATATACTATACAATCAAACTAAATTTGCAAATTAATGGAAAAAAAGTGTATCAGCATCAGCCTAATGTTGTTCATATTATATTCAGGTTAAGAGTACATTCTGATGTTACATATTACATGAATCTCTGCCTTCCTGCAAATTGGAATGTCTGACACGTAAGGAGTAGCAATGTCATACATTACTCCTGACTTAATTTTTTTAAATACAATCATTCCTTCCTGTTATGCATTGGATGACAATATTATGACTTGTGATGTTATGTAGATTTCACTTTTCCACAAGCTAGTCCTTTTCTTTGCCATTAATATCACAGGGAGTCTTCTACTATGGATTAACTTTATGCCTGGCAGTTAGTCATAAGAAAAGCTGTTGTTATATAATTGCAGAACACTGCTTAAGGAAAAAGCACGCAAAATAATGCAAAAAAAAAAAGCTCACACTATTTTGAACATAAAACCAGCGATGGTAGTTTTGTTTGGAAGTATATGTAGACTGTGGTGACTGTTCCATATTCCAGATAAATGGCCAAGTGCTGGAGGAGACACGTAATGTTTCTGGCAAGTCTTCCATTGAGAGCCTGTGCCTCTGATTTATTACAAGCAAAACCAAGTTCTCATTTATCTCCCAGATGATGTGTCTTGGAGAAACCTGTCATTATTGCCTACCTTTTTATTTCTAGGTAATGTAATACCCTGGTTTTACTGTAACATGGCAACTGTAAGAAGGGCTCTGCACGCCAGTATGAGATTTATCCATACTTCATTTATAAAAGCATGGAAAATAATGGCTCACACAAGCCATTATTGCTTTAAGGCTAAAATAGAAAACCTTTATCAAACAGCAACCATTGGTGCGGAGCATGAAATTATTGTTATTTTCTTGTGCCACTAAACTCAGCAGCCCACATACCTCCACCAGCAGCTCTCTGATGACCGTGTCCTTCTGCCCTTTCTCAGGGGTCTCCACAATGGCATTCCCACAGGGCTGCTGGTTCTGCAGAGCCTCAGTGCTCACGGAGAACTCCACCTGCCCTGGAGGAAACAGGGGTTAGACAGCTGTGCTGGGCAGAGCTGGGGAGAGCTTGTGGTTTTGTGTTTGTGCCAGGCACTGTCTGATGTGGTACTGAGCTTTTCCAAGAGAAGAGATAAACTTGAGACAGTGTTTTGTTTTGATGCAGCTGCAGCCTTCCAGGCCACCTCCCTTGTGATGGCCACACGAGCAAGTGTTAGGCAAGAGAAGCAGTAGAGGAGCAGATCTTGTAAATCAGTCTTGTTCTGGAGGCTTCAGAGAAAGCAGCCTTTGATTAAAATATTTCAGACCCAGACACATGAAACTAAGACATTTATAGCTTTACAACAGGAATGTCTGAGTGCTTTGCATGTGTTAAGGGAATTTGTGTTTTCTATTCAAATGTTAGGGAGAAAATGGCCCATAAAATTAAGTTTGGTTTGCACCTGGAAACTGCATCCAGTGTACTGTTTCAACCTCAGGGTTGGACTTCTCTCTTCTGGCATAGACCAGACCTTTCCAGACAGACTTAGAGTCACCTAGCTCCTCACACCAAAGATCTGATGTTGTCCACAGATATCTGATATCAGTATTTTCTTCTTGCTATGACCCTTACCTAGAGATTTCGGTGTTACTGCCCAAGTCACAGTTTTCCTTTCATTCATGCAAATGCAGTAGGATTCTTCCTGCTTCTCTGATGGTGTAGCCAAAAATTGAGTAGATTCAGCCAGAGACACGCTGACCTGCCGGTTGTACAGAAAGGTGTCACGAAGGTTGATACTGTGGAGAGGCTGGGGTTACTGGAAGCAGAGCACCACATGGAAATTTGTAGTGGAGTTGGTTATAGTGTGGGGTTGAGAACTCTATGAGTATTACAGGGCAAGAACTGTCTGATAAATTGGGAAAAGACTGAGATGTGTACAACTGTAAGAGATTGTGGAAGTTAAGTCTGGAGGACAATATTTGTCTATCTTTGGTAAGGAAGCTGATTTGGGGAAAATGGAGAGGATGGACCTTCATCATGTGAGTGGAGGAAAAGCAGTGACTACAAATTTAACTATGATTAGTTAGGCAAAGAGCTGAAAGACTAGCAGAAATCTAGTAGGGGTAAAAGTGGAATAAGGAGCCTGAAAACAGCAAAGCAGGAAAGATGAGGAAATTAATGACAGTGCATTGGAATGGCTGGATCACTGCCCCTTTTAGTTTCAGCTTCATTCCTTCCCAAATAAAAATCTGTATTTATAAAAAAGACTGAGCAAAGTCATTGAGATTTTGTTTAAATCACCTCCCAAGTTCTCTTCTGTTTTGTTGGTGAAAGAATGCAGATGAAAATAGTGAAGCTATATAGCTCTGCTCAGTGTCTTGGGGTCAGATGCAATAAATCACAGGAAATCTTCATATTCCAGCAAATCTGGTGTGCTACTTTGTGAGATATTTATATGAGATGAGATTAAAGGCTGAACATGGGCATCCAGTCTGGTGAACCTGGAGTTTCCATGTGGGTATGCAATGGCCCTGTGGTTTATGGTTAACTCAAATTTTACAGTTCTGTTGGACAATGACATAAATCTGTTATGACAGAGTTGGGGGACCTCAGCAGTAGAGCTTTGTTGGGAAAACATATTCTCCCTTCAATAACTACACCAAGAATTCCTACATACATACACCTGTATGGAAGGAAATTCAGTAATCTGGCTTGTGAAACCATGTTAGAAGTGGCCCATTGCAGCTTTCCCTAAGTTGTCAGACTGAATGAAGTTGTGAACGTCTCTTACCCTGATGCAGGCAGACAGGTAGTTGAAAACGGTGGCTTTCAGCGTGAAGGACTCACCACGCACTACGGAGTAGGGCATGGTGAGCTCTACAAAGAAGGGCTGGAAGGCTCTGAGGGACACTGTCGGGGACAGGCCAAAGCCCGTGTCTGCTGAGGTACAGAATGCGTTGGCTTTCCACTCGGTGATGGTGTCAGGGATGGTCACTTCTAGATCAGCATTTCCCTCGGAGCTGGTGAGCGACAGAGAACAAGTTTTCAGTTCTATTCTGGTAATCATCTATGTTTATCTCAGCCTGCTGGACAACACCTGCTGACAGCAAACTCCTGACCAGTTGGGATATGGGCACTGGCTTTTGCATGAAGTCCCAAAGCATCCTATACTTAGTGACCTTGAAAAAATCCCTCTGTTTACTACAAATTCTCCTCTCATTGGAATACTGATACTTATACTGAGGCTTAAATATCTTCTGAGGTTTTGCCTCAGTGAGCACACTCTACATTTCCATAAATACTTACTTCACTGAAACTATGTCCCAGATCCAAGTCTCAGGGAAGTACTTCCGGACAGTCTCCACAGGATTTCCAGCAACCATATGATCCATTAGTTCATAGTCCATATGTTCAAGCATCTGCAGGGCAGGGACTGGAAAATTTGTTCAAGGAAAAAAGGAAAAGATGTGTCAAACTCTATTCCAAATCAGGAGGAGATTTTCCTTCCAGGTAGTGGTTATTAGCTAAAACTTTAAAAATGAGAGAACAACTTTGAAAACTTAGCCACTGGAAACAAATGTATTTCTCTGTGATCATCTCAATCTTTTTCCTTAATGCTGATGCTCTTCTTACAGAGATTAGATGGGATTGAGCATTCCTTCCTCAATGACAGCAAACCCAACAGAGCCAAAATAGCCATGCATGATGATATTGAAGGTACATTTGTCTTGCAATACAAATCAAATGTGGAATCAAATCCAGAGACTACAGTTGTACATAGGTAATTAAATTTGGTTGAAATATTGTGTTTCTCCATGGCCATAAACAGAAGCCACACTTTGTCCTCACCTCCTCCATCTATGATTCTTTTGAGATTAATATGGGTCTTTACATCTCTGGCCATTAGCAAATAAGGGGTTACAAAACAGAGAGATACTTCTTACAGTGTTCTGCCTTATCCATCAGCCTTAGAAAACTTTATATCTTCTTAAAGGAGACAGATGTCTCAGGCCATGCTCTGAAGACAAATCCTGCATTTCAAAACCATAGATCTAGAAGATCACCAGACCAAAAGCTACTATTTTTTAATGATGGCTGGGATACTGACCATAAAAGATAATGACTGGAAGTGATATGGGTGAGAGTAGTTTATGCAGTCTTTTTAATCTCAGATCTATTAAAAAAAAGTTATACCATTATTCTGTCTTCACAGTCACTGAAGCTGCAGAGCAGTGACATAATCTATCCAGCCTCTTAGAGTCCCATGAGTGGAAGAGCTGGGAACAGAACCAAATTTTTCAACCCTCAGTGGTCCACACAATTGTACCATCTTCTCATCTATCTTAGGCCACTTTTGCCCTACTTGTTCCTCTAGTTATTGCTAGAATGTGACTACCTAGAAGTAAAGACTCCTTTTTTTTAGGTTCTCCATAGCTGGGCTTGGATCTGGTGGAAAAAAAGACACTACTTTGGGCTGGCATAGTCCATCCAGTGTAGGCGTACTGTTTTGTGCCTGCAGGATCCCTGCTGTAGGTGTTGGAATGGGAGGCACTGAACACACACAGGTCTAGCCAGGCACATCTGTCTAGCTGGGGATAAGCAGTCAGACGTGCATCAGTTTTGTATTTCAGAACTGAGGCCAGAAGGGAGAGATTTTCAGTATTATCTGAGAAGAGAATCTAATCTATCTGGTGTAAATAATATTCAAAGAGATGGAGGGAAGGAAAAAAGCAGGGTAGTAAATTTCAGGTAGTGTGTGGGAGATAAAATGAGGGATGTGTTCTTACTAGAATTACTGTAACTCCTTTCCATCATATGTCCTGTGTAATGCTGGCAGATTTCAGGCTTATGAATCTTACTGCTAGTGAAAACTTTTAAGCCCAATTCCTAGTAAACAAAGAGAAAGAAGAGCAAAAATTATGCAAATTCAGTTTGAAAATAACTTATTTGTAGTATGTTGAGGAAGGGTTTCTGATATTATGGTACCAGGGTTCACTTCTCAGGACTCCTCAGCCCATTCACGGGTATCTCTAATAGCAATGAGGAGATTCATTAAAACATAAAAATTTTAATAGATTAGAGAAGCCCTCAGGTTGGGCTAGCAGTGATGGGCTACATAGACACAGTGCCTGGGATTTGTTATTGTCTTGCATACAAAAACCAACAAGCTCAAAGCAAAGTTCACTGAAAAAGAAACCCAACCCCGCAGGACAGGGGAGAAGAGGAATTTAGAAGAAAGGAGTAAAAAAATTAAAGAAAAAGGCTGGAGCTTACTTTGAGAATGTCATAGGCATCACCATCACCATCAGGAGAAATGGGGATGTAGACAAATCCATTTAATAGTATACTGTCAAGTGACACACAAGGGTTTACATTTTCCTCTTCCAGGTAGTAGCCCTTGAAGCTATAACCCCGTATTTCCTTCAGTGAGAGAAGATCATACATCTGGGGAAATGCAAGCAACAAGGGAAAAGTGTGGCAGGTCAGCACTTACCGGGACACAGACATTACTTCACTATTCTGCCATAAGAGCCAACTTACATTAAAAAAAAAAAAAGTGTGGTGAATTCAGCTATAAAAACACATGGCCCCATGTCCATACTGGGGTTAACTGTGGTTGAAGAACTGGATTGTTCTTGTACTTGCTCATTACCAGAAATAACCAAGACTTACAGAGCTGGGGGACAGCTCATCTTCAGGCTTCATTAGGAGAACACTCTTATCCACAGCACGGAGGGCACACAGGGACCTTGGTGAGGTATGGAGTTTCAGGTGTGTGTTGGAGGCAGGAAGACCCTCCTTGGGTACAAAATTCAGTCTGACCTGCAACCGCAAAAGGAAGTTAAAGCAGCCACTTTTCCCAGACACTGTAACATGCTATTACAGCAAAGCACTGAATTAATTGTGAATTGAGCTCTCCTAATCCCTAGCAGCTGTTCTAATATATATTCAGCTTTGATCAATGTAATTAATAATGACCAACGATTCTCTTATTCTGTCTTGCTCCACATTTTATAGTTTTGGCTTTGTAACTTAGTGTGGAGTTTCAGTCACTAATCGTCAGTCAACAGACGGTGAGACCTTTTAATGAACCCATTGTGAATTCTGCCTCTGTTCTGGAACTGATAACTGAACTGCTGACCACAACACAAACATGGGTTGCATAAACCCCAATGACATACTTACTTTATTGGGGAAGCAACTTTCAACCTTGAAATCTGCTGAGTTGGCGATGACTTCCCCATTGGGTGAAATGGTATACACAAGCATCCGTGCCTGAGGAGCAATAGCTGGCTCAACAGGGAAGGTCAGCTGGAATGTCCCATAAGCTAACAGAGAGAAAAGGGTTAAACAACTTACAAGAAGTTCCAGTACATGCATTTGCCTTCCCCAGATAAAAAAGTCAAGTTCACTCATGCTGAATATTTTTTTGTTAGCAGGGACAGGAGTTCAAGACCGAAGTCTATGGCTGTTGCTGAAGACATCTGCATTCAAGGAGTGATCATGTAAGAGCCAAATGAGATGAGTTTGGTGGGCTACACCATGCCTTCTAGATTCTACCCGGTTAATATTTGGCATGATTTCTTGATGTTCCCAACCCCTTTCTTCCTCAAGCTCCAAGATCTTCTGCAGTCTACAGAAAATGAGGGAAACGCCATAGAAATAAGGGACTGTTGTAATGGGTGGCAGCAGTCAATGTTGCAGAGCGGTTGAAAATTGAAAATTATTTATACCCACTAAAGTGTAACACCTCTCACAGTCATCCAAAATGTCTCCCAGGTCTCATTTTTGAAAGATTTTTAAAGATGTATCATAGCATTCAGCTATTCAGTGTCATTCAGCATCCATTACTGAAATGTGTAATCCTTGAGCATTTTTATGAATAAAATTAAATGTATTGGTTAGAATATAGGTATGTATGTTTTTGTATGCTATAAGGGAGAAACAATGTAAAAAAAAAAAGAAAAAGAAAGGAAAGTGAGAGAGAAATGAGACGTATTCTTCCAGGTCATTGTAGATGTGAGTCTCACAACACTGGTAAGCATCCGCAATTTGAATGAGGTAGAATGGTCAGCAGAAAGAGCTGACTTGAGGAAAACTTTTTTTTTAAATTTTCTAAAATTTGAAGGTAAAAAAAACCCATCAACTATCAGAACTCAGAGAAAACAAAACAAACCCAAGCCACTTCAATTAAAATAGATTTAATTTTGAAATGGCATTTCAATTCAAACCTTAATTGAAATAATTTCTTTACACACACAGACCCCAACCTCCCCTCTCCCCAGGTATCATCAGGGATGCTAAAATGCATAGTTCTGCTCACCATCTCCAGAATTCACGGTCAGATCATGGATGTCTGCTAATACAATGCGTCCCTTGGCCATCACCTGTGTGACAGAGACACCTTCCTGTAATTGTTGCTACTGGTGTGAAGGAGAATGAATGTTCCCTGGATTATTCTGAGTGAGAGTACACTAACAATTGTGAGCAAAGCCAAGTGCCAGACTGGAATTTACTGTGCCCTTGGTAACAGAAATATTCACTTCTAGGAGGACCAATGTTTCTTCACTGGTCAGATGTGGCTCCCCTTTTGTACATACTGTATGAATAAATCAGTTTCAAATGCACTTTGTCTCTGAGCACATATAAGTTTGGGAGTCACATGCACATTTCCAAAAATTTGGAACAGAGTGATGACTAAAAGTTCTCCTCACTCCACTCTCAGTTCCACTGTGGAACAGCCTAGGGAAAAAAATAATTAGGATTTGTTTCATAACTCACACAAAGTTGGACCAGAAATCACAGCCTGTAAATAAGAAGAGATTGAATGAGGCACCTGATGACAGGCAGTAAGCAACAGCCTGAATGTAATTTCCTCATTTCTGGAAAATGTTTTCTTTTTCCACAACCCAAACTGCCTTATATACTATTATTTTCCATGTGGGATATCTATTCTGTATAATCTTATTTTAATTTCAAGATATGGGATTCACACCTATAAAAACATACGTTCCCTCACTGTTGGTCACCTGCTGTATGTATATACTTAAGACCAGCTTAAGTATATACATACAGCAGTAAACAGGAATCACAGAATCACAGAACAGTAGGGGCTGGATGGGACCTTTGGAGATCATCTAGTTTAACACCCCTGATAAAGCAGGATCACCTATAGCAGAGTGCATGGGATCATGTCCAGATGGCTTTTGAATATCTCCAGAGAAGAGGACTCCACAACCTCTCCGGACATCCTGTCCCAGTGCTCTGTCACCCTCACAGTAAAGTTCCTCCTCATGCCTTGGTGGAACTTCCTATATTCAAGTTTATGCACATTGCCTCTTGTCCTATCACTGGGCACCACTAAAAAAGACCAATCCCGTCTTGTGGTTTAATTTATTGTAAGCAATCTTGAAACACAGACATCTCTACTACAGGTTTCTATTCTATTTTTAGTAATCTCAGTCTAAGTCTCTGATGTTCTGTACAATCCATCAGAGCAGGAGTGTCTGTTCCACCAATTTCTTCTAACTCTCCCAGGCTACTCTCATCTCTTTTGCTACTGTCACTAAATGGGAAAACAAGAAAAACAAATTTAGGGGGAAAGAAGTTATATTTGAATATTCATCTGATTCTTCCCGTTCTCCCAGGCAAGACTGATAGATCTTTTTTCAGTAACAATTGAATTAGTCACTCTTCTCTGATCCCCAAAATGAATCAATTCATGGTTCTCAATTGCAGTATGTTGCAGCTTGTTCCAGTTACTGTGGTATCCCAAATGTTTCGTTATTGCCCGATATACAACCTAAGATCTAAGTTTATTGGTATTTTCTGGCACTCTACTTAGAGGTGTCACTTTAGTTTCAGTGGTCAAATGACTACCAAATGACAAAACTGAGTAGGAGCTGGCTTTCCTCCTCATCTTTTGTCTTCTTGTGGGATCGTGGTTTCTGAGCTGTGACCACATACGAACTAGAATTTGGGATGGATGAAACTGGGAGTGGAATATTAAGAAAAGAGAGCCTTGTATGGCTTAACTTAAGTCAATACTCTCTCCATCAACAATTTGTCTCTTTCCTGCTCCTAATGAAACATGTCTGCACACAGAAGACAACATGAAAAACGCTACAGAAATGTGTTTAATTCTCACTGCCACTGGCCACACCTTCAGTTTCAAACTCTATTATTACTGGCTGAGGACTGACCATACAGCAGTGCTGTAGTTGCTCATCACAGAAAGAAGCTATGTGCCACAATGCTCTCTGTGGCCATAGATTGAAGTAACCACAAATAATTCTTACCAGATAGTAAATGACAATTTTTTTCTCCTTTCCTATGGCCTCTGATGTGAAGATATAGTGCACCTGGATCTCCGTGCGGGAGCCACAACTTAATGTCTCAGGTTTTGGCTCAATTTTGAGGAAACTCTTGGTGGGGGAGTAAAACCGGCTTATCCTACGTATGGTGTGTTCATATGAAGGTGTGACCCAGTCACTGTCGTAACAGTTCAGTTCAGGCTTATGGTCAGCCTATTAAAGAAGAATAAAAAGTTCACAGCTGATCAAAAGCAACGAGTCACAAGAAAGTCCACAGAAAAACTCAGTATGTTCTATATTTCCCACTGTTAGAAAAAGGTAGAGAACATGCACAGGAGACACACAGAAGACAGATGACCTGCCAAGAAACTTGCTATATCTTCCAGTGGGTAGAAAGACTGATAACCGGTGGATAGATGTTTCCCCTACTGATCAGAAAGGCAGACGCTTACCCCAATCCCTTTGCCCTGTCTCTGCCACTCACTCGGATTTCCAGGGAGGCCTGTGTGAAAGTGGTAGTGTCTATAGAAAACCAGGATTGTCCCTGTTCATCTGTAGTGTAGTTCCCTTTGTATAGGTCTCCATCCACAGAAATCACGATGGTTTCATTGGCGATTGGAGCATCAGTGCCATCTACGAGCTTCACCTAACAGCAAAACCAAAGTTCAGGTTTTAGACTAGAAAGAGAAAACAATTGCTAAATCTTAAAACCTCTTCCCTCTTTTCCTCCTTGCCAGACAGGTTATTTCTTAGAGAGAAGAACAAAAGACATGAACACGAAAACGTGTCGGGTGAGTCCTGAGTTGTCTGAGGCAACAACTGAGAAAATTCTCATCAAAATAATCTGGTCAGCCCAGGGGAATTATCTGGCTGAGCCTTCAGGAGGTTTTAATTCCCCTGGCCATCTCTGCATATGGGACCTTCACCACATATCTGTTTCTTGGTTCAGGAACTCTAGATTCAGGCTTGTGCCTTCCCCACGTCCTTGACTAAAGCTACATTGGATGTAGACCTACACCCAGATCTTTCTCCTGCAGTTCCCATATGGATACTTGGTCTTCCTTGGTTGGGTTCAGCCTTGACTCATCACCTCATACTGTCTGGTGATCACCGGACTCCTTGTTGAGCCAGCTACTGTCACTGCTCCTGTTCTGCTCAGTCTGGTTGGGTACTGTGGGACTGTGCCCTTGTTAATGAGGTCACTACGCCTTCCTGTGTTGTGGCCATTCTTTGCACCTGGAGAATGTTCCCTTGTAGGATAGCTCACAGTTGCTGCTACCTGATGTTATTCTCTGGGGTCAGAACAGCAAGCCTTCTATTCTTTACTAGGCTAAGTCCCAGGAACTTCAGGGTCATCTGTCTCATAGAGTCCCCCAACTGACCATAATTTGTCTGCCTGTGCAAAGGCAGAGGAAAGTGGACCATGTCACCTACACACTATTACACCACCTGATGGAATTGCACACTTGCGAGTTTGCTATGACACTGATTGTCCGGGATCTCAGAGGTTCCCTACCTTCCCAAAGAGTGGGATCCCTGGTCTGTACTGAGCATCCAGGAGGTCAAAGCTGATTTTGCTCATTGTGGCTGTGATTTCACAGGAGCCTGTTCCAGTCATTTCTATTCCTGAGAGCAACAGAGAGCACAGTAAAGAGGGATTATTAAAGAATGGCAGTATTTTAAATGTGTCACTCCATTGTTCTCATCTTTGCCAGGCCCTCCTGTTACGGCCTGCCACCACTTTACCATATCCATGTGATACATACCTGTGCCATCTTCTGTGAACTTGCCTTGTACCTCAATGCTCATCTTATATCCCCTGTGCTGGAGCTGAAATATCTTGGTCCTTACTAAATCAGAAACACACCCACGAGTGTCTGCCTAAGCAGGGAATTGGACAGAAAATTGGAATTCTGTGAACAAATTTGGTGCCTTGTGGGACAGGAATAGATACCCCAAATACAACATGTTTAAATTCTGTCACAAACCCCCAGCCTTGTGTTCTAGAGTTGTCTCCAAGAGCAGAACTTGTTTACATCCTGTTTCCCGGGGTTTCATCCATGCATTTTCTGTGTTCTGTGAGGTACTTGACACAGTCCTTCCTCCAAGAACACCTGCTTTTTCCCAGACAGAGTGCTATCTCCAATGCCCTCCTGTCTCCCAACAGGCACAGATTTGGCTTCCTTTAGACAACATTGCTTGTTACCCATTAGAGAAACCTCTACATTTTAATCTTGGGACTCACCTTTCTGGTAAATTCTTCGCACACAGCTTCTGCTTCTTTTCCGTAACAGCTTGAAGCAGAATGGGAAAATTTCCGGCACACTTGGACATTCACCAAACCAGGAACAGGTTTCCCATAGGTGTACCTATAATCACAAAGTGTTAAACAGTATAATTGAATGATGAGATAATCAGTGTCACACTCAGACACGTGTCCTTAAAGACCTCTGTGGATAACTCAAATATTTCTTCTTAAAAGATGATAAATCTTAATGATTCTAGTGATTAAATATCCATCATTTCCATGGTGATATTCTTCCATCATCCATTGGAATCTGTTCTAGGTGGGAGGTATCTGCAGGATTGCAGTAAAAACCAGTAAATAATTATTTTGACAGGGCATATCCTTGTGTCACAAACTCCTGAGGGTTCAATGAAGAAACAGGAAGGCAACCAGGGGCTCAGGAGCAGTAGTTTAGGATTTAAAATTGAGAAGACTAGGTTTTCACCACCTCTTTAAGTGATATCTGATCTGACATCTCAGCATTTGATGATTCAAGATTGGCAGGGAAGCTCTAACTTGAAAAATGTAAAGACAAAAAGAAAAAAAAATGTACAGTAAACTGTGAGGAAAGAGCTGCAGATTGGTTAAGGAACGTGAAGAAGACCCTTTACTTTGACTGCTTAGGCCATATAGCAGACTGAGGCTTGACTGGGTATCACAAGCCTGCACTAGATGTCTGAGAAAAACGCGGAAAGTGTTGCTTTGCTTTTGGTCAGCATCAGAAAGGAGCAGTAAAGGATGAGCAGGAGAGGTTTACTGTAGCTCTGTGACTCACAGACCGCAGACGGACACTGGAAGCTCCGTGTCCTTAATAGTGATCATCTTGGGCAGCTTCACCAGGACCTCATACTTGGGAAGCACTAAGTGGGAGAGAGAAAGTCTGATATGAGAAGAATGGACGAGATCTGTGTACTACACAGCAACTCAAACACAGAGACAGAATCATCTTAATATAAACCATCACCTCTTGGTGGTCTGCAGCACAACTCTGCTTACCCCTTCCCTAGGTTTTCTCAGTCTTCACTGCCGTTTTGAGATGAAAGGGAATTCAAGGAGGATTCCCTTCCCTCATTTACAACATGTACTCAAGTGATCCCATTGGCAACACACAGCTGTGTAGATCCCTTGCATATGCCCCTGCAGATGGACACATTGACCCTGTGTATTGTGTTCCATGTGTACACAATTTGCAGCTAAGATTAGGAGCAGTGCATTTACCACATTGGAACAGTTGGAATCATTGATTCTCTCTGTTACTTACTGTTCTGGAGATCCCAAGCTGCTATTGTTCTCACTAACATGTGTCATGTGAAACTGTCCTGCATGTCCAGACAGCTCTAGGGAATCTAGCCACAGGCTCTTGGTTCTATATTTTCAAGGCCACGAGGCAGCAACAAGGCCTGGTATACAGGGTGGCAAGTAAAAGGCATATTTTACTCCTGAGTGTTAAGTTATATCCCTCTTCATAGTAGCCTCTGTGCCTGACTTTGAACTGAATAAGCCAGCTCCAATGGTCTCCAGTGACAATCTTCTTTGGGTCTGCACTCTGCGTGTTCCAGAAGCAGCAGGCTCTGAGCAATGTGATGGATCATTTGGGATTCATGCACAGCCTGGGAGAGCACAGGGGTGCAGAGCACAGCCCAGGCACCCTCCTCAGATGCACACAGCCTTGCCACAGTACATGTCTACAAACACCTGAGAAGTTTTATTGCACCTAAAATATTCCTTGAGGCAGCACAATTCTCCTTACTTGGAATCTACTGCTAGACTCTTTGCATCTCCTTGTAACATTTGTGTTCTCCAAGCGGATGTTTTCTTCCTAACATATTTTGTAAGCTTTTACAGAAACAAGGAAGAGGAAGGAAAAAAAAAAGCGGGGGGCTACTAGTGAAGAAATAGAACTGATGCAGATAGTAAGAATGGCAAAAAAGTCACTGGAATATTGTCATATTTTACTCTGTATCTAGTGCTACTTGCAAAAAGCTGCTGGACTGAAAAGCAACTAGACCAGTCACCTGAAATGGGTGCCACAAGCCACGCATGGGAAGCCTGTCAGACCCTGTCTTCACAAGAGAACTATGAGCAAACAAAAGCTTGGGCAGGTTGTGGAGATGCCATAAAGTGAGACATCACCTCTGATACTCAGCATCTTCTGGATCACCCCTCTCTGAACCCCAATACCTATGTATTCAGTCCCTCACTTCTCCCCCAGAGAAATCCCAAGTCAAGAGGTCACAGTAAAAGGCATTGCTGTCAGCCCCACTTGCAGCATAACCCTCCTCTCCTTACCATATTCTTCCACGCTGAAGGAGTGCTCCACATTGGATGAGAAGCTCTTCTGCACAACTATTTTGTAGGAGCCCTGCATAGGGTCTGAAGAGAGGGGGAAGGAGAGCTGTGTAAAGCCGGTCTCGAGTTCCACTCCTTGCCATTGGTACACACGATTCCTCTGGGGATCCTGACGGTCAAGGTAACTCAGCGTCACAAGACAGTACAGAGAAACATCTAGCTCCCAGAGAAACACCTAGCTGTAATTATTCAGTAATCTGTGAACACTTACCCGCCAATTTTGCATAAATAGCATTCAAGAAAGTTTTTAACCCTGGTGGTGCTGTGTGGTTTCCCCCTCTACCTGCATGCTTATCAAGAACAGGGACAGGCAAGTGGGAAAGACACACTGGTAAGGTAACAAGACAAAGAGAGGGATAGCAGGAGTAAGTGGAGTACAGGGAGAAAGGATGGAAGTTTCAACCTTCCTATACAGCCTGCTGGAAGTTTCAACACTTCCTATACAGCCTGCTAAAAGTTTTGGTTTTGTTTGTTTGTTTGGTTTTTTTTCCTCATGCCTTTAATGGATACAGAGTGCTGATGCATACTTTGCTGAGGAGCGAGATGCCTTATCTGTCCATGGGACTGAAAAAAATACACGTGGAAGAGTCCAAAGCTTGTGATGAGCTGGGAGCATGGGGAATAGCAACAGAACAACAGAACAAAGTATATCCCACACATATGATTCATCTGAAAGCTCTCCCTTCTTGTCTGTCCCCACTCCCAGTGCTGGAGCTGGAAGTCAACAATACTACAGCTGAGTATTGTTCACTGTGAACTGACTATCAGTAGGCTGTACTCTAAATTCATCATCTCTGACCCAAATTTCTTGTAAAAGTCACTGAATCATCGTGGTGGTCCTGCATGGTTTGATGCACCCTTTCCAGGCTCATCAGCGGGATGGTTAATGTTTACATTCTTTTATTTTCTGCCTGTTCTCTGCATTGTACCTTGGCTGCCACCAAAATATATTTACCCTAGATAGGTATGCGACTCCAGGTATGTGAGTGTGTGCATTTACTTCACTGAGATTTAATCTCAGGGTTTAGGGAAAAGAGGATGTGAATGACATCCCCCAGTTGGAGGTCATCAGTGAGGGAGCGGAAGGCACAGTCAGTAAATCTCATCCCAAGGTTCTGGCCAAATCTTCATTGTCAACGTTTCAACCCTGCTGAAAAGCTTACCACTTACTGTGAAGGGCACCACTGGGCTTTCTTGGAAGGGGAATTCAAAAAAATGTTTACAGCTGGGCTGGTGAACTTGTTGCCATTTTTGTGATGTATTGATAAGGAAGGTCTGAAAGTTAGTTAAGTTTGTTTTTCCTCATAAATGGTTTTTTTTACATGACAGAAGCAATAGGTCAGGCTAACAGAAATAACAGGCTTATACCAACTTCTGCCTCTGTGGTTGACTGTGATCAGGATCAATTAGTGACCTTAAGGGTGTGGACTAATTAACATTTATTTCTTTTGAACTGATGACTTTAGACTGCAACCTCTTTTCACTCCCACCACCCCTTCCTTTGGGCCAGTGCAAATTTCATGCAAACATGGGGTAAACTCCACTACCAGGTATGATCAGACCAAAAAACCCAAACCTTAGATAAAAATGGTGAGTTTACTTCCCTGTATGTTTCTCACTCTACAAGACTGCTTCACAGACATCTGTGAAAGCAAAACAAAGGGCAGTGCTGGGCTGAGAAGGAGCACTGAGGAAGAGAGGTGATGGTGGGGATGGAGGACAAGGCCTACATAAGGTGGCTTAAACAGCATGGAGAAACACCTTGCCTCACAGGCTGGAGCTGAAAACATAAGTTTGCCTTCCTAGTGTTTTAAAATAGAAGCCTTTCACAGTACTCACACACAAAGGTTATGAAATTATTCAGCTTGTTAAGCAATGTATAAGGGATTTCTAGGGGCAGTGGATAGGATTTATTTCTTCTAGCTCCTTTCCATTCCTGTACTTGGTCAGTTATCATATCATTGAAATGCTAGGATCCTGTTCTACAGCCTCATGAGAGATATTTGTCAGAAGGTAGCTCCAAAACACTCCCCCTCACCAAACACTCTCTTATGCTTCTTATTCCAAATAATCACAGACCGCCAGTGAGCCACCAGTTTGGCAGCTGTTCTGGAAGTTTGCAGAGGGGAAGAAAGAGTGACAGCACTCTGACAGGAGGGTAAAAAAGAGGAGCGTAGCCTGTTTCTGCACCAACTTCTGTCTCCCGTGTTGTGACAACACTCCAAACTGAGTGACAATGCAGAATGGAGACAGCAACTCCAAAGAGCAAGGAGCAAGGACAGGACTAACTGCATAGGATCCATAATCAAGCAAACCAGCACTAATTTTGCACACTAATTTCAGCACTGTATGTATTGCCATCATGGCTTAAGGGTTCATCACTAGATCTTTGCCATCAGTTTTACACTAGAAGATAACACGGATAATAATTGTAAATAATTGTAAATTCTTATTTCTCATTTGAAAATGTTACTACTTGAATTGTTTACAGAAACATCCTTCCTATTAACTTTTGTCTGTCATAGAAATGCAACTGTTAAAAAAAACCCCAAAAGCAGATGAAAAGGGCATGCTTGGAAAGATAGGGGAACTCTGCTTACATAAATTTATTTAGTTTTTCTAGTTTGTTTAATACAGTTCTGTGGTATTGACCACACTTGGCAAACAGAAAATCTTAGCTCTGCTTGGGAAGAGGAGAAGCCATTCTGATATTACCTCCTAGGCAAGCATAATTCTGTTCACAGCATGGCTTGCATTGATTAACTATTTTGTTCCTACAGCACATTCTCCAATCAAGGAATAAAAATAAATTCTGAAAATTATGCCCAACTACTCAGCCTTCCTTTACACAAAGGAAAAAAGGTCATGCACTGTGTTTTTTCCCTTGTACCTCAGCCCAAAAACCCTAGTGCTGGAGGCTAATATCTCTGTGTCTGACATTCTGCTGAAATAAGAGACATGTAGTTATCCACTCACCTGAATGTAGACTAATGGAAACTGTAGGGAAAGAACAAAGGAAAACAAGCGTTAGATATATTAGTCACATATGGATGGAAGTAATTTCCAGATTTGGACTGAAGGGTAGAAAAACAACCTTCTAAGAAGTGCTTTGGGTTCTTCCTTTTCTGTACTTTTTCTGTTTCCTTAATTCCTGACGGTTAAGGGAATTCTATAATACTTTAGAGCCCAAAATTTTTGCCTTACACAGTATGAAACATTATGAAGTAAGAGTTTTCAAAGAACTTGTCTGCATGAGGAACTGATTGCCAAATCAGATAAAAGGTGGACTTACACCCTGACCAGTTTCTTAAAACCAAGTTCATCATGCTGTTCTCTCTGCCTCCAATCATGTGGTTGTACCCACTGCCAGAAATATCTGCACATCTGTCACTTTCAATGGAAACTTGTCCTATCCATTTTTCCAGTGTTGAGATATCTTTCTACAAACATTTCTTTGAAAATCTGGTTTTAAACACCTATGTCCCTTTGAAAAAGGAGGTATGTTTCTCAGGCAATAGAGACAGGTGGAATGTGTCCCAGGCAGGATATGGAATGAGTTGAGGATGGCATAAGAAAGGGTCATATGATTTAAAGGCTATAATCAGTGGTTCTGGAAGATGACAGTAAAGGTGTTAATTGGGAAATAAGCCACCTGGTTAACAACAAAGAATTATGGCTCTACCTTCTCATTCAGTGGGTAGAAGTCTTTGTCCAGAGAGACAATCCGAAACAGAACTGAAGGGAAAGAAGGGAATTCCACTGTTAAATTTTTATCCATTTACAGGAAACGTAGTGTTTCATTAATTTATGTCAGATTAATTCCATGGATCAACAGGCTCTGAATTGAGATCTGTATGTTATGGAAACATTACTTCAAGCTCTTTCTCTTGCAGATGGTGAGAGGTAGATAAATTTAGAAGGATAATCAGGTCTTGTCTGAACTGAATTGTCCCTTGGGAACACCTGTCCTGCTTTGTTGATTCAGATGTAGACAAGGGAGACTATGCTTTGAAGTCATGCTAGATTCGTGCCTGAAGTTGAGTAGAATGAATCTGAGATGAAATGCTGTGCCTGGAGAATGGAGAACAGGAATGATGAAGGTATCACATGGCCTAGATCTCATCTGACAGGGATAAGATTTATTGAGCACTTTAACTCCCCCCGTGAAGAAGACTGAAAACTTCAATAACAGTCAGTATTGGGCCTCTGGAAAGTGAAGCCCATAATACTCTAGTGTGAGAGTCAACACCAACCCAAGTCCCCATACCTGTCTGTCCGGGCTTGTAGATGGGTTTGTCTGTCTGTACGAAGACCAAGCTCTCAGAATTCTGGATGAGCACTGACTTGCGGCTTCTGAAATGCAGCGTCTCCCCCTTCACCGTCACAGTGAGAAATGCCACTGATGTGCTATTGGATTTTGGAAGCTAAGGAAAATTAACAGGAAAACTGCTTTACTGATTCACCCCATTGCACTAAACCTTTGAAGGACAGAATACTAGGTTGGTCCAAACGTTCCCTAAAAGGACACCAAACACAGTGCTGGAAGCAAGAGAAAAACATGATTTTCTGATATGAACTTGGAGGGCTTGTCTCCCCTGTCTCAAGAAAATCTTATTTTTCCTTCAGGAATTATTGCAAAGATAAATCTTCTCAATTTCCTTGAATTTTCTGTATGCTTCTTCTTCCTCTCCTGATACTGGAAGCCTTTTCCCTTCCTTTACTGATACACTTTCCATACAGAAATGTTGAATCTGATCTTATTTCATCCTATGATCTATTGAAATGGAAATCAACTCAGATTCATTATTTAGGGGGTGGCACCAGTTGCTTACATTACTCTCCAACCAGCCTTCTGCAGGAAACAACCATGAATAAGCTCCAGAAGGAGACAAATGACCTCATAGACCTCAGAGTCTTTAACCATTTCCCAGCTTCTACATTTCTCATCCACTTCACTATTTTCCTCTGAGGGTCACACAGATCAAACAAACACATGGAGTATGTTCTGTCAGTCAAAGTTTGAGGACGAAGGATCCTGAAAGGGTACTCTAAAGCCTGCATACACAGAAACATCATGTGGGATATAGAATTTGATAATGGTGGAATATTATTCCTCAATATGCCTATCTCAGTCAATTTTCCACATGAAATTATTTTTTGTTTGATTGTTTTTTTTTTTTTTTGTTTGGCTTAGAGGTTTCTGAATACAATATGTCTTATTTTTCATTTCTGGATAGTTTAGAACTACTAGACAACATCAGTAAATGAAAGGGACCATCCCAGAAGGGTGAGATACTCACAGAGAAAGGGATGCAGGTGAATACATCCTTCTCTGACACCACGTCGTCTATCAGGCTCCTGTTTTCCCTTTGATACTCGAGTGTGGCACTGAGCGTCACGGACTCATTCAGGTGGGTCAGCTGAACACAGACCTTCTCAGTAGAATCAGTGTGTATCAGAAAGGGTACTAGCACCATATACTGCCTAGGAAGAGATAGAAGCAAGAATTAGACGGATCAGAAACGTGAAATCGTTTTTAAGGAGACAGTATTAACTGAAAAGAAATTAACAACTCAGCATGCCTAATCCATTACTGCTCCTGTATACACATGAGCATTCATTTTAGTTTGAGTTTATACATATTAAACCGCACAACTAATTAGCCTAAAAGCAGGAAAATGCTTGCAGTGGGAGGAATAATTTCTATGCTAATAGAGAGTCCTTTACAAAAGATGTTTTGTTCGGCTTCACAGCAGGGGAAGGTGTGAAAGGTTCCAGGCCGTTAATTGATTTTTGTATATCCCACAATCTCCTACTGAGACTGAAGGCATTGGCTAAAAAGGTTGAAAATTCAGCAGTTTTAGGGTTGAAAAAAAACCACCCACTTGTCTGGCTTCTCCTATATTTGCCTATCCAGGTTTCCAAATGCTTCTCATGCTGAGCAAAAATGTGAGCACTTGCAGTTTGGGACCTTATTAAGATGAGTACATAAAAGATTTCAGAGTAGTGGTTTATTGCAGCACAAGTGGACTTGCATCTTCAAAGAGCTTTTGACAAAGATCCCTCACAAAAGACCCTTAAGTTAAGCTGCCATCCAATAAAAGGGAGGATTGTACTCTTTTTTTCACTAATAAATAAAATTATTAATTCTAGATTAATTGGTCAAAAGATAGGACAGAAAGGGTAGGAACCAGCAAAAATCTCTGGAGTCTGTGTTGGGACCCATCTTGCTCAGTACACTTCTAAATGATCTGGGAAGTACGATTTTCTGATAATCATCCAGGGAAAGAAAACACCTAAAACTGACTTACATGTTGCTTTGGCATATTGTGGGACTCTGTAGCAAAAATGGCAAACAAACTATTCATAAAGGGAAAATACTCAGCAGAGGAAGAAAGAATTGCCAACAGTTACTGCCTATATGCTGTGTCACTAAATGGGCTATTGCCCACTCAGACATGAGCGCCGTTGATCACTCCTGGGAAGTTCTCTTTCAGTGATAAACAACAAATGGAATGTAGAAAGTGTTCAGAAAGGGATAGAGGGCGAATTATAACACGGCATTTTGCCACTGTATAATTGCAATTTCACAACTCACATATAGCGTGATGGTTGGCTGCCATTTAAATAATGGATTTAGCAGAAAAGATTCAGTGAAAGATGGTGGAGACAATCTGAAATCTGGAATGATTTCTATAGGAGGAGATACTGCATAGATTAGAACTTTTCAGCCTGGAAAGAGCCATGCCAGAAAGCTATAAAGTCATGGTGTGCAGCAAAAGAAAGCATGGTTTGTTCATCACCTGTAATGACGCATGCATGAAACAACAAGTGCCAACATTAAACATCTGGCTCCAAAAACACAGAAGCAAGTAGAAATTTTGTGACTAATGCAAAAAAAAAACTAAACTGAGGAGCTTAATACTACCAGATGCTGTAAAGTCCAAATGTTCAATTCTGGCATGGCCAGCTTGTGGCTCTTGACCCTTCTGGTGCTCTCTAGCAGTCCGAGGGCACATACACCCAGGCTGCATTGGGTGATAGACAGGAGCCAACTATCCTACCCTGGGTGAGGAACAAGAGGAGTAAGTAAGGGACAACGAGTTGGATAATTAGGGCAATTAGGATCTTACCTGTGTGTCCAGCCAAGTGCAGGCCCTTAAAAGAAGCTGTCACACCCCACCTGCCAATAACTCTCCAAGGCATACAGTGTCTGCCCTATGGCACCAGCTGCATAAAGTTTGGTATGAGGTTCATAATGTCAAAGTCAGCTACTCCTGATATGAAGGCTAGAAAAAAATGCCTTGGGTAAATACATTGCCCAGAAATGGCTAGAAACACAGGGGTGATCCCTGCCACAATAAGTCCTTGAATCTCTGTCAGAAGCTTCATAAGGCTAAAACAGATGCAAAATCCATTTGCACAGTACTTGCCTTGCTCCCTTACTCTGCCCCTCAGCACTTATGACTGGCCACAGATGCAGACAAAACACACAGCTAATGTAGTCCTGATGTGGTCTGAGGCTGGATTATTTTTGTGGAGCTGGTATTCCTTTCTCCCTGTGCACATTCAAGCTATCCAGATGCAGCAGTAGGAGGTTCTGGTGGTAATTCAGTCTGCACGGCATATTAGCCTTTGTATGCATAGGAGGAAATCTGTGGTCAGGACTGTTCATACCACTTTTCCCTTGGGCCCTTTGCTGGGGAAGGCTAATGTGCACCGTGATGGATGCTGCCAACCCCCGGGGGGAAGGATAGCTGGGCCCATCCAGAGCTACATTATCGCCTTAGGCTCTGAGCTTTGGAAAGTCCTAAAGCTGCTGTAGAGGCAGTGGGACTTACAAAGGCAGTATCTTCATGTGCCTCATCACCAGGCAGGGGGATAAATCGAGGTGAGGAGCCACCCATTAACTCTGACCAGTCCTCTGCAGAAGCAGAGAAAGGAGGGACCTCCAGCCACCCAGGGACTCACAGCCTGTGACTATCTACTTGCTCCAGCTCTTCCTTTCTTCCACAGCCTTCTCACCACAGTTTCACACCATGACTACTTCCCCTATCTCATTGCCCCTGCCCCATCAGTGGCACTGGAAATCTGACTGCAACATCCAGGCTGATGAAGGGACAGAATGACCTAGTTCATGGGGAATTTGGCCTCATTCCTATTCCTGTTCACTGTTCTGCTGAAAATTTGGCCAATGCACAGAACTTCCCCCTACACCACCTTCCCTGTGTTCAAAACAAGGATGTGAAATACACTCTTTATAGACCTCACAGAATGTTAGGAATTGGAAGGGACCTTGAAAGACCATCTAGTCCAACCCCCTGCCTGAGCAGGATCACCTAGATTAAGTCACACAGGAACACATACAGATTGTCTTGAATGTCTCTAGAGAAGCAGAATCTACAACCACTCTGGGCAGCCCGTTCCAGTGTTCTGTCACTCTCATGGTGAAGAAGTTTTCCCTTATATTCAGATGGAACATCCTATGTTCCAGCTTGGACCCATTGCCCCTTGTCCTATCACTGGCCCCCCTTTGGTTGTTTTGTAAGTGGTAGTGAAAAGAGCTAGATGAATTAAAGTACCATGAGAGCTTTAAATAACTTGGGTTACAAAGTCCATGTATAGAGATTCCAGGACAAAAGCCATCAGGGCTACCTCATCAACCTCCCTGTGTGCAGCAAACTGCTGTGACCACAGATGCAGTAATCCTGCCAGAAACAGGCATCGAGGAAGGGTGGGAGACCCTAAAGAAAGCAGCTGAGGCAAAAATGATGAATTTGTGTGTATGGAGAAGGTAATACTCTAGCTTATAATGGACTAACTTCTACACATTAACTCTTGTGTACCAGCTATCAGTCCAAATCCATGCTTTCCATTCATGTGCCATCATGACCTTGCATTTCTGAGTATATGCAGTATGTTCTCAAGCATGTACATTTCATTGTAAAACACCTTTTGTACCAGATCAGGAGATCAATACCTCCAGTTGAATTTGTAGAATCACAGAATGCTTTGGGTTGGGAGGAACCTCAGAGACGATCTAGTTCAAACCCCCTTACCATGGGCAGGGACACCTATCACTTGACCAGGTTGCCCAAAGCCCCATCCAACCTGACCTTGAACACTGCCAGGGAGGGGGCAGACACAGCTTCTCTGGGCAACCTGTGCCAGGGCCTCACCGCTCTCACAGCAAAGATTTTTTTCTAATGTCTAATCTTCATCTATTCTCTTTTGGTTTAAGATCATTACCCTTTGTCCTATGACTACATGTGCTTGCAGATTCAGAGGAAAAAACCCAACAAACCAAACCAAAACCCCCCAAATCTTGCTAGCAGTGTGTTACAGAGCCATAACATTTTTTCTATGAAGGAACTTCTGGATGACTTGAATCCAACTTCTCTCTTGGAACAGGACTGTTGGCAAAGGACTCCATAGTTGAAGTTTTCACCATGTCTCTGCGTCACCCATTCCAATGCTGTACTAACCTGGTGAATAAGTTTTTGTCTAATATTCAGTCTGAAACTTAATTGTGTCTCCTGTGCAGCTGGCCAGAAATAGCAGACCTGAAGCAGAAACAGCAGCAATTGCTGCTGCTCAGAAAGCTCTGTCTGTGTTTGTGCCAGGCACAGGAAGCAAGCTTTGTTGAGAAGCTTAGTTTTGTCTTCAGTTCAAGGGTGGCTTCCCTTCTGTGTTGTACCCTGATCTACCCTGCAGTGCTTAAGTCAGTACACTACCCTCACACTGACCTAAGCAGTTCATTGTTCATACTTCACTGCCTTCTTACTGGGCTTCTATCTCCATTTGGTGTATCTAAACCATGCCACTGTCTCCCTGACCTCTTGCAGCTCTTGCTTCTTCTCCCCTCCCAAAATGGTACTCAGGTCAGGGACAAGGATTGGCATGACATGTTGCTTACAGAAGGAGAGGACTGAGATGTGCAGATTTGTTCCCTTTACCCCTGATCCTAAGCAGGGATGCCATCAGCTTGTTGTAGGGAAACCAGAGAGCTCAGCCTGACCCCAGACCAGACCTTGTTGGCTGATGTCCCCTAGAAGACCCTGATCTGGGCAGGTGAACAAGGGGTTGATAACAGTGAGTCAAAAGTCTATCAGTCACCACTTCACCTCTGACTATACAGTAGCACCTCCTGCTACAGATGGTAACACTACTGTAGTGCTTACAGACATGAAATCTCTGCAGGAGGCTTTGAGACCCACGGCGGTGAGAGCTGCAGTTCTGCCAGCACAGCAAGAGGCCTGGAGTCTGACAGCAGCCAGGGTCTGAAGAGGGAAGATTGCTCCAATCCAGATTTAGTGTTGAGAGCAACCCTCTCTGGGAGGCAATGCCAGCCCTCAGCGTGATGGTGCCATTGCAGGCTGCCCCTCTCCCTGGGACCCTCAGCTGCTGGTCTGTGGGGCCCTGGGGTGGCTGCCCCAGTGAAGGGTGCCAAGCGCTGGGCTCCATGCCAGAGGAAGAGAATCTAGGTCACAGATCCTCTTTGGGAACAAGCACATTTGATGCTGCCAAGGGAAACAAACTGGTTTGAAAGAAAGAGGAGAAAGGGGAGCAAACCGGCTTGAAAGCAACAGGGGAATGGGGAGAAATAACCCAGTGACTGAAACAGGGACACTGCAGGAAAGGTAAGTACGTGGGTTCTGGCCCCAGCCCCAAATCCCCAGCACCTGAAGGTTTCTAGGCAGGAATATACTTAAGCAGGGATGTTGTGAGGATCTAGTGCTGGACTAGCAGGCAGCTGCAGGGCAGGAGTGTGGGCACTGACAGGGCTGGGACAATGAGGGGGTTGCAGGTTGGGAGTGGGGAGAACTGGCACAGCTATGCAGGAATCTCAGGGCTTAGCTCATAGTGGGATGCAGGGAGGGGGTGGATGAAACCAGCAGACATTTTTGACAGAAAGGAAGAAAACTGAAGGAAAAAAAGGAACAGTAATACCCCTTTCCCCGCCCCCCCCCCCCAATGTGTAGCTTACGGTTCTGTAGTGGGTGAGGTGTCTCCAGGAAGGAAGAAGATGAGAAGGAAGAAGATGTTTGGCTTTCCAGGCAGCCTGTCCTTCCCCATGGTGCAGAGCAGGTTGTGGCGAGTTAAGCAGACACCCAGTATGGTCTGGTGCTGCTGTTTTCCTGCACCTTGTAATTCCCCTCCACTCTCTGCTGGGTCAGCCTCTTTATAACTGCTCTCTGCAAACAGCCCAGGGGCTGGAGGAGATAAGGGCTGGGGGCCAGGACCCATCCGGAAATGGGGAGAGGTGGTAAGGAGGAGCTGGAACAGTATTTGGCCAGAGACTTTCCAAGTGGGGGAAGGGTATTTATTGGATAGTGCTTATACTAGAAATCTTTCAATGATTCCTTTAATCCCTGCTTTCTTTAACTGATCAGAAATCCACAGTATTGGGGAAATGAACTATGTCCCTGTGCGTGGCATCTGATCACAGCATTCTGATGTGGGGTACTGTGACCTTTTGAAGCCAGAAAACAGGTTTATGGGTATGTTAAGGAGAAAAAGGAAACCCAGACAGAAACATTGCCCATATTATCTTAACAGATAACTGCAGTGGTTTGCTGACAGAGTTGCTAAACAGAGACACTATGTTTTAGACAATCTGTCAGGAATATAACCCAAAGGGAGGTGGGGTACTGGTTTAGATATGGAAATAGGTTCTGTTACCAATGTGAATATGCAAAAATGTTATACAATGTTGTTGGGAAATATCCTTGCCTCCCCTGCACACATCCGTCATCCGGATGTGTGCAGGGGAGGCAAGGGATGAAAAACATCATCGTCATTGTGTCATCTGGAGTCCAGATGTTCCAGGTGTTCCAAGTGGCTTCTCCTTCCCTTTGCGATATTCTGATCTTCTGCTCTGTTTGTAGCAAAAGTCACACAGAAATAGCGCTGCTCACTTGATTCAGGCTTTTGAAAATCTCTGCAAATGAGTAATAAATTTTGCAAAAAGCTTAACCAGAAGTTGAAAGCAGCATGAAAAAAAATTTGCTAAATTCCAGCAGGTGACTGAACAGAAATATGCCATGAGCTCTCCTCAACAAACCAAACTAGGTGGGATGTTTGTGCCAGTCCACAGAGAGCTGCAAAATTGCAGCTGTAAGGGCTGTCAACATGCTCACCGGTGCCTGTGCAGTGAAAGGGTTCAGTAACACTCTTTATGGAGATTCATGATCCCCGTGAAGATTTCTGTGGAATACTAATACTCCAGTAAAGAAAAAAAACTTTGATACAAACTACCTTGAATGTGCCTGTGTGAAGCCATGCTAATGGTAGAAGTTCTCTCTTCTGTGTGAAGGACCTTATTAGATCACAATCGCATGGGCAGCCCTGTTTCCTCTTTGCCTGAAGATTAAACTGTGAAAAAGTGAGTGTTACGTCTGAATGACAGTTATACAGCGTGTCTTGATTCTGATGTTCTAGCCAGGACACTGCAGGGAAGAGCAGTGCAAAGAACCAGGAGGAATGTTTGGGATGAAAGTAAGTTTAAGAGTGGTGTTCCAGACATGGTCTCTCATGTCATTACCACCTTTTATAAACCACAAAAGCTAGGAAAACAGTCGACAGCCAGTGTCTGCTGGGAGAAAGCATTATATAAATGTCATATGGAGAAGGAATGAACACATACTAAAAGCAAAATATTCAGCAGATTATCAGTTAGAGATTGACATGCTGATTAAAAAGTGGTTGTGCAACTACCAAGTAATAAAAGCCATACAGATCTTTCCTCAGAAAAGCCTCCTATCATCTGTTCTCCCACTTCCATCCAGTAAACAACTCACACAAACCAGCAGTTTTCAAAGCAATAGTGTCCTGGGCATTTGCTGGAAAACATGACTCACCCCAAGTCGCTTGTTGTCATTCAGGCTGCTGTAAACAGAAACCCAAAAGGAATCTGAAAGGACATGCAAAGTACGGGTAAGGGATGAGCATTTAAAACTAAAATTCATAGATCTATGGGCCATCAAAACCAGTGATTCAATGGAAAGCCTGTTCACTGTTGTCTTCTTCCTTCTACTGACCAATTTGCCATCCACAAGGTATAAAACACCTGTTTCTCAGTATCAGGAACCACTTACCAGCACTCTGACACCCACTTTCCTTCACAAGCACCTGAGCTCAGGTGCTACAGCTGGATCCTCACTCACAAAGCTCAGAACAAGTATTCTGAACTAGTACTTAGCTTGAAAGCTTTCAGGTGCTTTTCCAGACCTGAAGAAGATACACTGTGTGTCTGTAAGACTGGCTACTTCTTCCACTAATAAAAGATATCACTGCTGAAAATGGCATACAACTTCTTTGTCATACACGGTGATGGCACAGTCATGGTTTTAACCACAGGAAAGTTATTTCCTTATGTCATAATATTTCATAGGTGTCAGAGGTCACTGCACACCTACCAGATCAAAAGACAATCTGTACATATCTAATACCTTCAGTGACTAGTCCCCAGGATTTGGAACTGTTGGAATGAAGATGATCAGAGGGCTGGAACATCTCTCCTATGAAGACAGGCTGAGAGAGTTGGGCATGTTCAACCTAGAGAAGAGAAAGCTCTGCAGAGATCTTATAGCAGACTTCCAGTATCTGAAAGAGCCTAGAAGAAATCTGTAGAGGGACTTTTTAGAAGGGCATGTAGTGATAGGATGAGTTGGTTTTAAATTGGAAGGCGGTAGATTTAGGTTGGATATTAGGGAGAAATTCCTCATTATGAGGGCAGTGAGGGACTGGCACAGGTTTCCCAGGGAAGTGATGGCTGCCTTGGAGGTGTTCAAGTCCAGGTTGGATGGGTCTTTGAGCTGCCTGGCCTAGCAAGAAGTGTCCCTGCCCGTGGCAGGAGGGTTGGAACTAGATCTTTGAGGTCCCTTCCAGTGCTGACCATTCTGTGATTCAGGTACAAAACCTCAGTGAATCATTGCACCTAATCATTGATCACAAAGAATAAATTAGACTACATCACAATAAAGGGTTGATTTAGCCCAAATGCCTAAATCTAATTGCTTAGAAACTTCCAAGCAGAGTGGATTTCTAATACTAAATGATAGCAATTACCTTTCATTGATCCTTCTTGGAAATGAATGACAAGATATGCTTATTCTCTTTTAAAGGCAGTGTATCTTTTGTCTGTTCCATGGAAGGTTTTTTTACTCTTATTTATTTCCAATGCTAATTTTAAACTACAACATTATTCTAAAATATTATTTTATTCTGGAGAACACTTGGGAAAATTAGCTTGATTCTAGGTAATTCTCAGGGAGGCTATAGTGATATACTGCTAAGTTACATGTGCTGATTCATTGGATTTCCTTTCCAGATCGTACTGTGTTGAAACAGGCCAAGACACCAGGTCAATAAGAAATGGATGCTGTGGAAGTACTTCTACTTTGCCTGAATATATCATCAGTTATTTTTTTTTTTTTCTGGAGTGTTCCATTCTCTACAATGTTTCCTGGCAGGTTCCTTTCCCCCAGCACTTTAAAATATATTATGTTTGAGTTGGATTGACTGACACAAAAGATGCCATTAATAAGTAAATATTCATAAATTACTTGCAGGAATCTTTGTCTGCCCCAACACTCTTAAGCAATTTTGGAATCACTGTCACCAAAGGTAAACAATCTCAAGACAACTTATTCTTTGCTATATTTCTGTTCTGCTTCCTCAAGGGCTGTGGAACAGTGCTCAGCCCTCAGAACCAAAGCAATACACCAAACTTCAGCCATTGGCTTCCAAGAAGAGGCATGTTTTAAAAGAACAAGCTGAGGAAACCCAGTTCTTAGTAACACAGGAATTGTGCCTAAGGTGATCCATGGACTTCTACATAAGAACCCCGGTGAAAACCAGCAGCTCTAGCAAAGAAATGTCTCTCTTCCATACCTGCATCAGCTTTGCATGGGGACAGATGAGAAAAAAATAATTGTAAAACCTGTGTGTTACATTAACAGCTCTGGTTAAAAAAAAAATCATGCTACAAGCTGAAAGCAAAATCCTACAAGACAAAAAATAATTTAGTATTTATATTTTAAAGAAGACCCAAATCATTACATTAGCTTCCCCAGCCTACCTGTCTAAAGCAGAGAAACCCAAAGCAATTTATTTCTAATGAGAAAAAATAAAGCACTACAGGAAAAAGCACTTGTATAAATTAGTAAGAGTAACAGCAGTACCAATGGGGATGAAAAAAGGTTCCTTATTGTGTGGGAGACAAAATATTCCACAGGACATAGTGAAGGAAAGGTCATCTACCAGAAAAACCTCAGACAATATGACCATTGTACCAGTTGTCACCTGCAGATAAAGGAAGATATGCAATGAAATGGAACCCCATAAAAGGCTTCATCAGTTAATCATCAAATTAAACTCAAAATATCAAAGCAATAAAGATTATCCACTTTAGTGGCCTGTTGAGTATCTTAATCTGAGATAAGGTCCTGGTGGCAGATTAACCGCCTTTCCCAGGCACAGATAGCTGCACCGCCAAATATAACTCATGTTTCTGTGGTGTCATACAAACAAATGAGTAAATTCAGGCTTGGCAAAGGCATCGATGAATTACTCTCATTTGAATACATTTTGTAGATTAAATTCCAAACCACATCGGTATCTGGGGTTTATAAACAGCCCTGTGATTGTTATGTTGTGTAATGTAAGACTAGGCCTTTTGCAGGGAAAATCCTATTAAAAGTAGGCTTTATCCACCTTTCCCATTGGTCCTGGTTCTGGCCAGGCCAGAGCTGACTTCCCCAAGCAGCCAGCACAGGTGAACCAAGTTGGCTGGGGCTCTTTTCCACACCAGAAGACATAATTCAAGCCTCTACTTAACCTACCAGAAGGGGTGGTGATCACAATCCCTGGCTGTTCCAACCTGCGCAGCTGCCCAAGAAAAGTTGGTAGTCCAGTTAGTACAGCATGGGGAATACTTAACCAGAGAGTTTTACATCCAAGCACTGTACTAACACAAGAACCTCTGAATCCAACCCCTGCCTTAGCCCCACCAGCCCCTTTTATAGGGGCTCCTTGATGTCAGGTGGTGTGGAAACAGCCCCGGCCAACTCAGCTCACCTGTGCTGGATGCCTGGGGGAGTCAGCTCTGGCCAACTCAGCTCAGCTGTGCTGGCTGCTTGGGGAACTCAGCTCTGGCCAACTGAGCTCACCTGTGCTGGCTGTTTGGGGGAGTCAGCTCTATTGTAACAAACATCACATCTCTGTGTATAATCTTTGTCTTGCCTTAAAAGAAACCTATGCTGTACATTGCAAAGAAGACCAAGGCTGTTAAGCCTTCATCAGGAGAAATCTCCAGTGGCTGTCTGATGTTTACAGTGTGCAGTGTACATGCAGACTAGGATCTGGTGTTGAAATCCTGCTATTAAATTTAAGTGTAATTAGCAAATTAAACCAGAAGCTAGCTGTTTGTATGTTCACAGACACTTTTTTTGAAATTTGGCTATTACAAAGAAGTGAAGATAATCCCTGCTGCAGTAAGGAATCAAAAGCTATTTTCACTTGTACCTTTGTATTACAAAGACTGTTGCCAAGGAAGTGGAGAGAAAAAGCCAAAGCATTAACAAATGTGTCTGAAAACAGCACTTTGGACAATCAACCATACTCTTTTTGAGTCATATGACTCCTCTTTTCAGATAAAACTTTACCATAGAGAAACACACACAAAATGCATATAAGCTTTAGCTTTATCTGTGATGTTATTGCCTGGCCTCTCCTCCAGATGAGGTTCAGGCATCTCATAAAGGTCCTTCTGCTGGTCCCAAGGTTGATGCTCACGGCAAGTAGAATGAAGCTGGAGACAGGCTCTTCTCGGAGGTGCAGACTGGCAGAGGAAATGGGCCAAGAAGTATACAAAAAATGCTGAGTAGATGGAAGGAAAAAAAAATGATGCAACAACAGAACGTGTGCCATGGACAGCCATATGCAGAAATGATCCGAATTTCACAGAACAAGGCCATGAGAAAGAGTGCCAGTAGAGAAAAAGGCCATACTTGCATGGCATGGGCACTGCAAAAATTTTTCCCATTTATATTTGATGTTAAGCAAAGGCAGCTGTTTACAGGTACAGAGAGGAGTCAGAAGTTGTGAGAAACTGCCAAAACCAGTCAGTGAAGTCGGAGGGGGAGGAGATGCTCCAAGTTTCAAAGCACAGATTCCCCTGCAGCCTGCGGAGATCATGGTGAGATAGGCTGTCCCTCTGTACCTCTTAGAGGATGATAAGCAGCAGACATTCTGCCTTCTGCCTGTGGAGGACTTCACACTGGAGTAGAAACTGTGACCCCTGCAGCACACACAAGAGCAGGTTTACCGGGGGGACTTGTGACCCCATGGAGGACTGTATGGGTCAGTCAGGTCCTGAAGGTCTGCACCCATGGAAGAGACCCACACTGGAGCAGTTTGTGAAAAACAGCCCATGGGAAGGACTCACACTGAAGTTAGTGAACTGTCTCCCATGAGAGGGACCCCACACTGGAGCAGGGGAAGACTGTGAGGTGTACTTCCTCTGAGGAGGAAGGAGCAGCAGACATAAAAGTGCAATGAACTGACAGCAGCCTCCACTCCCTATCTCCCTCTGTGCTGCTGGGGGCCAGGAGATAAAGAATTCAGGAATAAAACTGAGCAGAAGAAGAAGGGTGGGGTGGGGGGAGGTGTTTTAGGATTTGGGTTTATTTCTTATTGCTCTACTCTGTTTTGGATGGGTAATAAATTACGTTAATTTTTTGTTGTTGTGTCTGTTTTTCCCATGACTTAATTACTGAGTGTTCTCTCCCTGTCCTTATCTCGATGGAGAAGCCTTTTGTTAGATGTTCTATCCCCTGCCCAGCTGAGGAGGGGAGGAGTGGAGCAGCTTTGGTGGACACCTGGCCTCCAACCCACCACAATGAGCTTTTTACCATGGCACAGACTTCAGGTAACTGAGTTAAGTGTGGATACACCTTGCCTTGACAGAAGGGGCTGCAAGAGGAACCAGTGGTGCCTAGAGCTAGCCACTTCCAGTAAAGTGAAGTAGAAAACATGTGGCATGGTTATGCAATTGCCTCTGGTAATAACCCAGCCTTCACCTCCCCGTGGGTACTGAGCCAAAGAGTGGGAGGCTGAAAAAATGTGCAAGGTCAGCACTTCAGCAGTGTGCACACAGAGCCCAGTCAATGCACAGTACAGTGATTTCATTCCCTTCACCTCTGCCTGCCTCATTTGTATTTACCTTCCCTTCACTCTCAAATAAGATATTTTAAATCTCCTAGCTGTCAGGTTATATACACAATGTGACAATGTGGGGTCCAGGACCTCTGCTGAAATTACGTTCTTGAGGGAGGTACTGGTCTGCCCAGCAGGAACACTGGTCTGGCAGAGAGGGATAATGGGGGACTCCAGGGCAGGGCCAAAAGGCACAAGGAGATCAGTGTGCTGAGTTTGCAAGAAGATCATGAAGGGGAAGAGCTAGAAGTGTCCTTGAAGGAGGCTTGTAGATCCTGTATTCAATGTAATGCCTTGCTTTTAGGATTTTCTTGACCCTCAAATGATGACCCTTCAGGAGGTTGAGCAGAAAGAAGCTGTCTCTTGCTGTTGAGCTACAGTACCAGCTGACATAAAGTTGCTTAAAAAAACCCACAGCCAATCTTTTAATTGCTACTCTGAGTGCAAACATTAAAATTTAAATAGAAGCCCTTCTATGATGCTATGCATTCCAGTCAGTAGTGCCAGAGATGTGACCGTGCTTCTGTCAGCTGTTTGATCAATCGGATGGTGGGGGTCATTTCACTGCAGACAGGGCCCAGCCTCCCTAATTGCCCACCAAGAAGGTGGCAAATGAACTCAACATAGAAATGATCAGAGAGTAGGGCCGAGTTATTTCCTCACTGAGGAAATCATTTCCTAATCAAAAGTTCCTCTGGTACATTTCTGGTCTCTGATCAGTGAATTCACAGATTCACAGAATTTGTTGTCACTCACACGCCATATTTCACAGAGAGAAGGTGGTGAGGAGGAGACCTGAACATCAACAAGTATGCAACACGATCTGGAAAATTAGTCATTCAGCTAAGGTTTTGCTGTGCCATTGTTTAACAGCTTGGCACTACTACCTGTGACACTGCAGGGATCACAGAGGATTTGAGCCAAAAGATGGAGCAACCAAATTCCCTGGACCAAGGGAATGGTTGGCTCCCTTTGTCTAATGAGTGTCCTGGGTAAAGCAATTGAGAGGCCTAAGCAAGACCATAGTGTTACACCAGAGCTCATTTCTCTGGGAGATCCATTTATTTTTTCTCTAGATTTTGCACCCTGCTGCCTACATTGTGGATGAGACTCATCACCTCCAGTTAAAAAGCTTATGTTCAGTTTCCAGAACAAGTGGAACAAGAACTTGTCTTAATTAGGCCATGACATCAACCTTTAGCAGTGTGAACTCCATATAAGCAGCAAAACAATTTCCATGGCACAAATAAAGTCTAAGAAGTAGGATTTAACAAAAGAAAGTAAGCTTGTCAGAGCATTTTAGCCAAAGACATTCTATGTGATTATACTCTTTGTTAGCTACTTTTTATCCATAAGAACCTGCTTTTAATGTGCTCTGACAGATGGATATGCAGGCCCACAGGAGACACAGAAGCTACAGAAAAGGCATGAGGGCACTGCAGATAAGCATAGTGAAGTTCTGAATTTCTTGTAGTGTTGCTGCACAGCAGTTTCAGTGAATACTTACTCCTGTTTCAGTTATCTGGCAGGTTTTTTAAATCAAGAAGTGCAACACAAAGCACAGTAAACCAGGGCCTGTGCTTTTGGGGAGGCAGCAGTATGGTAGCTTGGAGCACCTCTTGGGACAGGGAGCCTGATTTTCTTGAGCTTGGGGAAACAGAGTTTGGTTAGTCTGTATATCTTGCCAAAATGAAAATATTTCTGACCTTCTGAGGCCTAGAACATTCCCCATGTCTCTGGGATTGAATGATATTATTCCTCAGGATTACCAGTTTACAGAGGAATAACTGGTATTCAGTCTAGTGGGTATCCTTGTGTTGCTTAGTCAACAATTAATATACTTGCTTCAGGTTCAGATGCATGGCACAAAATATATAGCTGAAACAAGACATCCAGTTTCCACAAATCTGGGAGATATTGGAATGTGTTTTAAGGAATATTGCTTTTCCCTGTGGGAAAGGGAACCAGGGAGAACATAGTCTCCATGTAAAAAGCTGGAAGAAGAGTATGAGCATGGGATGTTCATTCGACCTGGCTGCAATTGGCAGTTAGCTGTTTGAGTCACAGGATCAAATCAGGTAATAATACATTTGCAGCATGCAGAGGAAGAGTCTGCAGTGGGAAACATGCTCTTGATGTTTTCGTAGTTCAGGTTTGAAAAGAAGGCTCCAGAAAAATTATAAAAATGCAACTTTTTTTTCCTTTTTTTTTTTTTCCCGGGACCTTGTTTCTTTCCAGAAAATGATGTTTAGCTGAACAGAATAACGTTTGGCCAGACTTGAGGGGGGATTTTTATGAATTCCATGTGGGATGCCGAAACCTTGGCTTAAATGGCCTCAAATCCCCCAGAATGACGCACATCCTGTATCCACATCCACTCAGCATGCTCTCCTTTTTAACCTTACTGCTGTAACCATCGATTTCTCTTGCTTTAGTCTAGTCTGATGCTCCTGTAAATTGAGTCAGTTGCTACAGTTTGAGGCATGTCAGGAAAGCATAATTCTAGCTTCCCTCCAGTGAAGTTTTAATTTCAGAATTTTACATGGAAATCTGAACTCTGCCCAAAGCAATTTCATGCCCCACAAATTTCCTTGTCTGTGAAACTTAATGAAATGGCTCTTTATAACATCAATATCATGCGTACCCTGGATGGCAAGCACTGTACAATTCTCAGCCTTGTACATAGTGGATGGATGGTACTTGGGTGCCCCGCTGCCTGTGGAGACTCAGACATCTGAGGGTTTGCTGAGGGGCTAGGCTCGAGTAACTCAGAAGTACAAATCCCATGAACTCAAATTATTTAGTACCTTTAGCAACAGAAGCTGATTTAGGAAGAGGGATATTCTGTGTTGCCATGATGATTAATTTTCACTGAATAAAAATGCAAGTCCAAGCACAGCTTTAACAAATTGCTATGTGAAATGGAGCCTTTGAAAACACATACTAGTCCTCAGTCCACATCCTTCAGGATGTAGGACCAAGTACTCACCAGGCCTGGACTGAAGCCTGTCCCTTTCTTCATCCTACTAATCTTGATGCAGAGTCATCCCATGATGACATAAACCCCTACTTTTATGCCACAAGTGCAGCGACAGCGCCCTAGCAAGTCTGGGCTTTCCAACAGCTGTGGGCAATTGGTCCTACACTGTGGAGTTGGGATGGACTGAATGTGCTGGATATTACAGAAGTTACAAGTGTTTATCAGCTGTAACTGGGAGAGGAGGCTGAGTGCTGCAGGCATGACAGAAAATGTTTCCCTCTTCATCTTCCCACAGCCAGCAGCCATAACATATGGACTGTCATTAAAATGCCTGTTATGTGACACTGAAAAAAACCCAAAGTCTGATGTAAAAAGGAGGTTTATTGATGGAAAAATAGATATGATTATGATACAGATCTAGACAGATGTGCCTTCAAAGGAAACAGAGAATCAGACACTAGTTCAAGTGATGCCACAGAATCCCACTGTGATTAGTAGGGTGAAATGACCCTTCCCAGGACTTAATGACAGAAGAAAATAAGGTGATTGACCGCTTGTTCAACACTGATGGCGGTTCTGTAGGGAGGAAACCAAAAGAAAATAGATTCAATGAGAACAAGCGAGCAGCTGCACGGTGCAAAATACAGTTTTGGTATACAGGGTAATCCCTGTATACCCATTCTGGGAGGCTTTCAAGGACAATTGTGGGTAGATTATTCCTTGCTAAGAGTTGATACTTTGGAGTAAATTCTGAAGGTGTTTCCTAGTCTTGGTGTTATTCTGTACTTTGGCTTTCATCCTACAGAGAGATAGAGCTCTTCCCTTGAACAGCAGCCTTGTCTCCACCTCAAGTCTACTGAGCATGTGGCATGGGAAAGGATCCAACTACTGGCTGCTACCTGAGAAGCCTGGTGAAGACTGAAACTCCTTTTCTGCAAGAACAGTGTTGCTCTACCCATCCTCGTCCCGCTTTATACTTCACCTTCTTAACTTTATTTTACTAAGGGTTCTCTTTTCTTTCATTCCCCAGTGCTTCACCATCACTGATGCTTTTTTTTCCTTCCCCTTCCCCCCACCGGCTTTTACTTACCTTTTCTAATCATTAGTCCATTTCTGCAACAACCTCTTTGCAAGGTGACATATACTGAGCAACAGCATACTCTTCTGGAAAAGAGGGAGAGAAATGTTCCCTTTAGCCTGGAGATCACTTCTTATGCCTTTCCCTGGAGGTGGATGTACCCTACACACTCTTAAGCTGGAAAGCCTTGAAAACTCCTCTGTTCTGGGACAGGCATTTTCATAACATTGCAGTCATACCCACTTGTCACCTCGGGCATGAGGCCAGGCTCACTAAGGTGCATTGAGTCCGTCCCCTGGCACTAGTTCCAGTTCCTGGCAGACTTCAGAGGAGTGTTGGTTCCAGGAGGGCTGGTTCTGGGTCTCCCATAATGCATACAGTGTTTTAGTTGTCTCTATCCCTCCCACCATTTAGTGCTGGCTAAAATCAAAGACTGACCTGTTTCATAGTAGTCATAAATCTGCACAGGAGCTGGCTTGGGGTGGCTCACTACAAAGTCTTGCTCAACTGAGAAAGTTATTTCTTTTCTTTTCTTCTGTGAGATCTGGGAATGGAGGGACAGGATCACATAAGTCCTTTAGTTGCATAACATCATCTGGAGTTGACCAGGACACTAATTGATAAATTGTATATTCCAAATACCACTGATGTCACACATACAGACATCTATTACTGACCTACTGAACTGAGATCAGAAATATATTTGGAGAGTCCAAAGAGTGAAGAGTTGTAGAATTGTAGAATCATAGATGGTTTGGATTGGAAGGGACCTTAGAGATCATATAGTTTCACACTCCCTACCATGGGCAGGGACACTCTTCACTAGACCAGGTTGCCCACAGCCCCATCCAACCTGGCAGTGCACATTTCCACAACTTCTCTGAAACACCTATTCCAATGCCTCACCAACACCACATAAAGAATTACTTTCTAATATCTAATCTAAATCTACCCTTATTCAGTTTAAGGCCATTACCCCTTGTCCTACTGGTCCATGCCCTTCTAAACAGCCCCTCCCTAGCTTTCCTGTAGGCCCCCTTCAAGTACTGGAAAGCTGCTCTAAGGTATCCCCAGAGCCTTCTCTTCTCCAGGCTGAACAACCCCAAACTCTTCTAGCTTGTCCTAATAGGTGCTTCAGCCCACTGATAATTTCTGTGGCCATCCTCTGGATGTGCTAAAACATCTGCATGTCTGTCTTTATCTTTGAATACTAACTAGCTGTTCTTGTCCCCTCTTTCCCTTCAGGGCTTTGTTCCATGATACTCTACCAAGCAGGTCCCTGAAGAGGCCAAAGTCTGCTCTCTTGAAGTCCAAGTAGCTTGCTCTGTGCTCTCCTCAGTGCCCTAAGGATCTTGAATTCCACCATTTCATGGTCACAGAATCACAGATTTGTAGGTGTTGGAAGGGAACTCGAGAGATCACTGAGGCCAGCCCCCCTTAGATTACAGGTTCGATTTGGGAGTGAACTAGTGTAAAAGAAGGATAGGAAATTTTCCTGGAGGTGAGTACAGTGTTTGATGTCCTCTTGGAAGACCTGAAGTTTATGAGCAAAGGGATGTACCAAGGAGATATACACACAAAGAAATCTTTCTGGTGTTTGCCTGCTATCAACAGAAAGGAGAAAGAATTCTGATCAATTTCTATGTGTTTTTTTTTCTTTTTTTTTTTTTTTTTCGTATTTCTAGTTGCTATTACAGCAAGCATCTATTTGAAGCTGTTGTTTGGCAGATTGGGATGTTACATGCAATTTAAGGAGAAAGCACCTTAGGAAAACAGGTGGAGAAGTGAGTGTATTATAAATACACTTATTGAGTGTATCCACTCTGTAGGTACATCTATTACAAGTTGTTTGCATCCTTTATGAAAATCAAATAGACAATGTGAAGAACTTACATTTTCCAGGTAAAGGAGAACATGGTTTTTCTTGTTTTCTACTTGCATCACTTTGTGACCATCAATGAGCTTTAAAAGAAAGAAACTGAGATAAATATATATGCTTAGCCTGTTAAATTGCAAGTGCTACTCCAGACTCTATACTGCCATGTTGCTGTGGGATTCATTCTGCTCCTAGCCAGATGTCAAGGGCCAACAATTGATTTTTAATCCAAATGTTGCTGAATAGATGGAAGGAATCAAGTAAAAAACTGTCCCTTGACTTAGTAGGTGGATATATGAGCTCTTCCCAAGGTGCATGAGATTCACTACAGTTCATTAGGGGAACGCTGCCTGCCTCTGGTGTTGTACAGGTTTCAGAAATGGTCTGGTAGATCTTCCACCCTTTCCCTCCCTGCACAGTGTCAGCTCCCAGATGCAGCTGCCACCTGCTCAGTTTCCAACTGCATCGTTCCTAGTTTTTAATTTAGGAAAATCTGTGTGCTCATGGACACATATAAGTCATTCCCTCAACCAGTAGTTAAGACAGTGCAGCCATGCAAACACCTCACGGGGTTTGTGTGTGAATGACTCTTAAACAGGTCTCTCTTTCCATCATGACCTTTCTTCTCTTCCATCCTTGGCGTCACTTATTTACTCCTGCTACTATAATTTACCTTATCCAGGGAAGACTTAACAGGAACAAAGCCAGAGAGCATCTTCACATCAATAATGACCATGTTGGAGATTCTGCGTTTCCCTGTGTAACTGAAACAAGAGGCCCCTTTCAGTTTGGACTATGACTGGGGAAGAAAAGCTCAACTGTCTGCTCAGATGGGATACACTGGGAATGTTCCCAATATGAAGGGGTCAAGTATGTGTTAACATCATCAGTTACTGTCAGGGGCCTTTGGGGATGTTGTAACAGGCCAATACCATCAGCATGTTGACTAGCTCATGGTTCTTCACTTTATAAGCAGAGATAAATACACACAACCTTCTCTGTATGTCTTGTCACCTGTTCAGCTCGTTTGTTGATGGCACATTACCTGCTTATGAGGACAATATCAAATTTTGCTGGTCGATCCAATGGGCAGGAAGCATTTGATGTCTTTACTGAGAATGAAAATCCAAAGGCTCCCTCTGGAAGGTGAATGTTGTATTTCAGTGTTGTCTGGAAGATGAAAAAAAACTTTTATTTAGACATGCCAAGTGTTTTTCTTTGCATTCTAAAACACAAATGTCAGATATTCCTAGCAATGTAGCTCTTGGTTTTATGTGGAAGATTCATGCTTACATCAAAGATGGACACATCTGACTTGCGCTTGTATCAGAGTCACCTCCCAGAGAGAAATCAGTTGCTGATCAGAAAGGACTCTTTCATCCCATGCTGTGACTCCACAGGAGTCAGAATGTGGGATGGGGAAAAGACTAAGTAGTTTACAGAAATAAAATCATTATGAATAATAAAGAGAAGTTGGATAGAGAATCATCAAAAAACCTTGGCTGCACTGTACACAGAATGTGAAACACAATGAAGAGAAGAGCAGACACTTACTTGCATAAGTACACATCCAATGCCATTCACTATTAGGCTGTATTTCCCAGGGACCTCAGGAAGGGGAGTCTCTTGCAACAGGAGTCTGTTCTCATTGTTGACAATAAAAGCCTTCTCAAAACGCTTCTTGGAAGCGATCTTGACTACATTCTGAGTTACAGAACTGTAGGTGGCCTCACCATAAGCAGCGAGGGCTTGGAGAGCAATGACTGTGTCCTAAAGGAAAGAAAATAATAGAAGACAATTAGCTACACAGGGCCACTGATGCAGAGACGGTCAAACTCACAGTTCCAGTATGAACCTCAGTCGCTTCATGCTGGCTAAAGGAACCCCGAATTCATGTATAATTCCAGGTTTCCCATATACAAGGATCCCTTTTGTTCAGGCATGCATGTTTTAGGGTGAAAGAAATACCTCTATTCATATGAAGGTCCTAGAACATAAAATCTGAACCCTAGAGCACACTTCTAGAGTTTTTCATAGTGTTGGAGCATGTATTTTCAAAGGATCTATGGATCAGTTTTGGTCATATAAGATCTAAGACTTTGTGGTTTTTAGGCTCTTATTCCCAATACAAGTATTTATTGCTAGTCAAGTTACTCTTGTATGGCTTTAAATTTTCCATAGTTAAGAAAAAGTGGGGTGGGGACGTGGTATGGTAGGTGGGTGGGGGGAAGTATTTTGATGTCTCTCAGAAAAAGGCTTGGCCTCTATTTGAGACAGCAGATAGAACAGAGAAATAATTCTAGGTAGTCAGCATCCTACTGGCAATCTGATCCTGTGCCCCAATTCCTAGGAATGGCTGTGGAACAGAAGGGTTTTTCAGCACCTGGGTGGAAGAGAAACCTCCATAGGGATTCTGCTGCCTGACAATCCACTGTACAATCCCTGAGGCCTTTGTGAGATCCTCTTGATTCTGACTGGGCTTGTAGAGCAATGCCAACAGCACGTAACTGGTGATCTCAACTTCAGCTGATGGGGCATGGTCAAGGAAGGAGGGGGATTTTTCTGAGGGAGATCTCTCCTTCTGCTCCCAGTGTTGTGAGCCATCTAAATAAACAAAGAGAAGGTGAGGAGCAAACAGAATGGATTACAGGTGTCACTGGTCTATGCTGCCTCAGAGTCATATTGTGATCTGTCCTCTTTCTCACAAGTACTCTCTACAGAGCAATAGATGTGCTCTAAATTAGCAGTGTAGGTTGTTTGTGGAGGTTGTGCCTATGCTTTCAACATTGTCAAGGTTAGACCATGCACCATCAATAAGGTATGTTCCCTCATCCGACCTCCCAAAGTCCCAAAATGGCTGAAACTTACCGTCTTTCTTTGCTGATTTCTGTAACTCTTTAAGGAATGATTCACATTTTTCTGCCTTGCCAGCTAAGCAGAATGCATAGGCCATGAGTGCCTGAGTGTAAACATCACTGATACTCTTCTCAGATGCAGTCTCCAGGCAAAAAAGTGCATTTCGAACTACAGGGTACTTAAACAAAATGTGAAAGAGTAACATATGGGTATAATTAAGAACAGTAGTCTTTACCTGGCCAAATATTTATTTTCTTGCAACTAGTTCTTCATTCTGTCACTATCACAGCAATAAGAATGCAACTTCAGTTTGCATAGTGACTTCAGGAGAGAATACAAGAATTCTTTAAGGAGGGATTTCAGACTGAAGCATCATACAAACCAAATAGGCTTCCAGTGTGTTCCCGAAGATGTCAATGTATAAACAGGAAATGGTTTTATTTCTTTTACAGCTAATTCCTTCTGCTCACCTCCATAACAATTCATTCTGCACTTCTGCAGTCAAGAGTCTGTTCTGCTGAACAAACCCAACCTAGTAGCCTCTATCCTCAGTGACTGTGGTGCAATTTTAATTTCATTCTCTGGAGTTGTAATAGGTTTTCACCAAGTATTAAAATGTTCCCAGTTTGACCCTGTGGCCTTGATAATGCATTATCTAATCAGGAAGGTCCTCAAAAAAGATATGGCAAATTTGAGACAGAAAATCTCATGTATCAAAGTCTATCACCTCTGCTATATCCTGATTATACTAGCCACTTTTAAAAGAAGATAGATTGGCCTTTCACTCTGATAGGCCTTTGTTTCCAAACATAACTTTTAATTCCCATTATATACTTTAGGATTAGGCACAATATCTTACTTTCTTGACTGAGCCATATATGAAGCTAAGCCATAGTGTGTGGGCTGCTACTTGTCATGGTGTTTTAAAATCAAAATCTGAAAGCTGAAAATGTCTTGTGTCTCTCAAATAGAAGATCTAATCACACCAATGTTTTCTAATTTCTAATCAAACACTGGTGGTTGAAGAAATTTAGAAATGGGGAACTGTTCTACCACAGCAACTAGTGGAGATACAGAGCAGAGTCATGCTCCCTGAGAGCTCTTTCTCCCTACCTCTCTCTCTTTTCTACCTGAATGATTTGTTGCAGACACATGGAGCCAAGTCAACAACTGGAGTCCAATTCCAGCTGAACACTGGCAGATGAAAGCTTCCTTACCGAGATGGAGTGCCCAGCTTCTAACATGGCAATGGTGATGTAGGCAGAAAGTGACAGCTCATCACCTATTCCTCCCTGAAAAGGATGGGGAGAGAGGAATTGTCAGTGAGAGTGAAAAGCCTTTAAATATGAATTGCCATATCTCATCTGGGAGAGTGAGGCCAGCTCTGGAGGTAATCCACGAGGAATACACATAGCAGGGTTGGCTCTTAAAACAAGAGAAGCTCACCGCTATCACCTCAAAAAAAAAAAAAATCACTCCTTCAAGCTTACTCCTTCCTCTTTTATCCTGAACTCAAGTGTTCATAAGGTGGAAAATACAGTGAGGAAGCTGAGCTGAAAACAGTCATTGTAAGGTGTGGAGAGGTAGCCTTTGGCAGAAGACAGCCATTTGGAATAATGTACAGGTTTTGACAGTAATGGGACAGCAAGTTCTTAATGGTAAGAGTGTAAGTTTGCCCAAGAAGTAATTCTCTACCACCTTCAAGGCGTTGTTGAAAAGTGTCCCAACACTTCGGAAGCAGCCATCTGGCTTCTGTTTGCTTGCCAGCCACATCAGGGTTTGAGCCTGAACATTGTCATCAATATAGATGAAGTGACTAGCTTCTGCAAAGGATTTGTACACGAAGGCAGTGAGCCTGCAAGGGAAAGGTCAAGCTGTGAGATGAACACTGGAAGGAGAAACAGAAAAAAGTCAGTCATTTACGCTAGGCAAAAATATAAGGAGTTAAAGCTAACATGCTGGTGGCTTGCTCTGCATCTGTATGCTCCTCCAGAAGAAGGTAGTTGAAGGAATAGTAACTGGCTACAGTTACTACTACAGGAATAGTAATCCTGGCTACAGAGCACTTCAGTGCTTTGGATTTCATAGGAGACAGTGGAAGTACGAATCAAAGAATCAGCTGGGTCCTTAGGGATCCCCTGTCCATGCATCCCACCTTGAAGGGTGTGGAGAGACATTTCTCTCAGCACTTAGAGACTCCTAGTCATAGCCAGCTCTGTACATCTGATTTACCTGGTAAAGATGCCTCCTACCTGCATCATGTGAATTCAGTGCAAATTCATTTCTGAAGCCATTTCTACTTCAGTCACTTACCAGGTGTTCCCTTCTTTATCTCTAGTGCCAAAGATGCTGTAGGACCCATCAGGATGTTTGTATGACAGCTGCTTCTGGTAGCCTGCAAAAACATGGAAAAATATTTCCTAATTTAAAACCAAAACCGTATTTTCTTTGCTAACAGATTTATCTGAAACCACCATGGGAAAGCATGGAAAGGGCCTACATGAAAGCTAGGGAGGGACTTTTTAGAAAGACATGGAATAATAGGATGAGGGGGAATGGTTTTAAATTGGAAGGGGGTAGATTTAGATTGGATGTTGGGAAGAAATAGAAGTTGGAACTTGAATGACCTTTAAGGTCCCTTTCCAGATCAAACCATTCTATGATTGTATATGTACTAAGCAGTGGGGGATCCCTGACGGAGCTTGGGTGGAAGAATGGAACAACATGTCCTGCAGAAGCACCGAGTTACAGAACAGTCAGGGCTGTATCAGCTCTGTGCTCTAAATAAGCTGATAGGATTAGGATACATGCTGTGCCAGAGTGGAAAAGGAGAAAGGGACTGAAAGAAGTTACCTCAAAAGAAACATGACAATTGAGTCTGAGCAAAACAAGATGAGGAAAAGAAAGATGATAAAGCACATAAATGTCTTGATAAGGTCAGTCCCATGGGTGATAGAGCTATGCTACAGTGGCAGTGCCATGATGCTAGGATTGCCATACTGCTGCTTCTGCTTGGTGGGAATTTCAGCATCCATTGTAAGAGAAGCACAAAGCTCTCACCACTAACTAAGTATCCGATGGCCTTGGATTTGACCTCCTCACTCAGCTGCCCTGTCTTGTTCAGGTAATCCAGGACATAGATGTTGGGTGCAAACAGGACCATGTTCTGCTCCCCACAGCCAAATGGCATCTGGAGAAGCTGGTGCACGTTCTGCATGGCAGTGCCCATGATGTCACCTGGGGAAGAGGTGATGAAGAGAGAATTAGCACAATGAATGGCCACTGAAATAAACACAAATTTCCCTTCCATAGGCAGAGTGAGGGAAAGCCTAGCTGCGGTTGCAAGCCTGTCTGTCACCACTGAGATTTCTAACTAGCACGAAGCTCTCAGTGCCGAGAGTGATTTGTTCTGTGCTGCTGTACAGTCAACAAAGAAATCGCTTCCCTGTCTCTCGATACTTAAATTACCTACACCAGAAACTTACCCTAATGAAAAGAACTTCCAGGGAACTTCTGTTTCCAGAGGAGGGAAAGGAAACAGCGACATTACAGTGAATCATATGCTGCAGAATTAACAGCTAACACTGAAGAGGGAAATAGGTTATGCAGATGTATCAGAGATTTCCTCTCATTTCCTATTTTTACTTAAGATAGCACAGACCCAGCGAGAGATTTCTGTTAGGAGCTGAAGTCACCCATATCGCAAGGCAAAGGTTTTATGACTAGTAATCATGTAGCCAAATCCAGGATATTTCCAGGAAAAGACTGAAACTAGCATCTCTGATAGACAGGTAGTTGAGTGGAAAAAAGTCTTACTGTCCTGAGTCTGGCTGTGGTTAGAAGTTTAAAGGTCAACTTTAGAGCAAAACATTCAAATACAATCAATTTAAACAGAGAAGTGAAAAAGGATATAACCAATGTTTAAACTTCATTTCACTGATGCAGCAAGGAGGATTGTGGGACAGGATGAGAATCAATCTCTTTGCTCCAAGTTTCCCCACACAAAGATTGGAAATGCACATTTTGAATCCTGGAAAATGCTTTCATTTTAAAGTTTTAAATTTTATTTCTTTTAATTATTTTATTAATTATATGTTTACCTATAACAGAAAAGGAAGCCCTGGCTGATCCTTCCACCACATTTGCAGGTAGATCTACAACAACATCTTGAATAGCCACATCATCTGTGGAGAAAAATGTTGTGTTGTGGTCACTTGTATAGAAGCATTGGTTATAGCAGTTAAATGCTCCTGGTAGAAGTCACACAGTGCAAAACTTCACACAGGAGAAGCAGGAGCAACAGGCAGAAACTTACGGCTACCTCCAAGTTCATTGAGAGAGGGGACACAGCAAAATGAAAATTGTGAAAAACACAGTGAAATAACTGCCATTGCTCAAGAGAAATCAGCTGAACAGGGCAGGACTGGTGCTCTCAGCCTGTGGTGTCTATGAATGCTGGAGGTTTCTTCAGCGAGACACTGGGAAGGGCTCATTGGCAAGGCTCAGGGCTGCTTTTGTGCCTCTTTCAGGAAGAGTTTCCAGGAAACTTTGGAAGTTATTTGCAGTCAGCAGTCACCACCAGAGATGGTGTGGTAGGGAACATTGCATTCCCTCTCCCAGGGATGCACTCAGTCACATGATCTGACTTGGCTGGTCCTGTGTGGAGCCACAGTTGGACTTTATGATCCTTATGGGTCCCTTCCAGCTCAGGATATTCTGTGGTTCTATGATTCTGTGAACCTATGATTAATCCCCAGTAGAAGTGGAAAGCTACAAGTTATCCTTTGACAGTGGTCAATCATGAGTATGAAATACAGGCTAGATTCTGCACAGAAAAGTCATCTCTGTTTGATAGCTTCCTTTAGCATTGGAGCACTCTTGACTGCAGCACAGACACTGCCTAAAAGATGTGCACCAGACCACACAAGAAGTTGGTAGCAGGGAGATGAACTTTAGGTACTCATACTAGCTGTGATTTAGGCATCTCCACTGAAAAGGGGAGGGACAGCATAAACAAGCACTGCAGGAAAGAATGCAAGCTTCTCTTTCAGTTACTCTCAGCATGGTGGCTTCTAAAACCCTTACCTTTTATACAGATTAGGGAGTTTTGTGTCTTCTCCCTTCTGACGCCTTCAGGCTACATGGTGATGGAAAGAAGAGGCAGATGTGGCAGATGAGAACAAAGCATACAGAAGAAATGCAGTGATAGAAGAGCCATCCACCACGCCATTCTCCTGCATCATAAAACAGCTAGATTAAAGCAGCAGTGTACAGGTTCCTATTTGACATGGTTTCTAACAAAAGGGAGTTCTCATCAAATGGAGTCCATCATTTCCAGTTTCTCCTCTGCACGAGGGAGATGTACACTTACTGGTGGAAGAGGACGTCAAATGAGAGTGGACTTCGTTCTAGATTGAACAGCCATACCCTGTCCCAGCTAAATGAAGGTGGAGTGGAACCAGGAGTTCTTAAGGAAACCTGAAAAACCTTAACTTGCTCTTGGTACTTTTGTTGCATTTTTCTTTCCTCATGGAGGGGAGTACAGGGCAAACAGTATGAGCTGTCAGCAGTACCTCAACCAGCAGTGTTCGGATCTGGGTGTCCCTGTAATCAATACTGATGTTCCTAGGTACTTTGTCTTCACAATCTGCATCATCTTTGGTCTCTGCAGTAATGCTGAATACTATGTTACCTTAAATAGTAGCAGAAAAAGAGGGAAAAATGGACCTCTACTATGCAGAACAATGGCTAAAGAAAGAAATTTATCTGATAACGATTATCTTCACATACTAAGCAGTGCAAAACTGTGAATGATCAGTCACTCTAGGAGAGACATAGGGGAAGAGAACTGATCTCTGAAAATGGGAATAATAAACAGTGCATTTTTTGAGGAGCTCTGAAGCCCAGACAGCTGGAAAGATTAGTGGTAGACTAAGTTCTCTGTGTTGGAAGATAATTTGGTTTTTCAGGTGAGGTATAAATTGATTAGTATCAGCCTCAGGACAGAAAACCAGATAGATTCAAAAGCACTTACCAATTTCTTTGGGGAGAATATTCCAGACATAGGTCTTTCTTTCTTTGGCACATACACATCTATCATCCTCTGAGGAAACGAGTTTGGCCTGATAATCAAGGGATTCTGACAGCAAAACATTAATCTGAGAACACAAAGAAGAGTGCAATGGGATGAGTATTTGTACCAAAGGCAAATGGTGCTTTATTTTTAGAGGAGTGAGAGATAGTCTCTGTTTATGTAAGAGTTTTAGAGCAGATCTAAATTCTGAAATGATGGTGTTAGATGAATCATCCATCAGATGTAACCTTAACAGTATTCCCTTAAGCTTCTCACTACATTCTCCACAGAGATGTTAGAAATCCTATGCATACATCTGATTCCTGATCAGGATATTGAGTTATGTTCAGTGCTAATGAATTTGAATTAATGTGCAAAGGAAAGTGGCATTCAAATCAAGCAGAAGAAATCTAGACTGTATCCCTGCTTCTTTTTTTCTAAGAAACAAGAAGCCAACTAAAGATCCCAGTTCTTCTTTCTTCAAGTATCCTTTAAACCACGTGTAAGCTCTCTCCATGCTGACGTGCAGTGCACCTGTGGTCTCAAGACATTTTGCCTGGAAAGTACTGAACATTGAGAACACAGCCCCCCAGTGTCTGGGAGAAATAGAGTCTCTAGTTGGACAGACACTCTGTAGGGCAGGTGCTGGACTTTTGTGCTCTCTGTTTTGGCACTTTTGGGAACTTTCATCCCAGATGCTTTGCAAAGCACTTGTTTCCTTCCTCTATAGATCTCTAGAGACAGTTGCTTATACATCCTAGCCACAGTTCACACATCTCTCCCTCTGCTTTGTAATGGCTTAGGAGGACAAGTCCAGCCAGGATAAACTGTCATTAGACAGAATGAGCAGTACCTCAACCAAGGGCAGGGATGGTTTGGGTCATGTACACCAATCATTTCACTGCTCTTTTTTTTTTTTTTTTTTTTTTTCCCCAGACTACAAACTGCAGCTTCACTGGAGATGGGATAAAGTCTCAGAGTGTATATATACCTTCATACAGTGGTCAAGGTAGTTGAAGACATTGGCCCTAAGCAGGAATTCTTCTCCTCTGATTATTGAGTATGGCAAAGTCAAGTCCACAAAGAAAGGCTGGAAGGCTGTCAGGGTGGCAGGCACAGACAAACCAAATCCAACCAACTCTTCCACACAGAAAGCACTGGCCTTCCATACGGTGATGGTGTCAGGGATGGTGTATGAGACACTGGCTTTTCCAGTAGAGCTGATGGGAATGGATAAAGGATGAGTTTGGAAAAAACAAGTTTCATATACCTTTCTTCTCAGTAGAGGCAATGGGGTTTAAAAATCAGCACTACTCCTACTCTGTCTGCATGATCCTCCACTCAAGTCCCCCTGTGAACTTAACACTCAACTCCCCTGAGCAAAACCCCAGTTGAAAGCTCTTCTGCCTATCATCTCCCTAAGTTTGGAAAGCAAACTCAGAATTCTTGTTTTCCAGGCATATTTTAAATACAGGTGTCCCTCTTCTTAGGGAAGGAGTATGACTTATGGTACCTGCATTGTGAGGATAAATGTCTGTAGGGATAGGGTAATTTTATCATGGAAAGCAATGATTGACAAAACTTGGTCTTCCAGGACAAAAAGAAATTCCTTGCCATCTTGCAGGACATCAGAGGACATATTTAGTGACTCTTAAAAGTAACGCAAAGAGAGAGGAGAACCAGTACTCACTTAACTAGGACTATATCCCAAATCCAAGTTTCAGGGAAGAACTCCCGAACAGTCTCCAGGATGAGTCTCTTCCCACGTTCCTCTCTAGCAACTTCAGCTGGGAAAAGATGAATGGAATTTATGGGTACTATCCATATCCACCTGAATACCACTTTATTTAAGGAGAAAAATGAAATCTCTTTCCTGTCCCCTGTAATACCTGATGATTTGACGTGGTGTGTAGAAGCTATGAATCCTGCATTCAAGAAATATGTTGGAGGTCTTGCAGTCTCACTAGTGCACACAACTGGCTGCCGGACCTTGGAGTTGGTAAAAAATTTTATACCCATATCCTGTAGAAAACATGTTTTAGTCTTAGTTATAATCATAGTGTAACTGAGGTTTATTCCATTCCTCTCTCTTTTCCGTTACTGACTTTCCACCACAGAGATGCCTAGAGACTTCTATGAAAACACTTGTGGGAGCTTTGTGCATGCTGGAAAATCACAGTAGACACCAGAGTCAATTAGGAATAGATGCCCATGAGGACAGTTTGTCATGTGTGAGTTTTACTAACAGCATCATTTGCAGAAATACTTAAAGCTGCATAAGCAGAAATTCCCTTCAACAGGTTTTAAATAATGTACAGGACATTTACCCTGAGGAACTGGTATACATCTGGGCCTAATCCAGACATCACAGGTGTGTAATACAAGCCTTTGTGAAAGATGTTGTCAGATGAGACACATGGGTCTTGGGGGTCATCTTCTAGATTGAGCCCATTGTAGATGTAGCCTTGAAAGTCTTGCAGGGGATGCAGGCTGTATATCTGTGATGGGGAACAAGACACAAAACCTCTGTGCGTGTAAAGATCCGTTCTGATTGCACTGTCATGCACTGCAAATTGCCAGAGCTGGTATGTTTGCCTCTTTGAAGTGGTGCTCTGTTTCCTGGATTGAAAACTGGTGGAACAATGGGAGGGTAGTGATCAGTGGGACAAAGTCTAGTTGGAGGCCAGTGACTAATGCTGTACTCCAGAGGTTAATACTCAGTCAATTCCCGTTCAACATCTTCATTAATGACCTGGATGATGGGGCAGAGCGTACTCTCTGCAAGTATGCTGCTGACACAAAACTAGCACATGTGGCTGATTTGCCAGAGGATTGTGCTGCCCAGGACCCATCACTGGTTAAACCAAATCCCATATGAAAGATGACTTGCAGTTACTGAAAAACAAAAGCTGTGCAAAGCCTGTTACAGATGGTTTATAACCAGTGTGTGCAAGAAGCAGCAGCAGTCTGACATGGTCCCAATAATATCAAGTGGAGAGACAGTGCAATGGAGGAGGAGGACGGAAGGAGACAAACTATCTCTTTAGGCATCTTACCATTTCCTCGGACAGCTCTGTCTCAGACTTGAGGAGCAGCACGCTCTGATCCACTGCCCTCACAGCACACAAGGAGTTGGCGGCAGCTTCGATGACTAAGCTGACATTGGCAGATGAGCGCATCTGCTTTTCAGAGAACTGCAACCGGACCTGAAATTTATCAAACAGATATTGGTATGGCCAATCCCTGCCACTCCAGGTGAGTGTGTGTGAATGGAGGACAAGAAGGAAAGTAGAAGGCTCTGGAGAGGGACGTCTGGCCTCCACTGCCTCTGTTGCCCAGGCATCTGCTGTCATGAGGGCTGAGGTACTTAGACTCCTTGATAGCTGAAACCTACCTCAAGCAACTTAAGATAAAGTGTGATTCTGCTGCTATTACTGTCAAATCAAACCTTACTATGACACCGACTACATGTAATAAGCCTTACAACAAGCAAATTGTGTTTTCACTAGGTCTTTGGCATACCTTAGCAAATACTTAAAGCAGATTCTGTTTTGGATCTATTCAGAGTAAAATCTATTTCACATCTGCAGAAAAAAATAGGAGGGGAGGATCACATCATGTAACTTGAAACATTTTCATTTACCTTACTTTTTTTGTCTTCTCAAAATGTTTTATGCTTTTTGGCTTTTAGGAACTGAAGGTTTTAAAAAATCTGATTTCTAAATGACAAATGAAAATGTACCAGTGGAAAAACTATGGAAGTCAAACTGAAACCACAGATTGCGATATTGACTTTGGGTTTTTTACATGTATTTAGTTTTCTGGTAAATTTAAATTGCATTTTCAACAACAACAAAAAAAAGGTGTTAAATATTAAATAGTGAGGTGGGTGGATAAGGTCAAAGTGTGTTTCCTATGTTAAAAAGCAGACAGTCTAAACTAAATCGGACACCAGTATAGTTTAAGTAATTCAGGAACTACCTTGGAGTGGTGTACATTTCCTGGAAAGTATTTTTTAATCTTAAAGAAGATTTACCATTTGACTATAAGGTTAGGAGGTGGTCATAGAGGAAAAACAAAAGCCAAAGGGAAAAGTGGAGAACGAAGAGAGTAATGTTGAAACAAGAAACAAAACTGGAGATCTGTTGGGATTGTGTATGCCAGGAATTTGTATTTATCTGACAGCAGGTAGGACTCACTGCGTCTTAGTGCCTCTCACCATGTTTTTGAAACACTTCTCAACTGGGAATCGGACACTGTCTGCCACGAGCTCCTTGGCAGGGTGTAAGGTATATACCAGCAACTGAAGAGCTGGAGACATTTTCTCACTGACTACGAGTGGGATGGTGAAAGTGCCATTTTGGCCTGTTAGAAGAGAGAAGGGAACCAATAAGGAGGGAAGTGCAGAGACCTGCTGAGCCATCCTGAACTGGCTACAGTACCAGACAGTGGGGCAATCTGTACTTGGACAATAAACCAAAAAATCCTGAATTTGCCAGGAGGTGACATGACTCAGTTTAGATCCAGATGCTGCCAGATGTATTGTGGATTTGAACATATGGCCAGATTTGGACAGCCCTCTAAGCCAGACACCCCATATTGCCTACATCATCGTCCAGGAAGATCTTGACAGGACACTATTTCTTGACTCGTATCAACTGAGCTAGTTGCTGGGCTAAACCTAACTGTGTAGTGATGCTAGTGGTAGTGCTAGTATCACTCACACACATATATGGATGGAGTGAAGTACAGCCCTCCCAGTAGCTGCTGTATACATCCATGAAGTCTTGCCTTGGCCCTCAGGTCAGCCATCCCTTCTTTTTTAATGCAAAAACATGGATTGCCAACTTAACTTACCAGCTTGGATTTTAACTTTAATTTCCCCCGTAAGGACAATCTTGCCTTTTGCCATGCCCTGTGCAGAAAAGAGCGATATGTTTATAGGTTGGTGGTGGTTGGAGGGAGAAAACAGCAATCAAGTTCAATGTACACTGACAGGACAATCCAGGCATATAAATATTTAGACAGCTTCAAATGCTTAAATGTCAGCCTTGGGGCATTCTGGATGGTGCTGCCAATGCTGTGGCCCTTGTCCCTGGTCAGGAAGCAGAAGGAAAAGGAAGGGAAAGAGTAGGCAGTGGGGAATACCATGAAGAGTTTCTTGGAGAAGATAGACAAGAACCCTGGCCTGAGACATCATGAAGGGAGTTCCTTACTACAAAATAGAGTAACATGGACAGAATGGAGGTCATTTGTTCTCAGTACTGCTTCCATTCTTGGGATTTTGGCCATTGTGCTGATTGCTAATCCGGAAGCTGGAAGACTAATCACTGTTGTAATTGCTGTGGATGGACTGCCAGATAGCTCCCTGGTCAAGTTCTTTCAGCAAATCATGCAACAACCCCACACTCACCACATAGTAGAAGTTCATAGTGTTGATGCTGTTGTATCCTTCTGTGTTCAAGACATAATGCACAGTTATCATCCTCTTCTGCCCACATCTCAGATCTTTCCACAAAGGCTCAATCCTTACAAAACTGCTAGTCCAGGAGTAAAAGCGCTGGACGGAGAGAGATGCTTCAGGGTAGGAAGGCTCTATCCAACCTTCAAAGTGGCACTGGTCGCTGGATTTATAGGTTGCCTGGTCAGGAGAGGGAGTTGGGAAGGAAAGAAAAATAAACATATGTCACTAGGGAAACCTTATCACATACTGACACCAGAATTAGTTCACACAATGTTGGAGAATTGAATCTAAAGGCAAATGGATAAGGGAAGAACAGCACAATGGTCTTGCAGCAAGCCATTGAATTACGACAACTTGGATGTTTTCCTTACTTCTTTTATAGCAATTTTTGAGAGCTCTAGAACTTGTAATAAGCTGGAGAAAACACATTTGTATTACCAGAATTCAAACCTCATCCCATCTTTTTGGGGTTCAGTTTGAGAGCAGCCGTCTCTCTGTCTCTATTCAGCCTTGTTTTGACTCACTTTCAGAAAGATCTCAGGATCAAACATTTCGGATGTGTCAATGCTAAACTCTGCAACGCCATTATCATCAGTGGTGAAGTTGTCTGTGTTCTTGTTATTGACAAACAGCTGAACAACCTCATTGGGAATAGGAGCATTGTCTTTGTCTACCAGCTTGATCTGCAGGAGAGAATGCAAGATGTTCAGTACATTACCTTCCTGTATGTAGGTACTAAGGTTTTGCTCTTTTTTGCCTCCACATAGATTTGCTTTTTCTTCTCCCTTCAAAGCAGTATGTAAGAACTGAAATGTCTCTCTTCACTTACTTGCAGCTATCTCAGCTATCTTAGGAGATTTGGAGCAGGAGCCTCCTCAGCATCTGCAACATCATTAGTAACATCCTTTCCTGAAGCAGGAACTTCCTATGTTTCATCTCTTTCCCGGCCAGACCCTTCTGACTGCACATTTCCAGTTTAAATATGTACTGAATTTCCTCCATTTTTTTTCTAGTGTTTAGAGTCAGAATTTCAATATCTGAAGACCTTTTCTCAACATCTTTATTTTGAACACTTTTCTGATGCTGTCTCCACTCTTTCTGTTGTTGATATGTCAAAAAAAAAATCAAATAAATTCTAGGTTGCTAGAACTGAACATTCATTTTGAGGTTTTAATTTCTGGGGTTTTTTTTTGTTTAGTTGGTTGGGTTGTTTTGTTTTGTTTTTTTTATATGTTAGAAATAACAACATACTAACTACAAGCTTAAGAGACTGACTATCTGCACTGTTCAGAAACTGCATGGAGACAAATGACCCTGAGACAAAAAAAAGTAACAATAGAGGACTAAAAGTACTGAGGTGGATGTTGATTTCAGCGGTGCTAAATGCAGCAGAAGTGAAGGCATACAAGGCCAGCAACAGATGTTTCCTAGTGCATGTGATAGCACTAGGAAAGAGACTGGGATCTGCTGCATTTTGAAAGAGTATCAGTGGCTTCCAGACAATAGTTCCCCTGATGTGACCCTCCAGGGTGTGGGATTGTTTTTGTACAAAAGCAGAGAAACTGCCTGAAGCCATTGTCAGCAGCTTTGTCTTTGAGAAGATGTGACATCCCAGCCTCCTATCATGTGTTGTTCAGCATGTTTAACCTCTGGCATGCGTGAGAGTGTGTGCACTTGACAAATTCACTGTGGCACATCGCCCCAGGGAGCCTGTTGACCCCCATCCTCCAGTAAGAAAGAGGTGGTAGAGTTCACAGTAATGTGAAGAATGGAGCCGCAGTGGGGACCAAGGCAGTTATTTATATCAAGCTTAAAACTCAAGCCAGAAAAAGACAAGTTGATGAATTGCTTTGATTTCTGGCAAAACCAAACTCAGAATAAACTAACTCTTCATTATTCTGAATTACCAGTAAGGCACTGTATGTAAAGAAAGTAGCTTGGGGAGAACACCCCCCACCCCAAACAGTTCCCCAAAAGATCCCATCACTGGTGTCATGTGATTACCTGTCAGTCATCTTCAGTACAAGCTCTTTATGCCCTTGCCTACCTGCCCAAAGTAAGGGATTCCTCTTCTGTAGTGGTGATCCATGTTCTCAAACTGTATACTAGTCATCACCCGAGTTATGGAAATAGACCGAGTAGCTGTAAATTGTAGGCCTGTAAGACATGACCAGAGTCGAGAGAAGATATATGCTGTCTCACATACAGATGCATCAGTTAGTGTTTGCCTGGAGATGGTCACTGTGCATATACAGATGGATCTTCTTCAGGAACACATCCTTGTCCTCATCAAACAGAGGCTGAATATCTCCTACTCCTATCTCCTACAGGATTACCTGTTCCTTTCTCTGTGACCATGGCTTTCACATCAAGATTCCTCATGTAACCAATGCGATTTAGCTCAAAGATGTCGGAGCTGAAAACCTGGGAGAAGCAGCCCTCTGTCTGCAGCTAGAAAGGGCAGAAAACAAATCCTGTTACCAAGGATCAAAGCTTTCAAGGATGCTGGCAATACACGGGACCCTTCTTTACAAACTAAAATCTTCTCCCACTACTTTTAGCATGATTTATATGGAACTGAGACATCACCGTCTGTACTTTTCAGACAGAAAAATGAGTCATGAGGAAGGAACATGCCAGTCCTCCAGGCCTGCAGGAACCAAAAAGAAAAATGAGGCATCCTGAGTTCCTAGCAATGTGATCTGAGCAAATAGGTGAGTAAAGTGAAGAGTTGAGAAAAAGTGTGGTGAGCAAAGGGAGACAAACGAGAGCATAGGAGAGAAGACAAGCACCAAGAGCGCTAATAATTGTGTATCATACGTCTTTGGTAAATGATCTACAAACTGGGCTTTTCTTGCACCTCCCATACGAATCAAAATCCCTGCACACGCTGATCTGGACTTTTCCTTCAACAGGCTGGCCATAGGTGTACCTAGGGAAAGAAGCAATAGGTCCATGAGCTGATGCTGGAAGAGGTGACTTAAGATAACATATGCAGGAATAGACCCAGGACAAGGAGCGAGCTGGGAAGCTAGAAAATGGAATAATTTTACAAGGTTCTTCCTAACCCTCCTGGGGTTATAAAAAGTCAATACAACTAAGAATTTGAAATATTACTGAGTTCTATTTCACCCTTAAACCCGTGAACCAAAAAGCACACCTTAAATGTAAAAATAAGTACCTCTGTACTGATAATGGGCAAATTTACAGACCTATAATGGCTATTGACCAAATTATGACTGTTGTCTCCACTCTTCAGCTTAAACTGGAGTTCTAGGCTCATGGAAATCAAAGCAAAACTCCTCCTATCTACAAGGGGTTCAGGATTGCAACCCTGGGTTCTAAATTACAAGGTCTTTGTATCAGAGTAAGCAAGGTCCTTCCAAAGGACTAAGCTTGGAGGGGGTGTTAAAGACAGGTGGAACCCTAAGATCCCTACTAGAATTTAACAGTGCTCATCTGTTTGAAGATCTCTGTAGCGGGTTACTGTGAGTGGACACATCCTACTTTAGCAGGGCACCTCTCAAAAGTTTTATTCAACCCACCAAACAGAAGTTGGAAGAGAATACTCGTATAATAAAATGACATGAGCAGAGAAGTAAATGAAAGCTCCAGTCACCAAGTCAACCCCAGCCAACCGCTTTATGGCCCTATTTATTCTGGACTCTTCTTTAAAGCCTGTCTCTTTCCCCAGTCCTTGGGAAGTTCTTGCTCTTCAGCATTTTTCCAACAACTCTTCACCTGTTACTTACACTCCACAGACTTTCACTGCAAACTCTGAGTCCAGGACTGTAAGTCTTTCTGGTGCAGTGATGATGACATCAAATTTTGGCAACACTAGGAAAAAGAATGAAAACAAAACAAAAAGACAACACTTGCAAGCTCTCATAAGACAAAAGGGAAAATGAGGTTATGTCATCAGTATTAAGTCACAGGTGGAATGAGATCTTAGAATTGGTGTGCCCAAATTGTTGGGAAGTGACTTGACCTGTAAAAGCTCACTGAAGTACTTCTGCAAAGATTTGGAGAGGAACCAGGACTTTGGAGATGAATCCTGTGATGCCTGGACGCCTTGCAGAGCTTTGTCCAAGGAAGTTCATGGACTTCGTTGGGAGAAGGTTAGTTTGTCACAGTGAAATTTGCAATCAACTAATTGATTTGTTATACAGATTAGTTTCCTGGCTGAACCTGCGCAAAATGATTCATTTCTCCTCTTTGGCTTTTAACTACTTTTTTCCACTCCAGTTCTTAACGATGACTAATTGAAGCTGTGTTTGCGAGGAAGCTGTTTGAAGTTCTAGCAAGCAAAAGGACTAAAGGACTGATTGATATGGGCTATTTTCTAATAAAATTTTCTACTCTGAATAAAAACACTGTGTGGCACTTACCATATTCCTTCACAAGGAAAGAATGGTTTGTTTTATCTCCTGACTTCTTTGCTACAGTAATTTTGTAGTTCCCCAGGATAGGCTCTTCGGTTAGTGGGAATTCAATCTGGGTAACGTTCATCTCTGACGTCACATTTTGCCACTGAAAGATCCTGTTGCCCCGTGGATCCTGATGAAAAAAAGAATGATGGACTCACAGTTTGTTTGCCTTGAAAACCTTTTGCTACTTGCACACAAACCCAGAAACAAAGAAGAAAATAGGGCAATGTCTTTAACTTTCAGGGAAATGTGCTTAATGCACATGCACTGAGCTAAATCATGCATACTCTATTAATGTTTGTAGATTCTCATCTGTTGATACCAGATTTAGGCATGCTCTGCCAGCCTAGGTATTAGTCATTGGGCAAAGTAGCCAGATACTGCTTTCCTCTGCCCTTTAGTATGCGTTGCTCTGGTTTTCTTCAGGAGGGAAGAGAAAGAAAATCTTCTCATGCTTCCCTCAGACTAGCTTATCCCGCACAGGTTTTGCCCTTTAGCAACCTCAATGTCTTTCACCTGCCAGAGTAAGGAAGGATTTCTTCTCCGTTCACTCTGAGTATGTTTTATGTTACTTAAACTAAAGACAACTAATTCACACCATTTCATTGAACTTCTTAATGCCCTGACTGCAGAAGAAGACAGGTAGAGGTCCAAATATGTATGTTTCACTGTAAAACCTAAAACTATCTGTCATAATGGTAATAATATGAAAACTTGCAAGAATCCTCCCTAGAGAGGACTAGTAGTCTCTAGAGGACTCTCTAGAGACTCTGGTTGTCTAGAAACTACACTCGTTATTTCAAAATCCACTACAAAACACCGTGGAAGTGCTAACATAGCCAGTAATTGTATCCATGACATATACTTGTTCATAGTTTTGAGTTATGAAAAGCTACACCTCATAGTAAGTTGGGCAAACTGGAAGAGGTGGAAGGAAATCAATGGCAGGCATAAGAACTTTTGACTACTGCAATGAATATAAGAAGGCTTTTCATGTTGGTAAAGTTTATACAGCATCCTGGGATTTTATGAAGTTGTCATTAATCTCCCCTGTGTACTCAGGAGCATGATTTGGCTGCATGTTGACACATACAAACTGATGCAAGCACATTTGTCCTAGTTTTTATTTTTATATGTGTAAAACAATACAAAGAGAAAAAAAGTTCTTACCTGAATTGAAATCAGGGGGTACTGAAAGAGGAAAAAATGAAGTGGGAGAAGAGATTAGGTGGCTGAACAAACACAAAGTAGTTTTCCCCAGGACTGTGAGAAATGTTTAACCAATATCCAGTATAATACCAGTAATCAGAGATTTTCATATCTTATTTTAATCATCTTAATAGCAGTTTTGCTTCAATAAGATATTACATAAAGGGAAGAGATTAAATGGGACTGTTGGGGCAGTGTCTGATCATTCTGGATTTAGTGCATTCACAGAACAGTTTAATAAATTACAAAGGTGCATCTAAACCATGATTTGAGCTTCTTATCCTATATCCTCACTCTGCTTATTAGCACCAGCTCTTCCGGTAACACTGTGCCGTCTCTTGCATTAAAACTACATGAGAAGATGCCAGTAAAGACCTTTCTATTGCTTGGCTTGCATACTATAAGCACAAAGACAGCTTGCTGATAATGAAAAGTGTGTCTCTGATGAGGTAAATAATTGTGATAACTTTCCTTTTTTATTTCCCCCTTTCTAAAATAGTCCAAGTGTCAGGTGGGTAACTTACCATCTTTTGCAAGCAAGAACTGCTGAACAGTAATAGGAGACCAAACCATGAGCTTTCTTTTTTAGTCAGAGCTAAAATAAAGTCTGCAGCAATGAGGTGGAGGGGATTTTGAGCCTCTTTCCCAGCAAGAGGAGGAAGTGTTGTGTCAGGGACCCAACCTGCTACACACTTGGGCTCTTCCCTATGACTCTAACCTAAGGGTGGATTTTTCATGTGCTGAGGAAATCATGTTAATTATTTGGCATTTAGTCTCTGAAATATCTCATCTTATGCAAAGCAACTGCTTATTTAAAATTCAAGAAGAAGTTGTCTCCCAGGAATTTTATATACATGAGAATATTACTGGTCACTCACCATCTCCTGAACAGGCTTAAAATTGAAATCCAGGGCAACAACACGAAACATCACTGGGAAGACAAGGAACTTGTGTTAGCATTAATTGTAGCTGATTTGGCTGAACCTGGCTTGTTGCACTTAGTCATCTTCTCATTTTCATCAGACCTTCTAACAACCCCACCTGCACAGGATACAGGTAATAAAATGCACCTGAAGGTAAATGAATCCTAGGCAGAGTTTGCTGAGATTACTTTTCCCCACCATTGAGTTCTCACAGTCTTTCATGAAAGTTTGCTTAACCTCAGAGAAAGGGGTTGGACAGATGAATAAGAACAGCTGCGCAGGTCAGGCTGTCTCAGGTGACAGCTGTAACTCAGTAGCATTCTGCATGATGGAAGCAAATTTGTTCCCTTTTGTTTTATCTCTAAAACAGGGTTTGTTGCTGGGAACATATGAAAGTTACAAATATTACTGGAATTAGGTGAAGTGTCAGTTTTGAATAATGTGGTGTAATTCCTCTTAGTTCAGTTTGTTCTCATTTTGCACAGGTTTTTTGGGGGGGTTGCTTTTTTTTTTTTTTTTTTTGCATGAGGAAAACTGAAAGGAGAATAACAAATTACTGCATGAGGAAAAACATAAAAACCTAAAAAAAAAGGCGCTTACAAAGCATGACCTTTTCATCATTGAATTTAACCTACTGTTTCCCCCACCTCAAACACAAACCATTTGACACCAATGCCACCAAAGCAAATAAATTTGGCACCAAATTCTGAATGATAATTTTTCCTTCATGCTATGCTTGTATGTAGATAGAACTCATCCCTGACTAAAGTACAGCTGATCCAGTTAAACAGCTAAATTCAGTAAAACTCTGTAAAGAAGCAGAGTAGTGTTTTCTGCAATGGTCTAGCTGTGTGCTGAAAGAATTAAAGCATAGAATGTAATTAAGGAACAGGTGTAGGTAAATGGATAATTGCATACATGGAGCTCTGTTTGATGGCCAAATGAGAAGAATGGGTGGGATAATAGCATGAGTGCAGGAAAAACAAAACTATGAAAATATAAACTCTAAAACTGTCAGAACCCAGAAGGTAAATAGCATGGTTTTGTATTTAAAAACTTATATTTTTTTAAAAAATGATGGATTTGACTTATTCCCTAGGCTGGCTTTGGTGCTGATCAGCATTACAGGCAGAAGACTGTGGGAGCACTGTTTTATGCCATGCGTGTAGGTAGTGATCTAATAGCCATCTCTTTCCAGTATCTCTATCTGTCACCATTAATGAAACAGTAGAAAAAAAAAAGCTCCCCTTTTCTGTCAGCTGGGAGGAAGGGGCAAATAAAATAATACAGACTATGGGATGACAGTCTCCTGCCATCATGACTGACTCTGAGTTCCACAGCAGATACTCATAAAGGTTTTAACAGGAACTCTGTCAAACTCAGTCTGTGTAGACTGTAGCTCAGCCTGAAAACACCTGGCAGAGAAATCCTATCTAGAAGAAATTGCTTCCTAAGGAACATGTTATAAATTAGATATTCACCACTCTGTCCTGGTTTGTAGATGGGTTTGTCTGTCTGCACGAAGACAATGCTCTCCGTGTTCCAGATCATCACTGACCGACGCTCTTCAAGGTTGACTGTGGCACTCTTGGCAGAGAAGGAAATGAAAGCCAGTGGGGCAGAACTGGTGGGATGAATCTGTGAGGAAAGAGGAAAAACAAGGGAAGGTTGCTAGTCTTGAAGTCATTTGCTCCAGTACCTGTTGAACAGCTATACCTGTGATCTGTGCTCCTGAAGAGAGACACCCGTCTCACTTCTATTCCCTTCAAACACCTGTCTTGGACCCTTCTATTTCTTATGCCTATTAAAGAGGCCTTCTTCTCTGTTACTGTATATCTCTCCTCTGCTTCCTTTTTCCTTCAACAAATCTTATTTTTCCCATTGCTCGTTCCTCTCCTTTCTGCTCTAATGTTCTTGTTCCTTCTTATGTTTCTTTTACACTGTGACATAAATTAAAATCACTTTACCGTGAAGTTGAAGCACTGTAGGCTATTGCTTGGTGCCATCGTTTTCTCAAAAATAGTGGTGTTAACAGGACCATGTTCTAGGATGATTCTGATGGATATTTTCTCCTTGAGGTTAAGGAACTGCAGGCAAACCTGACCTGGAGAGTCAGTTTGGAGAACAGCAGGCACCATCAGGACATACTGCCTGTGGGATTCAAACATCAAAGTCTTTATCATAAAGAAAGGAGAAATAGCCTCAACAGGACAAAACAAGTATTATTGTTATTCAGTACCCGCTGATTGGCTTAGAGTTGACATAGGACACTCTGCCAGTACCCCTCACTCCTGCCCTGCAGCTCCCAACTAGCCCAGCCCTGGGTTCCCCACACATCTCTGCTAGCACCCCCAACTTCTGCCACTTTTGGCCTTTATCTGAGTCCTGTAGCTACCTGCCTTTAGCAAAGCACATTGCTGTTACTGCTGCTATTGGCTTTTGTGAACACACACATCAGCCACGCAAGCTCTGCAACAGGCAGAGACCCACTCCCTTCTCATCCACATTCCAGTTTAACTTAGCTGTCCAGATAGAGAAGACATGTCATGCTTTAATGTTTAAAGTAAAAGCAGTGGCACTAATCAGCACTGTCTTTAAAGCCTTAAAGTGCATATTATTAGTAATAATACATTAGTTCTTACGGCTCGGGTTCCTTTGCAGCTGTTACATGCAGGAGAAGAGTAGCAAAAAAAAACTTCAGCCACATTTTTCTCACTGTGAGACAGAAGAAAGAGATAAGCTCTCTTCCCAAAAAAACAATTAATTGCCTGCTAGTTCAGTGGCTCTGCACCATTCCTCTCCAATTGCTCCAGAGGGAAAAGAGTCAACCCTTCAACTCCTCCCTGGCTCCTTCCTTAGATGTTAGTGCCTTTATAAGTGCAGCAAGGGGTGGAGATCCCAGTCTATCCTTCTGCTCTCAAGAACCTCCCCTAAACCTGGTGCAACCTAAACCAACCCACCACCTTCAGACTGGGACATTGCTGTAACAGCTCTCTGAATGTCTGCACAAAACTACTTTAGTAGTCTTTTCAAGGAGAGGGGCTTTGTGTTTTACCCTGAGTCTTGGCACAGCTCAGAAAAGCAAAAAGTGGCCTAAACCAGCATGAGCATGTCAAATGAGATTTACATTTGAGGGGTTTCCTCATCATCCTTGCAATGTGTCATCTAGATGAACAGTTAGAAGACTAATTTTCTATACTTTAACCCATGATTCTGGTTGAAATAATGTATTGCTATATTTGTTTTAAACATAAATCAAATAGAATAATAGAGAAGCCAGAAACAGAAAGACATCTAAAAGGTCCTAATTATTTCTACCTTAGCCATTGTGCACTTTACAATGTTGTTGATGTTTGATTCATTTTAGCTTGAAATTAGTGAGTTGATGGGTCTATGTCAATTTTATAGTTTTCATACCAGTGTGGAAGCATCAAGATTTTTTTTTTTAAGGAGAAAAAATCCCAAACAACCTGCTTTAACCCAAAGATCTTAATTTAGAATAAAGAATTACCTCCTTCTTTTGTTCTCCCAAGCCCTCAAGAGAAAGCACTCTGTGCTGCTCCTCACAAGAAAAGTAATGCTGGAAAGTTGCTGTTTGATAATTGCAATGATTTTTGGTCATTCATATTGGTATTGGGTCTGGCTGGGATGAAGTTATGAAGTCAATAATAGCCTGTATGGTGCTGAGCTTTGATTTTGTGGCTAGAAGAGTGTTCATAACTCGCCGGTGTTTTGGCTGTTACTGAACAGTGCGTGCACAGTGTCAAGGTTTTCAGTCTTCTCCACCTCCCATGCAAAAGCCAGTAGGCTGGGTGTGGGAAAGAGCTTGGGAGGGGACACAGCTGGGACAGCTGACCCCAGTTGACCAAAGGGATGGTCCATACCAGATGACGTCACACTCGGCAATAAAAGGCAAGGGAAAGAAGGAGGGAGTATTTTTGGTTCTGGTATTCGTCTTCCAAAGCAACCGCTCCAACTGGAGTCAACCCACCACTGTATGTTATCAACACGGTTACATTATTTAGGCTCAAAACCAGAGAGATAGGGTTTCAAAGGTAGAGTACCTGCATTTCTCTACTCTCCTAATACGTTGTGTGACTGTCTCTTCTTGTTTCTTCCTAGTGGGGAATGGTAGCACCTGCTCCATAAGGTATCTGTCAAACTTAATTCACTTAAATCTTCCAATTTTTGCAGAAGTATCAAGCCATACAGGACAGGGCAGAAAAAACAGGTGGTATCTCAGAGGTCTCTCTGTGGCATGCTGCGGTTTCTTAGACCAGACAACTGCCTGATGCTCTCCTGAAAGCCCAGCTCCTTGTTGTTTCTGTTAAAATACATCTCTGACAGCTCAGGATTGTATATTCTTGATATTCCTGGATTTCTTGAGCAGCAATGAATTTGTGGCAACATAATAAAGTATTCATCCCCAACAAACCAATTTGGTAATCATCACAGACCACATCCTTGTGCAGTGGGAAGTTTTCTGAGGCTACCTTTGAAAATTTAATCAAACGATCCGTGGGTTAAGTGACATGCAAAGGTTGTGTAGATAGAGTAGCTGTGTATCACTGTTATCACAAGCAGGGATTTTTTCCCCAAATACAGAGTGTGGCTTTGCCTGGGAAGTTCACGCTCATATTCCCAAGAACTGGCACGAGTCATAAAGTCTTTTGTGCATATATACCTTCTGAATGGTAAACAAATTAAAGGCAACAATGGTCCATACATCCTACACTGAAATAAATCACTGCATTAGTTAAAGCTCTGCACTAACTAGAAAGGAGACAGTGCATATAGTAATGAAATAGGCCAATAAAAAAAATGCAGTTATCTGGAATACAGAGGTTAGTGGATTAATATGTTTGCAATCCAACAAATACCCTGGATGAAAAAAAAGGTCACTACACCTTATCACAATAAAGGAAACTAGAGGTCAGGCCAACTTCTTGGCTATAACATGTAATCATTTGTCATTCACAGGAAGGTCAAGCAACATTCTACTTTGATACAATAAAAGGGTTGGTTTTAGGACAAGTATTTACAAAACTATCAGCATTTAGGTTTTTTCTGGTTTTTTTTCTTTTTTTCTTTCTTGTCTCCTCCTCCCCCCAACAGCATCTCCTTGCTCTTCAAATCCTACCCATTTTCTGTAACTCATCTGTCTATGTGCAAGAACCTTGTGGATATTGCTCTGTAGGGAAATCAAGATGATAGTTCATCACCAGGTCAACAGACTGTATTTGGGGTTCTTTCCTCACAGATGAATTTTTTCAGATGACTGGTGTCTAAGTTAATCTAACTTCCTCACCACAAATGCTCACCAAAGAAAGGCATATAAGATGCTCCCCTTAGTCCTCTCACTGAGATTTCCTATGGATAGGTCTCAAGGCTGCTGTGCTTTGTAACAAGACTGTGATTCCTTCCCAAGAGACTGGAAAATCTTGATTTTTCTGGGCATATACGAGGGACTTTGAAATAAAATTGGAGAAATATCTGTGTACAGTTGGATTACTTTGCCTTCTTCACTCAAAATGAGTTGTCAGCCTAACTTTGAATATCACCTAAACCATAACTTCAGACCTTACCTAGTCTTGTTTAGCAGCAGCACTACATTCAGCTAGATCTGTGTGTTTGCAGATGGAGAGTGATGAGAGGGAGCCTTGGCAATGGTAGAGTAAGTTGATTTATTTAGTTGACTTTGTGAAGAAGTCAGCCACCAGATGGGTATAGATCGCCTTCTGCCACTTAGACAGTATTGCTGCAGGCATAGTCAGACTGTAGCCTCTGTGCCTGTGGTTTGGTTTAGGTGAGGCACTGGATATGTTCTATCAGTCAAAGTTTATCTTTACAAATAAAAGCTGCTTTAATGACAGACGATAGCAATACTACTGAACTGCAAAACTTTCTTCATAGAAAACTGTTTACAGTGATTTCTGTGTCAAGGAATGACTTGACCTCAGTTTTCACAAACTATTGTTGCAAAGTCCCCTATTTCTTTCCTGTGGGAGTCACATACTGGCTCTAGGAAAATTCCAGTAGCCTCCAGAACTCCATGTTTTTTCCTGGTTTTGCAGTATCTGTGGATGCTCACATTTAATTTCATTCTGGTGCTCTTGCAGTTCATTGTCATCACCCAGCCACTCTTTGTGCTTGACTGAAGTGGTGGAGGAGAGCAGTGTGAGTTTGCAGAGCCTGGCAGAGCCACTTTGAACTAGCTAGCTGAGCACTGCATACCCCTGGCAAAGCCCATTTGAGGACTTCCATGAGTGCCTTGCCCAGCTGGCAACCTGCAAAAGCTGTAGCCATATTTTGGCTGTAGACACTGACACCTTTCTTGTAAATGTGTTAACTGCCGCATTCAAAGGGGAATCAACCAAAGAAAATTGGTCGTTACAGCTGCGAAAATTAACTGAAAAGCACTGAAGCAAACCGTGACTTTGACTATGGCTGCTCCCTGTAAAAGCTTCTCTAAGCAGATTAGATCGTAAAGATTTGTTTAGACATAGTAAAGGTCGAAATGGTTGGTTTGGCCCAGGTGGTTGGGGAACAATGCTGAAATATGGTAACTCCAGGTGAAGTCCTGCTTGGTCAATAGGGTCTCCAGTCAGGCATGCAAGATTTCTCTCATTGTTCTAAGACATGTGGGCCCTGGCAAAGTTCTCTAGCAGCTCTGTAAGCTAAGAGGATGGTGAGCTCATTTAAAAAAATAGGGGTATCCCTAGAAAAATGTTATAGTTTGCTGTGATTTTGATGAGTGATGGAATTTCTTTCAACAACATGGAGAGGTTAGTGTGCAGGAGAGCCACAATTTATTTGAGTGGTCATTGAGGCTTTCACTCCAGGAGAAAACAGTGTAAAAGATGGTACATGAGGGCCAGACAGTTGCAAGGATCTTGTGACACCAGTGACTCATGAGGGGGGTTGATAGGCTACCCAGAATCTGTTTTCAAGACTGGGACCTTTATCCTCCCATGAGAGGAGGCTGGGGTCTGAGCAGAAATAGCTGTGTGAGAAGGCTGTCTTTGTTGTGCAGTTTTGGTGGCAAATGTGCCAAAGATGAGAGAAGCTGGAATCTGACTGCTGTCACTGCACCTACATAAGCCTGGGAGTGGATGCTGGCAGAGTAATTATCTTTCATAGCTGTCCATAGTTTACCTGGAAAAGCTTGCACTAAGCTATAGATGTGGCAGTGCAGTTAGGCTACCAAGTTAAATTTTTTTTTTGTAAGGGCTTTGCTGTTTTGCTGCTCTCCCTTCATGGACAAAGTGTTATCCAACCTTCTTTTCTAGCTGGTCTTGACAGGCAGCAGCAAGGGCTTGATTCAAATGTAAAGAGGTCACTAATAAAATATACAAATAACTCCCACAAAAAAAATCTCTAATAGTTAGTAAGATAATTCTTCACTCTTGGATATGTGTATCAAGTTTTTATTAAAAGGGCAAAAGGAAATACTTAACAAGAGTCATCATGAGAAGAACATTTGACAGGTAATTAAAATATATAGGTAGTGAAAGTCTCTCCTTCAGTAAGACAACTAGACTGGCTGCATGCTCTCTCCCTAAACATCCCATCGTAGTGATCAGCCTGTGGCTGGTACTGAGAAATCATCCTGTCTACCAAAAGCTGACACAAACTACACATGATGCTCCAATGTATTTGTTCTCCTGGCTACCAGCAACTTACTTGAGGCTAAGCCATCCCCTTCTAGCATGCTGAAGGCTAACAAACACACTCTCTGACCTTTCAGCCTCTGAGGAAAATCCTAACCCTTTGTTTCTACTTCTGAACTACACACACAGCTCTCATCTCTTTTGAGCTCTGACTTCTGCACTCTGTAGGTAGAAATATTTGTTTTCAGAACCAAGAGTTCATAGGAGATGAATCTGAAAAATCGGTCTTACATCTTTAAGAGCAGGTGCCACATCTTCTCATTCTTTCAAGTCTGTCTTCTGCATAAGCATGACAATGCTAGAGCTCAAATGTGAAAATGAGCACTAAGAGGACTTAGGAGTCTTCCAAAACTGGTTGATAACACCAAATTCTCAAGGCTACATTCCCTTTGTGACTATGATTACATCACTTTGAGCTTTCTGCCTTTGACCAACGTCTAGCTTCTAGACTCACTTCGTGGTGTTTTGCAAACGCTTTTTCTTCCCACTGTGACATACCAGAAACTGAACTTGTTCCAGACAGATTATCGCAGGCATGCAAATGCTATTCAGGGCTTGCGGTTTTCTCCCTTTATCTGTTTTTATTATCTACTTGGCAGCACAATAATACTCTTGTGTTACCAGGTATATTAATTGAGCTACTTTAAGGGTGCCCCCCAACCCCTCCCAGAGTGGGCCTTTTTGTGCCTTTAACCCCTGACCTTATGCCTGAAAAGATTTTTGATTTCCCCACACACAAAGGCTAATTTCTGCTTTGTCTCCTGTGATAATATATTCTGCAGCTCTATATTGAAACACTGAGCACTGTACAGAACAAGCTGGACGATGTGTCCTGGATAAAGAGCTGTCATTCCTTATTATCTTCTGTTATCTTTTTAAACAGTTGTGGCTTCTGAATAGGCTCAGTGCAAACAAGCTGTCCTCGGGGAAACACAGAGTAAGGGAAAATCCACATTGCATAGTTTTCCCTTTTAAAGAACTAGGTGATTTTTAAGGTTACTGCTTCATAAATGATCACTACTCAGAAAAACTGTCTGCTGGAGAGCACTGGGTGGAGGTGAGGGATTGACTGGAGCATCACATCTGTATGCAATATCACCCCTAGTTGCTAGCCTGAGAAGAACGCAAGAGCTCCACTATTACATGAAGCAGTGGCCAGGTCCTGGCTGTTTACATTTCTGAGGAACATCTCCAGAGTCTCTCCTGTTATGCTTCCATGGACTGCAGCTTATGGGTCCCATAGGAACTGCTAGAAGAAGTACAGGTATTACAGGATGACAGGGCTTGGAAGTGACCCCTGGAGATCATCTAGTCCAACCACCCCGCCAGAGCAGGATCATCTAGAGCAGGCTGCAGAGGACAGCCCAAAGTCCAGCATTATACCAGCTATTTGAAAGAAAATAAACTCCATCCCACCCACAACCAGGACAGTCAAAATCAAGACAGAGTCATGCATACTGGTCTGTTGCTGCCGTGTACCAAAGCCCAGTCTAGGCTTTATGTATGTATGCATATATGTGGTGCTTAGGGACATGGTTTAGTGGTGTAGGAACTGGTGAGTTTTTCTGACACTGAAAAGTTAAAGGCAAGATTGACTCGTGGTAGGTTTAAGGTTCTGGAACACCTTTCTAACCAAAGCAGATAAGAAAACATGACTTATTTTTAATACAGGGTGTGTCAGTTGGGAACAAAACTTGATGGCATGTTTGGCTGTGACAGCAGAGCCATAGGTCCTATCAGTCCTGTGTAGGGCATCTCAGTAGACTCTGAATCCAGTCAAAATCCAGGGAGTCAGAGAGGAAGAATCATGCTTGCCAGACTCTAGAAATGGATGGGCCCAGCGGCACCAAAGTGTCTCAGGTCCATACCACAAAGCTGCATTCATGTAGCCACATACAAAGCAGCATATGAAGGTGTTAGTCCTGCACAGTTCCCTTCTCACAGACAGTCAAGCTGGATGTTCAAAGAGACACTTCAGATCTGTTATGCCAATAGTGGCTGCGGCTCCATGAAAGGATTTTACAGGTACAATTATGTCAGTAAAGCCCTGGTAGGCTCTGTAGCCTGACAACTGAGATCCCGAGGAGAAGCAGAACTTCTGGGTGTCACCTCTCAGATCACTCCAGAGAAGAGCGATCAGTCAGGGAAGGCTATTTCACCTTAAACTAGTGGAGGAAAGGACAGGAGAGTAAGAGGGAATAATGGAATCTTGGGCACTTGTAGATCAGCTGTTTTACAATTGCACCACCCAAGCCCATGAGATGCAGCTCCCTAGAGCTGTTCTGGATAGACAGAGCCTGTGTGATTTGCACTCTGCTGTACCCCAGGACCTGCTCTGAGTTACAATATATACCAAAGGGCTTACAGTTCTTAAAACTATTTTGTCATCCCTCCACTGACACTGGCAGGGCTTTATATTCCTGGAAGAGATAGAGAAAAGATCTGAGTAACACCATCATACCAGAAGGAACCTACAAATAGTTTAAAAATAATTATCTAGCTGGCCTGCTAGCTGTAACTTGTGTCCTAGGCACATCACAAACCATGAAGCACTTTTTCAGAAATGCACCTAATGTCAGAACAAGATGACCAGCTCGTTGCTGAAATGGTTGAAATTTTTCTGAATACCTCTGGCCAGTCATTCCATCACTTTATGTGGGGGCTGACCTCTGCTGATAATCAAAGGTAAGAGTCACATACATCCAAGAAACAAGCAGTTTCTACCCAGATAATTTTATTTAGTTTCAGTGCTCTATCTTTTTCTTCCTAAGTTTCACCTTCCTATGTGTCAGGGGATACATAAATATGAAATCTAGGGGCATGTATTCTTTTTACTATTCTTTTACTATTCTCACTGTTTACAGGTTCATGTTTCAGATCGTGCTACTCCGTGTCATCGCTGCTTGTTTGAGGTAAAAGCAGTAGGAGCGTAACCCAAACAATGCTAAGTCACTGAATCCCCTCCAGGCATTCACATTCAACGAAACTAAGTGTCAACACCAATGAAAAACATCATGAAACAACAATGAAAGAAGTCATGCTAGATGATTTCAGCAAGGAGTAAAGGTTACAGGAAAGGAAAACTGCAACTTAGTTGTTGGCGGCAAGTTGCAGAAATCCAGAAGAGTGAAGCAGAACAAGCAATGCTGCTCTGGGACCAGCTGTGGAGCCAGAGAGACCTACTGGCCATGGGGTCAGCAGAGTCTCCAGCACTGATCAAGACCCCCCCTGAAGGTGCTGAAAGTTTCATGCAACTGGTCATTGACCTGGAGGCATTTCTTATCTGGCTTGTTTTTATAGGAAAAATATTTGGGGGCTTTGGAGTTGGAAGGAGACCCTTACCATTTTATCTGTTTGATTCAGATGATCCTAAAAAGTTGGTATTTGAAGTTCTTGTCACTCATTTAATCTTTACATCTTGGCTTTTAATGTGAAAATACTTTGGCATGGGTTCTCGTGTGTTTCTTTATTGTAGCCTTAAACAGCAGTGAGGTGTTTGAGGTGGAAAAGAAGGGTCATTTCATAAGGATGCACACTGCAAAGTATGCAGAAACAGGAGTTTTTATTGGCTGCCTGAGATTGGACCCAAACCCTCCACCCTCTGCTTGTGGAAAAGGACATCATTAATATGGCTTCTATTGACTTGTCTGAAACATCAAGTGTGAGTACCCTCCTGCACTCCCAAATTGATCTCTCGGGATTACATGGCTTTTCTAGAGATTTCTTCTGTACCTCCTCTGTGTCTTTTGTCTATGCTATGATCCACCACATCAAGTAAGGATTTCATCAGTTCTTTCCACAGGAAGGAATTCACCTTTGGTATGACAACACCAAGGTTGGGTGGCTTAGCTGTGTGGAGAAGACAGGGAAAGCGTATGGAAAATAATTGTAGTGGCAACTGACTGAACCATAAAGTTGCTTGTAAGTTGCTTGTTACTGCACACAATAGGCCTGTGCTGTAGTCTGCTGTGCAGCCTCTGATTTTTTGCATCATTTGACAGTCAATGTTTATTAATCAATTGTAGGTAAAATTTCTTAGGTAGCAATGTCTAAAGGGGAAGAATGTGAAACAGCATAATGTGGGAGTATCCAGATTTCTCAAATTTACTAAATGAGTTGGAGAAATACATACAGATATAGCACAGTGACCTCAGGCCAAACAGCTCCAAAGCTCTATTATTATATAGTTTAACTGGTCTGACTTTCATTGAGGTTAAGCAAACTCCCGAGCTCCAGCATCAGCAACTTCACACGATGCACACTCCATGAGAAAAAATTCTTGTCACTACTTGTGCTGGGCATAAAAAGAGTGATGGGGGTAAAAAAAGGCTGTAAAATGCAGATTTTACCAGATATCTCTGGCACTGTCCCAGACACTCCCTCTCAGCTCAATGTTTGGAAGTTTATAGCAAAATTTAAATGCTGTGCTTTTGAAAGAATCTGCATTTCATATCAGTTTTCATCTGACCAGGCTTGCAGTTGGCCATTCGCTGGAATGGAGTTAAACAAAGGCTTTTGTTTAGCAGCTGCATGTACACAGCTGAAGAAGGTGGTTTGAACCAGCCTCACTGAGCCCTTTCGAAGCTCACACAATCTTTTCTGCTGACTGGGATGGCAAACAAGGGGGAGTTTGGGGTCATGGAAAAGCAGCTTTGCACCTGAATATCTTCAGAATCCCAACAGATTCCTCAGTGTGTGTCTGTCCATAGCGAAAATCACCCTCAGGTCTCATAAAAACTCTAAAACATTGCTTTCAGCGTGACTTTTTTTGGGTCATGCATTGTGCTCAGGGGGTGGTGCTTCTGACAGGAACAGAAAGGCTGGGAATAGGACCTCTGAGTTTTGAGTAGAACTGGGAGAGGTGAAAGCTGCTCACCTCACAACATCCTTTTCTCAAAATATCATTATTTTTTCAAAGGGTAGAAAATATCATCAATCACACTGCATGGAATTCCACCCAAATTGTCAGGGAAGAAAATTCTGTTCCTCAGGCACTAAATCAGTTCTCTTTTTAAAAGTATGGAAAGTTAGTGAAAGACATAAAGAAGATGGAATGATAGGTTGTATTTTTACAGCTTATGTGCAAAGTGTCCTTCATTTCTTTCTTTCCCACCCCATGGGAACCTTACCTTTTACAGTGCAATGAGGGACTTATCCATGATTGCTTCTGTCTGCAAGGAGAACTAACATTTACTAAATTGTTTGTAACTACAGCAGTAAGTGTATTGAGGGCCTGATGGATGGGTCTACTTGCCGGTCTGGATGTCTTCTGCTGCCTGATTTATGCACTTTGATACACTGCTCATGGTTGCACATCATCTTATGGAGCTTGCATCCTTCAGGCTAGTGTTGAGGTTCTGGGAAGACAGCAGTTACTTTGCAACTCGCTACTACTTTGAGCTGCAGGTTTCTACTGCGCGGTTCTGTTTACAGCAGGAGGTTTCAGTTGGTGTCCTTTACAGGTCCTTTTTTTCTTTTTCTTTTCCANTTTTCTTTTGCAACTTTCTGAGTTTACATTAAGCCTGTGAGTGTCTGTTATGGCTGCCCCTTAGCACCAAGGTTCCGGAACTCCTCAGTGCAGTAGGAATATTTTCATTTGAGCCATCTCTGGGCAAGCCCAATGCCCTTCTGAACAGTGCTCTCAGGGTGTACAGAATGTTGCTCCTCTCTTACCACCTCCTGTGCTATTGTGTGGTCTGCCTCACAGCAGGCACATTGCTGTAAAGAATTTGTGGGAAACAAAATCTGCTTCAAGAAGCCCATTTTCATTACAAATAAGCTAGTCCCTTCCAAGACTGTTACTAGGACTATGTCTAACACCCCAATTAAAAGAAACAGGAGCTCAGTGATACAATTCAATTGGCAGATGTCTCCCCAGGTTGTTATGGATATGATTGGTTTCTGTGTCCTTCCACCAGCGTGACCTGGTCAGGATGAAGGTCATATCCAGCCACTGCAGTCTGTGAGGGCCAGTAGCCCCAGTGTCTGGATGTCTGCTGTACCTCTTCATTAAATGTAGAAGCCCCAACAGGAAACTTCTTGTACATCATTACCCCATCAAAGGCTTCTTATGGCTCTCTTCATTTTTCACTCCATCCACATCTTATCATTTTTTCTCCCTCCGTGGGCTCTATTGGATTCACCAAACACCCCTACTTAACCCCTTTTCATAGAGTTTCTGTATTACAGAAACTTTGGGTAGAAAGCTTCCATTGCACAGGCCAGGGCCCCAATCTTGTGCCATAAGATGTCACTGATGCCAGAATGTCTTTGACTGATTGACCTGTCTGAATTTTTAAATTTTGAAATTTTTGTTTTGACCCATATGAACTTTTTAGCTTATGAAAGGCCTTATAGCACCCAGTTCTACATACAACAAGGAGTGGAGACTGACAAATTGCATTGTCAATCAGAAGACTTTGTTACAAAGAACAGTAAAATATATCAATCTGAAGAAAAACTTTCAAAGTAGAGGCAAAAAATGCAAGACAGTTATCTTCCTGTTACTAGATTTACAACATTTGTAAATGATCCAGTTCAATCACTGAAAAAAGTAAGAAGCAATGCCATGTCTTCAGAATCTTCCTTCAGCATAAATAGAAAGACCAAAACAAAATCTACAGAAGCAGCAGCAGATTATTTTCCTGATTTGGGATTTATTAAGAGGAAGCTGTAGCCAAGAATACATGTTTCCGAAGTTTTTCTTCGCACAAAGAAATATATGCCATGAGTTTAGAAAAGATGAATGGTCAGGGTTAACAATTGCACAGTATCTCCCTTGTGGAAAAGTACTTTATTTGGAGTTTCTGATCCACACTGACCCCAAGCTCTTTTGAAGTGTGGGCCAGAGTCGGTCATTCTGATCTGATGCAATTTGAAATGTGCTTATTCCTCATTCTTCTACATGCTTTTCTTCACCCTCCCAGGAAAAAACAAAAAAAAAAAAAAAAGTGTCTTATCCTCTTCTTCCTCTGAAAATGCTGGTCTGATGCCTTCTGAACCATTACCTCTTCTGGCACATATCTGGTTTCAGTTCAAAGGCCGGGAGCAGGGTGTTTTGTACTCTGCAAGGGCATATTCCTCTGGAAAGAAGAAACGAAGATGACATGAGATTGAGAAATCATTCTGACCCCACTGTGTGTGCACTTGTGATTAACAAATTATGAACCAGAAAATATTTGACAGATTTTGTGGTAGACTTCCAGTTGTTGAGACGCCTGGTTGCAGGGATGCACAGTTGGAGCCCAATGCTCTCCTCTGGCCCTCCACTTCTTTCTGTATGCCGTTTGTAATAAAGAAACTCTTGATGTATAACATTTTAATCCACTTTCAAGCAAGAAATTAAAAGCTGGGTGGGGGTGTTGGGGTGTGGAGGGTGGGGACAGAAACTGTCTGTGCTTTTGGAAACCATTTGAAGTCCAGTAATCCAATCTGGCAGAATTTCTAGCTCGCTCCCAATTTCTCTGTCCTGAGAAACAAAGGCAGCAAATACAGAAGAGAAGCTTGCACAGAGAGAGCAAGGGAAAACCCACTGTCTACGCCTTGTAAATGCTGAGATCAACCCTTGGATTTTACAGGTTTTACTCCACTGAGGTCACCTACCTGTTTCATAGTAATCATATATATGTACCGGCACCGGTTTGATATCTGAGACAGGCAGGCTTTGCTCCACAGTGAAGGAGAAGCTGATTTCCTTCTGGGAGACCTGGAAGTGGCAAGGCAAGAAAATGCATCAGATTGTTTTCTTTTCATATCTACCCCTGAGGCATTTGTGGGTTAGACTGGGTGACAAAGTGTCATTTTACAATTTTCTCCAGACTGTAAACTTGATGTCACGTCAGATAATTGTTTAAAAGCTGTTGCTAAATATGTTTTGTTGCTAAATACATTTTGTTGCTAAAGTTGTGTGTTCTTCTCTTTCTTACACTTCTTATTTCCATAGGCAATTACACCAACCATGGTACTGCAGCTTTCAGCACATCAGCATTCATCCTTTCACAGAAATTTGCTGTTAGTTTCTTTGCATGCCTTTTCGCAGTTAAAATCAACTTCAGCATCCCTACAGATCCCCTCACTCCTTCCCTGTGGTTCTGTTTCTCGTTCCACACACATGCAGCCACATGTCTGAAACTTTCCTCCTTGCTCCTCTTCCAGCTTTCTCATGGGTGCCTGGAACTGTACCCCTGCTCTCTTCTGGAGAAGAGGCACCACAGAACTTTCTGCATCACTGGCACCCTGATGGTAACTTCTCACATCTCAACATCTCTGTTTCTCTGTGAAGCCAGAGTACTGACTCCAATCCTCTTTATTAAATGAATGTAGACCAACTAATACACATTAGTGTTTGAGAGGTATATATTATTACTATTTATTTTTGCTTCCCCTCTCCTTCCCTTTTTGGTATTTTAAGTTCCCTGGTGTTTTGATTTTCATTTTTCTCTCTCATTCCTGTTTTCTTGTGGACTGGGAAACTTTGCAATATTCAATGCAACTTAGCACTTTGCACACGTGGCTATTTAAAAGTAATAACAAATGTATATCTCTTCACTGCAGTCTACAAATACCGTGGGTATATATTTTTGATGTTGGACTGTGTTAAATCCCTTTACGTCTTTAAGATGTGTATTGCTAACTTGCTGTTAATTAGATTATTATTTTATCTATTTTAATCTTCCAACTGAATGAAGCCAAAAAGAAACCTCCCAAACTTACCTTCTGAAGGTAGAAGAGGACGTGGTTGTTCTTGATGTCTACATGATCCACAACAGAATTCTGGTATTGAAGCTTTAAATAAGGCAAAGGATAGCACTGTTAACATAGGAGACCTGCCAAGAAGACTTGCAAATAGCACCTGTTCGATAGCAAAGTGTGTTTTAAGTGGCTGCTGTGCTCCTGTTGAGCCACCCTGACATCTCGTGTCCAAAAGGAGAAATGCAAGTTGAGTATTTTCGTGACGGCGAATGCAAACCAATCGCAATGAGAAATAGCTCTAACAGTCAGCTTTGCTGTCTGTGACTTCCATCACCGAGTGCTCTATCAGAATTACACGGCCATTTCTGCAGCTCAAGCTGACTCACTTTCTAGTACGTTGCATATGTTAAAAACCCAAAAGTTTTAGAAAAGAATGGGAGCAAAATTGCCATAAAAATACACAATAATAAAATATTCCAAATTTTAAAAAGCTATTTCCCCCCCCAGGTATAGAAAGGAGTACATATAGGCACATAAAGTATATACAACGTACTTATAAGGTGGAGTATGGTGCCAAACAATCTAATGTCTAAATGGAAAATTCTTCAAAGAAAAGTTATGAATTTCATGCAGTTCTAGACACAAAAGAAATTCAGGGGCAGCTACTGGGCAGCCTGAGTGCCTGAACTCAGCTACCAGAGGGATCCACGTTGTGTATTTGCATGTATATATGTGAGCATGTAAATGTGTATACTTCTCTTTTCCACGAAATGAGCTCCCAGTCTGATCAACCAGCAAGTGGGGGCAGGATGAGACCACTTGTGGTATCTGTGTTTGTGTGTGGGCTGCCTTTCCTACCTCTGTTGATCTCTGTGACCAGCCATATATATCTATGTTTATAAGTGTGTGTGTGCACACGCACATGCGAGTGCATGCAGGCATGACACAGAGCATGCAACAGAAGGCTACACCCAGGGACTTTGCAGAATCCATCCTTTACCTCTTTCAGGGAAGACCTTACAGGAACAAAACCTGAGAGCATCTTCACGTCAATAATAGCCATGTTGGAGACTTTGCGATTTCCTGTGTAACTAAAATGAGAAAAGATCTGTTAGTCTGGTCTGCACATGGAGCACAGACCAGTGAATGACATTCTCAGCTCAGAGTGATCCTGTTTGTCTTGCTGCAGCTGCACAGCAGCAGTTAGCTGCCTGTACTTAAATCCTTCCTTGGATGCTTTACTGAACTGTGAATGCAAGGAAGGTGTCGGAAAAGAAGACGCTGGGAGACCGAAGCGTCTCAGTTGGAGCAACTTACCTGGCAGAGAGGACAAGGTCAAACTTTGGTAGGAAGTTGCTTGTGCAGGATACGTTGGCCGATTGCACAGAGAGAGAAAATCCTGCAGCTTTTTTTGGCAAATGGATATTGTATCTCAGGGTGGTCTAAAAGAGATGAGAAGCATGAGATGGTGACAGGCTTAGAGGCTTTTACAGCTTTGGCACGAGGTAGGGAGGGAAGGAGGTAAGAGGTAGGCACTGCTTAGTTCTCAGAGTGGTAGTGCCGAGTTACCTGCAGATAGACACAACCGGTGCCGTTCACTTCCACACTGTAGTTCCCTGGGATAGTGGGGAAGGAAGCCTGCTGCAGTAAGAAGCGGTTCTTGTCGTTCACCTGGAAAGTCTTACTGGGGGACTTGATGAGGTTGACTATGACTGTGTTAAGACCGTTTTTAGAGAAGGTGAGATATCCATACTGGGCTAAAGCTTGGAGAGCAACAACAGTGTCCTGAAAAGAACAATATGATCCCTAATTAGATAACAGACCCAGCTGTAAAATGGGGCATATTGTTAGCACAGCTCCTGTTTACCCAACACTTTACTGGTGCTCATAAATGGAGGTGGGCTTTGCAAAGAGTTAAGGAGACAAGTTCAGGTGCAATAGATTTGAATTACTCCCAGTAAACCTGGGATAATGCTGTGTCAGCAGTGACTGCTACCTACTGCTGACTCAAAATAGGTAAATCCCCATTTCATAGAACTACATTATGTATGGAGCTGCCTATGAAGAGCAGGATGTGCCTTGGCAGGGAGACTTATGCAAGCACGATTTATAAAATATTATTCAAATGAGTATGCAAGCAGGAAGATATGCCAAACTGCTCCCAGAAGCTTTCTTTTTGCCATACCCAGTTGTTACCTGGCTGGAGGAGAAACCCCCATATGGGTTCTGCTGTTTGACAAGCCAGTGAACAATGCGAGAAATGTAAGATAAGTCTTCTGGAGCGAGCTTGACTTTGTTGAGAAAAGCGAGGAGCACATAGCTGGTCATTTCAATCTCAGCAGAAGGAGCACGGGAATAGAAGGTAGGGTAGTGTTCTGCTGGTGGCTTATTTTCTCTCTGCCAATGAAGTGAACCACCTGAAAACAGAAAAGTGGGGTGTGAAGAGCATAGGAAAATTATCTGCTTGTTAAATCACTGCAGTATCACGTGACAAATAGCCACACTATTTGCCCTCTCTGCCTTTACCCAAAAGTTTTTTTCAGTCATTAGAGTCGTGAATTGAATTAGTTTTAGCTCCAGGATGGAAAAGGAAACAAGAAGGGATGGAAAGGGAACTAATACAAGGAGGCTCTATAAATCAAAGAGGGGTTGAAGTGAGGGCAGTGCAGCAGGAGGATGCTAGGGCAGTCATGGACCACAGCACATAACATAGTCAAGAGAATTTGGTTTGTTCAGCATGTAGAAGAGAAGGATAATGAGGAAACTAGGTACGATCTTCCAGTACCTTGGACTGAGACTTCCAGGTATCATTCTCCACCTACGTTATTTCTAAGAAAATCAGGCCACAGTTAAATTTTAATTGACACCAAAAGAGACGGACACAGTTCACCGAGATCAATTCAGTACCATAGCAGGCATGCTATGGGAAGGTAGCAGCATGAATGAGAAAACTGTACATCAGAACAGCTTATATCATACCACAGGCTGTTCCAACAGCTCTAATGCCTCTATCATGCCTACACTGCACTTACCATCTCTGGCAGCTGCCTTGTCCAGCTTCTCAAGGAAGAACTGCGTTCTTTCTGCTTTATCAGCTAAGCCGTATGTGTATGCAAAGAGTGCCTGGTTATACAGGTTGTGGACTCCATTGCCAAATGCAGTCTCCAAACAGTTCAAGCCACTCTGAACAACTGCATACTGGTAATGAAAAACATAGTAGGGTTGTCAGGTACTTGGATTGGTGTCTCAGCACCTCTTCAGATACTTTCATCACTGCTTAAGCTTCCATCACTGATCATTCATGCTAAAAAATACACATGATCCATGGCATGTTTAAGGGCCTACAGAGTGTATGCTGTAAAAAAAATGCCTTTTTGGTGGTGCTGCCTTTTTTTTTTTTCTGCATTTATTTAGTGGCAGCATGGCTGGACTAAAAGAGAATTCATTCTCTTTCCGACTTGCAAGATGGCCTTATACGGATGAGTCATTTGTCCCTCGGTTGCTTCAGTTCTAAAATGTGGATTATTTTTTCTGAACTATGTAAAGTGTACCGAGACATCATGATGAAGGAGGCTCTTTCAGATGGATGTTATTACATCCATCTATGAAGATAACTCTTCAGCCCTTTTAGTCTTACAGGCTATCTCTGTGAGTGCTACTTGAGCTCAGACATCACCAGCACACTATTAACCATGTTTTGTCTATTTAGCTTAACTTAGAGATGTGGCATAGGGTTTTGGAGATTCTTATGAAGATATTGGGAATTAAATCACTTGTTGAAAAACTATTTGATTCTGCATAATGTTTTACCCTGCTGGTCTCAGGTACTTAAATGATGCTGCATACCACAACACCTGAGGGACATGAAAAACTCAGCATATCTAGAACATATTACAATTCACATTCTAGAACAATTCACATCTTTTTCATTTTATAAAAAAAAATAAATCCCAAAACCACACAAAAGATCTGGAAAAAAACCCAAACCTGGATCTGAAGGATATGCAGGCAGTGCATTACGGAAAACAGAGCTTGACTCATTCCCCCTTGCCCAGAAAGTATCCAACCAGCAGCTCATTGTTTCTTTCCATTATTAACAGTGATATAGGGCAATGGAAACACAGTTTAAATCCACATGCACAGAGAGAATTTGTAGGACTGAAGGTTTGGATAGCTTGGACTTTGGACTGGGCAAATTCAGAGAACATTTCAAACTGGACTCTAGGTGGAATGGACAAATTCCGTCTGGATTTTGTACCTACGTAGACTACCACTGTTTAACACAACTGGATTCCTTGGGAATTTTTCAAATTAATCCATAAGAAATGGATGCTAACTGACCTGTAACACTCAAATGCTTATGGCAACTGCAGAATGTTGGAAACAGATTTCCTCTACTGACCCTACTGTCTGCCCTACAATCACTATTTACCACTTTGTTAAAGAATATGGGTGTGAGGACTATGACTTGTGCACTGCTTGACAGATGTCTGACCAGACTAATGCAGCATAGCACCATCAAGGACCTACCTCAACAGAGTGTCCAGCCTCCAGCAATGCTGCCACAACATAGGCTGTGAGTGAATATTCACCTTCTTCTCCACCCTGAGAAAAAAACAAGCAAAGAACAAGTCAGCACAGATGTCATAGAAAGAAACAAAATATGAATTAAATCCCAGTTAAAGCAGAGTAATTTCTGTCTCCCTATGTGCATAGAAACAAGATCAAGTTAACTCAGGATAAAGCCCAAAGTATTTCATGCATTTTCATGGCTTTTGCATACACACAGTTGAGCACATTGTAGCCTGTGGCTGAACATATAATGTGGTGGTGGAAAATAAAACGTGACTCGGTAAGTTCTACTTGTTTCTACCTCATCATCAATAGCATACAGAAGAATCATGCCCAGCTTGTACATGAGAGTCAGAATGGAATGATAGTAGGAAGAATAAGAATGTGGTGACAAACTTGTTTTCTAGCACAAATTTTCTAAATCAAACCCAAAAGTAGTACTGGAGTGTTTGGAAATATGTTTTCTCAGTTACCTTCAAAGCATTGTTGAAATGTGACCCAGCATTTTCAAAACAGCCATCTGATTTCTGTTTGCTTGCCAGCCAGATCAAAGTTTGAGCCTGGACATTGTCATCAATGTAGATGTAGCGTTTGGCTTGAGCAAATGACTTGTACACAAAGGCAGTGAGCCTGCAGGTGGACCAGAAACAGAAAGCAGGTAAGATGTGAACTAGACCAAGATGGTTTACCAGCCACTGGATATGCACAGAAAACAACATAAAATGATCTCCATAATGTCTGAGGTAAAATCAGTCCCCAATCATCTTATCACACTTCATTTGAATTCTCAGCAGTTAAATCTCTCCTTTACTAAGGGATCCAAATTAAGCCATGTCCAACCAGTCCAGTAAAAACAAGAATCACTTAATAGCCTGATCATTTTTCAATGCCTAATGATCCTGCACTAGGAAATAAGAAGTATCATCACTTACCATACATTGCCTTCCCTATCTCGTCTCCCAAAGGAGCTGTAGGACCCATCCGGGTGTTTGTATGACAGCTGCTTTTGGTATCCTGAAAACACAATAAAGATTACATATTTTCTAGTCACAGAAAAGGACCAGTTCTGTTGTTTATTCAACTGAAGCAGTAAGACTTTTAGATTTAATATTAAGCAGGGTATATTTGGTGAATAATATCAGCCACTTTGAAGTCTAGTTGCCTTTGCTCCTGGTGGAGCAAAACAAGGTGCTAGGGTTCAGACATCAGTGTTTATCACGTAGAGCTTTAGAGTTCAGTGCACACAATCACAATATTCAATGGAAGAATCTGAAAGCCTCTCACCTGAGGATAAATATCCTGTACCCTTGATTCTAATCTCTTCAGTCAACTGCCCAGTCTTATTCAGATAATCCAGTGCATATATATTGGGTGTGAACAAGGCCATGTTCTGTTCTCCACAGCCATAAGGCATATGGAGAAGGTTCTCCATGTTCCTCAGTGCTGTACCCAAAATGTCTCCTGGAGAATGAAAGATAGAAGTCAGTTCAGTTCAAACATGTTTTTATTACACAGCATTATATATTGCTTTATATTACCAAGATACGAACCCAAGGACAATGACCAATGTAGCCACAGTAACTAAAGAAACATCTTAGAAGAAAGGATGAAACAACCTTTCTCAAAATTTTTATTTTAATTTCTATTTTGGTTCTGGATGCCTGTGAGAAACTGAGAATTTGAGAAAAAACCTGAGCACGAGTGCTGGTCTGCACATGGATCCCGAGAAATGGGTAAGAACCCTTAGAAGGGTTAGGCATCCCCGCCCTTTGCAATCTGGTTCCTGTTTTGTGAGAAGGTGTGAGAATGAGGTGTGGGGTAGGGTGCTGATGAGCTACACAGGATGAGTTGCACAGTATCAGCACCACTCATGCAAAACAGTTGTGTTTAGAATGGAATCTGAGTTCAGAATCTCAGAAAAATCTGACTGAACTGTCAGTTTTAATTTGGACTTTAAGATCAGTGGAGTTATTTGGACCTGAAAGCCTTTCTCTATGAGAACTTATAAACTGGAAAATGTTTTTCATTATGCAAAACCATAAATTTAAAATTATGCAGTCAGCATAATTCTGAAGTTCTGAAGGCTTCTTTCCAAGAAATAAAAATATTTCTTTTCAAAGAAGTCTGCTGTATCTCACTTTTCAGCTGAATCAACTGTTTTACTCTACTGAACAGGATATGCTAATTCAGTATAATTTGAAATGCAATATAAGTTGAAATAATTTTACTATTTTGTCAGCTCCTGATATAGTAAGAGATAATTCTGAACAACTTTTGTCTTTCATTGCCATTTAGAAAAGCAGGAAACACTTTGTCTAAAATCAAGATTTTTGTCTCAACTTTACATTAGTTTTGCATATGTACACATGGTGGCATTTGGTATAGCAAAAGAGAAATACAATATACTTTTGTTTTTAAGCAAACTGCTAAACTTACCAATGATAGCAAAGTAAGCTCTGGCTGATCCCTGCACTATGTTTTTTGGCAGGCTGAGAGAGACTGTTTCAGAAATTGTTCCTTCTGATAAAAAATGGAACAACAAGAATTATTAAAATAAACATTTTTTCCAGAATTCTTCACTGTGTAAGCATTATGCCAGTGGCGGGCAGAAGGAGCTTGCCTTACCTTTGGTACAGACAAGTGAGCTCTGAGTCAATTCTTTTTTAATACCTTCAGGCTGTTTGATTGCAGAGAAGTCATCATGATGAGGAAGAGAAGGGTAGATCACCATGAAACAATGAACAAATTAATGGTGTAAAACAGTGTGTGGATGTAGCCACCCAGACAGAGCACCCCTTGTATCCAGTCCTGCCCTATAGCCACTAGAATCCCTTGTGGTCCATGGTTCCCCCTCTCCTTTACCCAACACCCTGGGCAGAGCACCTTTCTTCCAAGAAAGCAGTTATAGAATTATAGACATTTCTGGCTTCTGAGAGGTATTCTGTCCACCTAATCTTATGTGCTGCTGCTTTATGATGCTGAAGAAAAAATATTTTCCTTTTAGATCTGGCCTCCACCCAAGTACCCAGTATGGGTCACAGGCTAAAGGCCCTTAAAGGTAAGGTTTGGAATCTCCACCACTTCTGTCTACATCTCTACTGACATCTGTGGAGTGTCAAGGCTTGTATGCTTGTGGTCCCAGGAAGGACACAGTGACAGGAGGGCAGTGGCTGCCACCGATCATTGTGATTTACACTCTGATTTGCTCATGGAGAAACCTACTGTACACAGCAACATCTCTGTCAGCTGTCTTAACTTCCTCACACCGCAGATTCCACAAAGCCAAAAGCACATGCAGATTTCCTACCGTACCTCAACAAGTAGCCTTTGAATCAGGGTGTCCTTGCGAATTGTCTCCTCTTCTAGAGATATGCTGTTTCCAGTACCTTCAGTATTTAGTTTGGCCTCAGCAGTAATCTTTAATTTCACTTCACCTGGAGAGCCACCCATCAGCCCAAAAAAAAAAAGGTATCTTCAATGTCTACAGTTCCCCTGGTTTTCACTGCCCCTTTTAGGCTGACAGATTGCTAGGAAATGTATTCTCTCTTTAGGCAGCAGAGTAGAAACACATTTCATGAGGGATCCATGTCTGTCTGCTGGTGGCAAGAAGCAGTTGCCTGGGGCCCTAGCATGAGGAATGAAATAGGGGTGATCCTGGTCAAATAACTGACAGAGGTTTCCACCTCTTCTTAGCCTCGTGCTGAGTTTTCACTGGCCTCAGGTGAAAGAAGTTATAGCTCTTTTCTTCAGGTGGGATTTGTTAACTGAAGGACGACATGGAGGAGCAGCTTCAGTGCTGCTGCGGCACTGAGGAGCAACTCTGAAGTGAGCAGATTTGAAAGCATTATTCACCCCACCCCTTCAAACTGGAAATCCAAAGGAGTTTTTTACTTGGAACAGAAGTCATTATCATAAGAAGTATGAGGGACAGACAGCAGTTTCATTTTTTTTTCAGCTCTGCAGTATTATTCCATTGCATATCCAGCTCGCCTCATTAAAACTGCATCTTTCTCAGTGAGTTTGATGAAAATCAGTCATACTGACTATAGGATTTTAGAAAAAAACCTTTTAAAGAAAAGGTCCATCCGTGGTTCATTTTGAGAAGAATCTTCACTNAACCTTTTCTTTTTAAAAAAAAAACAGTGCTGACTTGAAAGCAGTGTGATTTAGCACAGCTATAAAACCAGGAAGAAGCAATGTCCTCTTTTCCTGATGAGAATAGAGTCCAAAATTATTATCAAATTTTATTCTTACTGAACAAGGTTTGGTGAAAAACTGTCAGCTGAAAGATCATAGACAAATGAAATCCTGCCAGTATTTCATACATCATGTGGCAAGCAAAGAGTTCTTCCTAAAACTGACAGGAAATGGGCTACTGAAAATCAGAAGAGATCAAACACCAGAAGAATTCACTGCTCATTCACTGCATCTCAAGGAACTTTAGCAGAGGTTTAATATTAAATTTGTGGAACAGTTAATGGAACTGTCCAGCAATTCCTGCCTGAGGATTACGGATGCTGCATTAAAGGGTGGGAGTAACTGGGGTAGAAGGATTAAACAGGTATATACCAAGGTGATGATAAGACAAACTTACCAAGCTTTTGGGGACTAACAGCCCAAATATATGTCTTTCTTTCATTGGCACACACCCTTGCCATGTTTCCCTCTGGTGAAAGGTTTTTTGCCTTGTAGTCACTTGACTTTGCCAGTTTAGCACTGATCTGAGATGAACAAAGGAGCAAGATTACAAATAAAGTAGTCTGGCCCTAAGGTTAAGCTTCAGACAAAATAGACTTTCTGGAGAAGCTATTTGTCATCTGAATCTGTGGGATGTTACCAGACTGAAAGATGGGGCATTTCTCTGCTGCAGTGGCCAACTTCTCTCTTCTCTGCCCACTGTCACTCTCTGTTTTTGACAGAAGTATACCATGGTGTGTCTGTGCTCATTAGTCTTCTTGTGAGTTACTGCTACATACAACATACACAGTATACATTGTGTTTTGCACAGCACAGTATCCATACCCTCTGCTCAAGTTACTCCTTCGTGAGCAAAACAAGTAACTAAATTATGTAGGGATAAGGAGTAGGCTCTTATCTCTGTGGACCAGCCACAGTGACCATCAGCCACATTTTCCTGATGTTATGACAGGGATGGGTCCAGGGAGAGAGGGTGCAAGCCTAATGTGTCAGGATAACTTAAAACCTTATTTCTGAATTTCTTATGCATTATGCAGGAGAATGCTGGGATGTCTGGGAGACAGCCAAATCACATAGGAAGCAAAAGGGACCTTGATGTACCTGGATGCATTTGTTGAGGTAGTTGAAGACGTTGGCTATTAAATTAAATTTTTCTCCTTGAATGACAGAGTACGGCAAGGTGAGATCCACAAAGAATGGCTGGAATGCTCTCAGTAAAACAGGTGAGGAGATGCCAAACCCAGCATCATCCTGCACACAGAAAGCACTGGCTTTCCATTCTGTGATGGTGTCAGGAATAGTGTAAAGGACATTGGCCTCTCCCTTGGAACTAAGAAAAACAAGAAAAACAGAATGGGAAAAGATCTTTGGCTTTTTCAAGACAGATTAAAGAATAAATTCCTTGTTTAAGTTAGTACTTCTGTTTTCATCTTGCTTTTTACAAGATACTTCTCCGTATTCAAAATAATATTATAAAACTGGAAGACGAAGGTGCTGGTGAACTACATGTTGAGAAGTAAATGAAAGAATATTCAAATTTTTAAATTTAGAAATAAGATTTGCTTAAATAATATAATGCCCAAACATGCAGATTAAACACACAAATATGGATTAATATTCTAGAACAACCCCTGTATAATTAAAATGGAGAAATTCTCATTGCAGATGCTATGATAGCTTGTGAAGAAAAATGAAATAATCTGAGTTTGCTGCCACTGAATTAAAACATGACATAAAATAGTAAGTTTTGCTCTTGCTGTTCCCTTGCTTGTATATTACTTCTAGCCCTAATCTTTTCTCCCCATGAGAAGGATGGTGGCAGAGGACAGAGCAGTTCAAGTAGTTTTGGCACTGAGCTCAACATTCATTGATCAAGATTGGAAAAGGCGAACTGTATCTATAAAGAGGAGATATATTACATGGTTTCTTCCCAAAATTCATTACAGCAACATATATCAACTCAAAAATCCACATGAGAGTAAGAAGAGAAAATAAAAAAAAAAAAAAAATACTCACTCAATATGAATCAGATCCCAAATCCAGGTCTCAGGGAAGAATTTCCGAACAGTGCTAGCACCAGCACCTACACCAGTAATCCTTGACTCATCTAGAAGATTGTGTATGGTGGAAGTACAATATTAGCAAGGGCAGACCAGAAGAATCTAAATTGCTGTCAGATAGGCTCAATGCCATAAATGAATGCTAAGTATTCCATTTGAGCATCTATCCATTCTGAAATAGGGTATGGGAAGAAGACATTTCTGTGGGCTGGGTAGGAAGATAGGGTTCAAGACCACCTGAAGGTGCACAAATCCCTGGGATTTGATGAGGTGAATCTGTGGGTCCTGAGGGAAAAGCAACTGATGTTATCTACCTGGACTTGTTCAAAGCATCTGACACTGTCCCACACATTGTGTGGGACAGTGTCCCACACAATTGGAGAGATAATAGAGAGATAATTTTGACAGAGAGAATTGGAGAGATAATTTTGACAGATGGACCACTCAGTGAATAAGAAATTTGCTGGATGGTCACATTCAAATAGTTGCAGTCAACAGCTCAATGACTAAGTAGATACCAGTGATGAGTAGTGTACTTCAGGGGTTGGTATTGGGCCAAGCATGTTTAACATCTTTGTAGGTGACATGGACAGTGGGATTGAGTGCACACGCATCAAGTTTGCTGATGACACCAAGCTGTGTGGTGTGGTTGACACACTGGAGAGAAGGGATGCCATCCTAAGAGACCCCTGCAGGGTTGAGAAGTGAGGGCTTGGGGGTGTTGGTGGGTGAGGAGCAAAGTGTGACCCAGTAATGCAAACTTGCAGCACAGAAAAACAACAGTAGCCTGCACTGCATCAAAAGAAGCATGACCAGCAAATTGAGGGAGGTGATTCTTCCCCTCTACTCCACACTCCTGAGATCCGATTAGTGTCCAGTTCTGGGATCCCCAGTGCAAGACTGCAGCTATAGGATCATATCCAGAGGAGGGCCACAAAGATGATAAAAGGGCTGGAGCACCTCCCCTTATGAAGACAGGCTGAGAGAGTTGGGCTTATTCAGTCTGGAGAAGAAAAGGCTCTGGAGGGACCTTATAGCAGCCTTTCAGTACCTGAAAGGTGCCTGTAAGAAAGCTGGGGAAGAACTGTTCATGAGGACATAAGGTGATAGAATGAGGGAAAATGTTTTTAAACTAGAAAAGGGTAGATTTAAATTGGATATTAGGAAAAGGTTCTTCACTGTGAGAGTGGTGAAGCGCTGGAAGAGCTTCCCTAGAGAAGTTGCAGAGGTGCACAAAGCCAGCTTGGATGGGACTGTGAGCAACCTGGTCTAGTGGAGGATGACCCTGCCTATGGCAGAGGGGGTTGGAACTAGAAAACACGTAGTCATTTTCCTCTTAGAATACCCTCAACATGCTGGCTGTTAGTTTACACAGGCAGCAGTTTTGAAGACCAGGCAGCCTAGGACTGAGTATAGAGTATGAACCTTCTTTTACCTTTGCCATGCATACTGGCATGGGCGACACTAGGACCAAAATAGATCGGGTAATCTTCCGAATCTGATTTGTCTTCGTTGCACAAAACTGGCTTCCGTAGCAGAGAGTTGGTGAAAACCTTCAGGCCCATATCCTGAATGTGAAAGAATCAATCATGTATCATGTCACTCAGGGCATATATTAGGTACCACTGCATGCTACTTCTCCCACCTGGGTTGTCACGCCCCATCTCTCTCCTCCCTCCTCGCATCTCACACTTTAAACCATGAATGTCACAACACTTATCTCCTACTTCTGTGCTTCATAAGAATTATGGAGCAGTGACACCTGGTGTTCTGGGAAAGCAGTAATGATGTGGCTAATGTTAGGTCTTAGACCATGGGACCAGAGGAAGTGGAGGAGTGTATCAGGAATCAAGTGGCTTGCATTATTCTATATCTTTACTAGGAAGACCTGATCTCACAAGCCAGGCCATGGTCCTGCTTAGGAAATGTCTGCTGAAGCATGGTCAGGATCCCAGTAAATATATCAACCAGTAATTCTCAGTCTTCCTGAATGAGAGATGGGGATGAGAAGCCAGAAACTGGGTGACTGGAGACTTTAGTCAGTTCCAGCCATTAGCTACTTTCTCTTAGCAGTAAGAACCACCAACCGTGAAAGTTTAAGGATAATGTGCCTGAATTATTCTGGCATACCTCCCACTTAAAGAACCACACAGAGCACATACCCTGAAAATCCTGTAGGCATCGCCATCATGACTGACATTCACAGGTTCATAGTACAAGCCATTAAAAAAGGTGGTTTTGACTGGGGTACATTTCACTGGCTTGTCGTCCTCCAGGTTGATTCCATTGTAGTAATAACCATATAAATCATTCACACGAAGTCGGTAGTACACCTGGGAGGTGAGAATGGCTAGTGTAAACACAAGGAAGGTCCCAGGCAGGTACAAAATCATAAACATTTCAAAGCTTATAGTGGTCCCTGACCTATCTCACAGACTGCAGTGGGTTTGCCTAGTGATGCCTATCTAGTGGTGAATCAGCAATTCAGCTGGTGACACACAAAGACTGGACTCTACCCTCCTCCTTCTGAACTGCAATGGCTTTGCCACGTGAACTTGAGCAAAAAGCAGAGACACATACTCCTGAGAGTAATGCAGAGGGGAGGCTGCAGTCCAGCAAGATACCAGCTGATATCTACAGAGGTTGCTCTGGGCCCAAGGCCTATTTGAGTCATAAAATGTAATCTTGACATAATCGCTCCCCAGCAAAGAAGACTTTACATTAGGCCCATACTTAGGACATGTCTTGCACTGCTGTGCTATCCAAAGGTAAATGTTCCTTTCCAAAGGTAAATGCTTCAGAAATGTTCAATTTCGGGCTTTGAAGTGTACAACTTCCATAGACCTTTCTTTAATCACTGAGATGTCCATTTCTGAAGGAAAAATAAAAACAGAGCCAGCAACAGAGACATCACAGATGGGACTGAGAATGTGACTTACACTCTCGGCAGTTAAGTCTTCCTCAGACTGAAGAAGAAGGACACTCTGATCTACAGCTCGCAGGGCACAGTAGGAGTTGGCAGCAGCTTCCAGGTGGAGATTGACTTTAGAGCCCGGGAGACCCTGCTTCTCAGAGAACTCGAGCTGGAGCTGGAAATTAATAAATCCAAGACAACCATACAGAAGTTAGGAGAATCACCTTGGCACACAGACCTAAATTTTACTTTTCACCAGCACTCACTCTATTCTCTGTGGGTCAAAGCCTCTACCTCTAGATGGCCACCTGAGGCTATCTTCTGTAAAAATCCACAATCTCTATAAACCCCAGTCACCTCCCTCTCCACACTCCACTGAGAACTTAGTTTGAGTATATGTGCCAATTCAAGGGACAGGTCCACATGTTGTCAGGCACATCTGCATCTTTTCCATTCTAAAAGGTCATCCTGAGTGCAAGATCTCGATGAAATCATTTACTAAATGTTGCCTTCAGAAAGAACCACCTGAAAAAAAATCTTAAGAAGAAATCAAAGTTTTTCACCTTGTTTTTGAAGCATACATTGCTGTTTATCCAAGAGCTGTCAGCCACTATCTCCCCATGAGGATGCACTGTATAAAGCAGCAGTCTGGTGCTGGGGGCAAGCTTCTCAGTAATAGTCAGTGTGATGGGGAATGTACCTCCTGGAGCTGTGGAAGTAACATTAACAGGAAGAAGAAGCCAACAAAGGAGATTAGACAAACCTCAGCACTGCTGGAAGGGCCACATATATATCCATAACCTGCCAGAATGTTTAAAAAAACAGGAAGTTGGATGTTAGAAGATTAATTCCTTAGGGGCTGAGGGACTACTATCAGCAAGAGATCAGATAAAAGCTGGAAGATGCTAAGAGCAGTGTGCTTTGCAGAGAGGAATATGAGCTGAGTATAAGCTAGATGAGGAATTCTGAGCATAATATTGCCTTTTCATCTCAAGCCTGGAACCTCCTACAGTTCTGGAACCAGAAGAGATCTCAGAAGCCAATCTCCTGAGCTAAGGGAGACCTCTCTTAACACTAGGAAATATAAAGTTCTTATTTACGTGGATGACAACTACTGTGCATGACAACTCAACTACAACTGAGTAGGGACAGGAAATTAAGCTTTCTGGTTTTGGTGGGTCACACACTCTCACACACCATCACCTACCTCAGTGTTAGGCCCAATAAATAATATGGGAAAAAGCCACCAGCTTCCAGCTGATTTGATGAAGGGAGAATCCTGCGACATAGCTAGCTGCCTTATGATGAACAGAATGCCTTTCTCTAAACCATATACTGTGCAGCCACAGTGCATGAATACCCAGAGAAAGCCAAAGATGGCAAATACTAAATAGTAAGTCCAATTTGAGGAATGAGGCTTACCTAAGCCACTGATTGAGGACTGGAAATTACATTAATTGGAGTTTGATCACTACGAAGTTTGCACCTTGCAACTAGCAAGATCAGTTTTATTGTGATATGGGGGACTGTCTAGATGCTGCAGAAAATGCAAATGATACTGTGAGTGATGACAGGTTGTGGGGTTTAAGAATTAGTACCTGATTGAACTATGGTTCTCTGCTTTCATTCCTTCTCACAAAACTTACAAATGCTGTGGTGCTCAGAACAGTGCTCTGAAGCATCAGTAGCAGTGTGGCCTAGAACTTACCACCAGAGATGCTGACTTGCTTCTGTCCACTGAGAACAATTTTTCCTTTTGTCATCATCTAGGCATAGAAAAAAAACATCTTATGAGACAGAATCAAAAGCAACTCCTCCCTTCGCCCATCCAATTATGGATTTTGAATAGTGTTCTGAGTGGCTTCAAAGGGCCTCAAGTCAAGCTGTGATCCCTAAACACCCTCTGTCCTGGAGATGTCTTCCTTATATGCTGTTCAATAAAAGGTGAATGAAAAGAGGTATTTTGGTGGTCAGGGTTGCACTTACCACATAATAGAAGTTTGTGTGGCTGGCATTCCTGTAGCCCTCTCTGTTGAGGACATAGTGAACATTGATCGTCCACTGCTGGCCACAGCTGAGCTGCTCCCTCACTGGCTCAATTTTCACAAAGCTATTGGTCCGTGAGTAGAAACGTTGGACAAAGAATAAGGTTTGGGGCTCATTATCGTTCCTCCACATGAAAAAGTCTGCACAGGTGTCTGGTGCCTCTCTGGCCTATGAAGGAAAAGAGTCATACTTTGGGAATCAACAAAGTGGAAAATTTAAAAAATGGCAGGCAGGTGAGGAGCAAAGGCTTCTTCCCTCTAAAATATTCTGTTGGGAAGCTGATTTTGTGGGGCTGTTTAAGCCAAAAGCAAGAGCCGATGTGAAAAATTTGTGTTTCACCAGTCAAGAGCAAAGGGCCTTCTGGATACCTTAGTGTATCCAGACACTCATGGCACATTGTGGTAGGGAAGCTGTTTCAGATTCTTGCAGGCTTGGGGCAGCCTTGCTATGACTTACTACGAGTTAGAATGGCATTGTTCTCAGACAGCTTCCTTTTTCTCAGATCTTCCTGTCAAACCAGAGAAAAGGCACGAGAACGTGAGAAAACCATGTGATGGGAACAAGCATGAGTCTCTGCCAGCAGAAATGCAGGGAAACATGCAGGGAAAGGGGATGGCGTGCACCCAGACTGGGTGGGGAAGGCAGGACAGTCTGTGGAGATGGTCCTTTAGTGCACATAATAAAAGAGGAGGATGTTGGCTGCAGAAAGGGCTTCTGAACAGGGGGTAAGTTGAAGATCACTGCAGCCCAAACACTCCTGGAGCCACTTCATAGGCACTGGTGCTTTCTCATACTAGTTTCACACCAGCTGCAAGTGATGGAATGACCACCCACTTCCCTCATCTGAAAGAAACCTGCCAGTACACACCGAATGCCTATAATGCCCTCCCCAATGAAGTATTTTTTTAAGGAACTAGGCTGAAGCCTGCATTTACTTACTCTCAACTTAAAACTGGGATCAAAGAAATTGGATGTGTCTATGGAAAAAGCAGCGGTGCCGTTCTTGTTAGTGGTATAGTTGGCCAGGTATTTTTCATTGAGCTCCAGAAGGATGATCTTATTGGCAACAGGCTTGCCATCCACATTCGTCACAGTGATCTGAACACAAAGAACACCCAAGATTCTTTTAAGGAAAAGTCCTCTGTTTCTTCTGTGATGGCTCAGTACACCTTCACAGAAGTTAGAAACTACTGAGAGATGACTGCTTAAATTCTTCCCTCATGCTCTCCCTTCCTCAGCAAATAGAAACAGGGGGACTCCACGGCACAACCTCTTTGGAGTGCATTGATAAACAAACCTAAAGCCACAGATAATCAGATGGCCACAGGTAACCTGTGGAGTACAGTAGCATCTCCCAGCTCCTGGGCATACCCTCTGTCCCCAGTGCATATCAGGATGATGCTGTAGGGCTTATCCTCCTTTCTGTGCCTGTGTTTATGCTGCATGTACAGGTTGGTAAGAATGTGGAGTGTGATCCAACACCTATACTGCTTTAGGTAGAAACATCCCTGGGACTATGTGATGCAAATTCCAGGGCAAATTCCACCTTCAGTTTAGGCACAGATGTTGCTGAAGTAGATTCTTGCAAACTGTTCTTCCCCACCCCTGTGACCTTTCATTTACCCACCTTCTAGGTTTTCCTAACTATGGAAGAAGAGAGATGCTAACACTTCAGATATGACATAATTGTCTTAATTTCTCTAGGAGCATATAACATAATGAGAGAATTATGCAACATTATTATGAGTAGTACAGAGTTAGGGGACAGCCATAAATGGGGCAACACAGAGATCATCATGATGGACCTCAGGGAATTTCAATTTAAACATATTGTCTCAGGTACCCACCTCACCATAGTAAGGAATTCCCCTCTTGTAATAGATATCCATGTTCCTGAACATAATTCTGTCATTTTCTTGGTTGACTGCAACATAGTCATAGCCTTTCATCTGGATACCTGTGAGACACACCCAGTATAAAGGGGGGGGGGAAACAGAAATCAGACATGGACAGAAAACTCTTTATTTTGAAAAGCTGTATGGAGCAGTGGTGCTCTGAGGGGAGAGCTGCATGAACAAAATGGTGATTGTTGGTTATTTGCTGCACAGGACATTCCTCTCCTAAAGATTAACTTTAATCATCTAGTCCCAACCTCCACTTGGTGTTACCTGTCCCATTTTCAGTGATGATGCTTTCTACATTGAGGTTGGTATACATCCTGGCGTAGCTGCGGTACAGCTGGAATTCTTTGATGGAGACAACAGTGTTGAGGCAGCCATCCTTTCCCAGCTGAAAAGAAAGGGAAGCCCATTTTTCACATAGCTTGGAAAATTGCTCCTCAATCTGCATTAGTGGGTCTCAAGAGCTTCATTGTTTGCCTACATCTTCAGCTCCTACTTTCTACTTGCTCCACTTTTACCTACCTGACACTTCTCACTCCTGGCTTCCTTCCTGGGTCATTGTTTCAATATCATCTAACCTTGCACCTTGAAACCTCCCTCCTTGTATCCTCTGGTCCTCTCTGTGCTCATGTCCCTTCTCAATACCATCTTGCATGATGTCTGAGCTACATGACCAGAGCACTTGGAGTCTGATCTAGTGGACAAATTATTCATTAGTTAACAATATCTACCTTCAAAGACTCCCAGTGCAGATCTGTTGATTACACTTCGTAAGCACCCAGCTCCAGTGTTTTAGGAATGATCATAAATGTACAGTTCCATAACCTTCCTTCATTCCTACTCCCTCTTTCTGAAGTAAAAAACCCCAAAGCCTCCTAATATGGTCACTGGTAAAAACTACCTTCATGGTCTTTCAATATTGCCTGTGAAACAGTGAGAAAAAAGCCATGCCCCTAGGACTGACTTTCTGGTGTTCTCTGGGAAATGAATGAGACCACCAAATACTGTCCTACATGTTGGGTAGTAAAGCTGATGGGAAAGAAGGGCTTTGCCTTGTATCATACCTGTCCAGCGACAGCTCTGCAGTTTTGTTTCTGCTTTTGCTCACATCGTGGACTATAAAAGCGCTGCTGGCACACATTGACTTGGGCACTCCCTTGCACCGGTTGGCCATAAGTGTACCTAGGAGAGGAAGAGACACAAGAACTCAATCATGTGGACCTAGCATGGGACTGTGGAGCAGTGCAGACTCTCGTGCACAAGAGTCTATGTGCACGACTCTATGTGTCACAGTCAGCTCTGATACTTACGAAGCACAAACATTCACCCTGAGTTCTTCATCAAAGAAAGAGATTCTCTTTGGCAGACTGGATGTCACTTCAAATTTCGGCAGCACTGGGAATGCAATGTGAATGTGACCGATCAGCATATTATTGCAGAAAACATAACATTTAGTGGTAAGATGAGTTACTTGTTTAGAATGTAATAATAACCATGCCAATAATGACAACAGCCACAGTAAGAGTTGTGGTAAATCACTTAAATTGGCTGTATATTTTTTTCAAGAGAAAGGTGGGAATAATGCTGATATATCAAATTAGTTAATCCCTGGAGAACAGAAGTTATTGTTCAATCCAGCCCCACTGAAGGAGAAAGGCAACAGATTAAGTGAAATATCAAAATCAAATAGGTCACTGTCACTCCCTCTTTTCAGCTTATTCTTTGTCCCTGGTCACCAGCAATAATGACAACATAGCTGGAAAAGGCCTTTTTCTCATGCACCTGTATACACGAGACTGAAAGGTATGAAAAAGCTCTGGAGGGTAAGTAGGAAATGTGCTTTATTGCCCTTAAAAAAAGGAAATATAAACCCCAAACCACACAACCCTGGGAGTTGTCTAAGCCTTCTCTTGGGACTGCTAAGGAAAACCTGACACTAGAAGATGAGAAAAGTTGCAAAATCAAAATGAATTTAGAAACTCTCTTGTTATGGTCTTTTCCAGAGAGTAAACTGATCGCATGAGGGTTTTGGCAACTCACTGTTTTCCTTCTTGAGCTTCCTCTTGCTCTCCAGCCTCCCTAGATAACAACCTGATACCTGTTATTAAATCTGTCTGACAGATAATATCTTCACATTTCTACCGTATATTTTAGCCTAGTGCTCTTCATAACGATGATTATCTCCACAAAAGGACATGCCTGACTCATTCATTTTGCCTCTGGAGAGTGCACAGACTGCGTGATAGGATGTGGATTCCAATGTCACATGGTGACTGTGCCAAGTCCAGAGAAGACTCTTAATTCCTGAAAATGCCACCTCTCTCACCACTTCTTTTTTATCTTCTTGCCTTCACTTTCTCCACTTAGCTCTCTCTATGTCTGTCTTTCTCAAGCATGAATTCAAAGCACTTAAACTCTGCTAGCAGCTCCTGCCTGACGTAGACAGAGCCAGCCTCATTGCTAGTGCAGGACAGTTCACAGCCATTGCTTACCATATTCCTCCACCCTGAAGAAATGGTACTGTTTCTCCCCTGACTTCCTCTCCACAGTGATGTGGTAGGTTCCCAGAATAGGCTCCGGGATTAGTGGAAAGGAGAGCTGGACAATTCCATGTTTAGATGTTACTTCTAACCACTGGAAGATCTTGTTTTGCTCTGGATCCTGGAGGGTGGGAGAAAAACATGTTCTAAAACTTTTATAACCCCGTTTCTTTTCTTCTTGTCTTCTTTTAAGGTTTGCATCTTAGTACATTGGCTAAGTGTATCACAGTGTTGACTTCAGGCTGATGACATATGCTCTGACTTCCTATTAAATTTCCAGATCTATTTCTGCATTAGACGAGGCTAAGTTTATGTTTAACTTGAAATTAGGTACATTACCAGATGATCTCAGATCATCCAAAAAGAGTTGGTTTGGGACTCAGGTTGGTTATTCATGGATTTCTAACATAAGTCTTTCTGACTCAACTCCTTCAGTAAAAGAGGAATATTATACTGGCCTCCTTTAGAAAGTGCTTTGAGACCTAGTGATGTGAAATGTAGTAGAAGACCAATTTGTTGTTGGTCCACTCCCAGCAGAACATGACATTTCAGAAAATTACTATTCTTATGCCTGTATAAGGCTATTCCACAGTCCCATTTACAATAGTCTTACCAAAGTAAGACTATACTGATCACTCCTGTTTGATTCCTAACAAAAGGCAAGGTAACAACCCTATGCCATCCTTGACTAGTATCTCCAGCTCTGCTGACTTTTTCTCATGTTTGATGATCCGTACTGCCACTGGCCAACCTCACATCCACTGGCTTTAGACGATGTGCTTTGGGTGAGTCCCTCAGCTATTGACACTGTGGGTAATGACGAAGGATACATAACGTTTCCAGAGCAACTTGAGCTTTAATGACTTGCGTCTCTTACCTCAATGACGATTTTAGGATACTGGAAGAGGAAAAAAAAGAGACAGAGAGAAAAAAGATCAAAACATCAGGAAATTAATAGTGGAGCTCAAAAAATTCTAATATTACTACATAAAAAAGACTATGAACAGCTCTGGATACAGAAGACTGAGACAAGGAAATTATTTTAATCTAATGTCTGTAAATAAAAAGCTAATTTTAGGAGGTAACCTGTTTGTGAATTTATCTTTTCTACAAAAACATACAGAGTCTTTCTACATATCTGAGTCAGGTGAGATGAAGTGACTATAACAATCTGAGCCTTGAGAGAGATTTCCAGGAGTGGTTGCAGACTCTTTGCCCTCTATAAAGGCAGGGAAGGGATGGATTTTGAACCTAAGGAATAACAGCATTTCTCAAAAAAATATTAGGAGGATCATCCCAGATTTTTTTTATTCAATTTGTAAGTCAAAGTCTCAGAAAACAGGTACCCCAAGAGTAATATTGAAAAAATCTTGACTATCACTCATACTTACTGTTTCCCGAACAGGTCTGAACTGGCTGTCCAAAGTTACCACACGAAACATTACTGAGGAAAATACAGAATAAAAAAAATGATCAGTCACTTTAGCATGGGTAAATCACTTCCAACATACAACTGAAACAAAGTTTGCTCAGTTTTTTAGGGAGAACCGAAGAGTCCCTGGAGAATTAGGAAGTATTTTATTATTTTAGCTAGTGGAAAGTAAAGAAAACCAAAGCAAACTTATCAGGTGAAATATCTTCAATTCTGGGCCACTGGGGGTAAAGTAACTTCTAAAGTAAACACAAATATTCTGTACTGCCTTCAACTCCTCTTGAAAGGCTCAGCTCTTCAGAGCATTTCCTGAAAAACCTCTTTATAAAAACCAATTCAATTAAAAAATCTAAGAGAAGTAATATTTTCTCTATATATAAGTGTAAACCCTGTGCAGCACTGAATTATAATGATACTAAAGAAACAACTAACTGTAGTACAGCTAGTCCTATAATTTAAATATTATGATGGAATCAGTGCTGTAGATAACTTTAGCAGTTAACTAGGAAGGGCTGTTGACAGGAAATGATGTGCTTAATTTATGTTTATATAAATTTTATTAATTCCAATATTAACTTATTATTTTCTATATTTTTAAGGACACTGTATGTGACAGACTGCAGTAAACCAGGCACAACTAAAGATCCTGTAAATGGAATTAACTCCATAAAAATACATGAACTCATCTCTTGCAATTTTGTGAATCAGTTCTATTTTTCAGTGACTTTTGATGAGCCTAACCTCAGATGTCAATTATATACCATCTGAAGGATTGCTCATGGCTGTCACAGTCCATGACCTTTTATTCCTCAAGAAGAAGTCCTTGCCATTCTAGATCCACCCTTGTGCTCTGTTTCCCAGTTCACTTGTTGACTCATACTCCACAGCCACCTTTTTGCCCTTGTTTGTAGATGGGTTTGTCCGTCTGGATGAAGAGTGTATTATCCACATTCTGAATGGCCACTGATCTTCTTTCAGCTAAGTTGGCTGTGGTGCCTTTGGCAGAGAAGGAAATGAATGCCAGGGGGTCAGAAGTAGCAGAAGGAACCTGGAGAGAAAAAACCAAAACCAACCAAAACAAATGAGAAGCGGTAAATATCTTGAGGTCTCCTGATGCCCTGGGTTATGAATAAGATACTGACTGTCCAGTGAGTCACAAAAAGCTTGTGCAAACTCATGAGAAAAACAGTCTTTGCCAGGGTGATAGTACCTGTGAATTTTTGCTGTGGATTTTCCTTACTATGTCACCAGGTACTAAGGTTTTTACTTATGCCCTGTCCCACGCACTTCCTCATCTCACGTAGTTACCTGCCCATACACAGGTTGCCCCAGCTATACAGCACATCTCCGAAGGGTTTCTTCCTGCTGCATTCTGGAAGACCTAACCTAGTGATTTGTTTGTCATACCTATCCCGTTCTTTCAGAGTCACATGAAAGGGAACGAGCATGTCCCTGCCAGGTTCTCCAGATTGACTACTATGACAGTCCCATAGGTGTATGTACCAGTGATGGCAATCAAAAGCTTTTTTCTATTCACTCCGTGGAAATGGAAAGTCTTTCTTTTTTTTTTCCTGTCTATATTGTCAGCCTTTCCAGCATCTTTTTTCATCCTATTCTCTGCCTGCACTCTTCATATTCATGACCTCACTGACAGGGAGAGTTGCACTCAGGAGTATTTCCTGATCCCACACCTTCTTCAGTAGTCTCAAAAGAAAAAATACCTTGAACTCGCAGCACTTGAAGAAGTCATTCTTTGTCATGGAGTCTGCAAATATAGTCTTGTGGATACTGCCATATTCCAGGATGATGTTCAGGGCCAGAGGCTCACTGAGGTTGTGAAACTGCACACAAGCAGTCTGTAGAGAGTCACTGCGCACTACTGTCGGGACCAGGAACACATACTGACTGTAAGAAGGCAAGACCAGATCAAAGACTTCAGTCATGAAGGAAAATCAGAGTAAACAGGAGAGGAAAATACAACAGAAATGCTATTAAGTGGGAAGGAAAACATGGTCCAAAGCTTGCTCAAACCAGTGGAAAGTTTTCCATTCCTTTCAATGAATTTTAAATAATATGCTAAGAAAGTACAGATGACAAGTTTTTGTCCCTCACAGTTCTTTCTGAGCTGAAAGCCTATGCCATCTCTTACCCATGAATCTCTTCATTCCAGGTACTTACACAGCTCCAATTACTGACGTGTCTAAACATCTGACAAGCATAGCTGCATTTACCCTCCCATGACCTACATGTCTATTTAAACCCCTGGAACCTCCCATAAGCAGGAGTGTCGTTTAGCTTCTTTCTGAGATCAATGACAAAAATACTAGCTAATGGTTACAATTTTTTTTATTTCTTTTTTTAATATTTTTTTTCATTTCTCTCCCTCCAGATAAGAATTGCCATATCATAAATCAAACAGCATAATGCACAAGAAAGGATCCTGCTTTTCAGTTTTGCAGAATATTCCAGGGAATGCTGAATCTAACTTGCATGCTTTATTCTGTTTCCATGCCTCTGTTTCCAAGCCTGTGTGACTGCTTTGCTTCTTTATTCCATTGAGCTTTTTTAGTTATAATACTTTCTATAATTAGGGATAATATACAGCCTTCCTTCCCTGGATTCCTCCTCTAAAAAACATTCCTTGATATTTGCTATATTTAGCTAAGGCTCTGTTGCTAGCCTCCTATTCTATGCTGCCCAAATTTGGTGTTTTCAAATATTGTATGACAGAATTGATGAATTGGCTCTGCAGCACAACAGGAATTGCACAATCATTTCTTGGTAATCTGATTATTTTCCTTATTCTGTCCCACAGCTTTGTTTGCTCATATTGTCTTTACTGTTATTTTCACTTGCTCAATTCAGTCTTCACAATATTTAAAGACCAAAAGTAAAATTATTAAAACCCACACTGAGAGAGCTAAACCCTCTGACTTGCCATTAGAACTTTCGAGAAGGGCAATTAAGCACTAATGCTGATTTATTTTTGTAAATTGTGGCTGTAATCTTATATTTGGATAAAGCCACAGACACTGACAGTGCACTATAAGCTGTGACAGCACAGTAGGTAAAATACTACTACAACCCAAGTACCATACAAACCTGAATACCAATACAAACCTGAATACCAATACAAACCCGAATACCAATGTAAATACAGACATGAATACCAATGCCAATACGAATTAGGATTGCCGTTCAATACAGGCCCTAGTAGCAGCCATTATCTGGTCAGTAATAGCTCCTCATACACCTTCTGTACTGCGCTCTATGTACTGCTGTTGCACACCATACTGAGCATTAGTATTACTTGCTAGTCCAGTCTTGCATCTCCTCCTCACTTTACCCATGCATTTCAGAATTCATCTGCTACAGTTCTAGGTTTCTGTCATTCAAATCAGATTTCACAGCAGTTTATGATGGAGAACATAATTCCAAATCATATTTCAATGTTGTCTACTTCCATTTCAGACACATTTCAGAACCTAGGTCTCAAACATCCAGATAGCAATGTCCCAGAAAAAATATAGCCGGTGGGAAATACAATAAAATATTTTATCACAAAAACAGAGAATGTATGATCTTACGGTTCAGAAGACACTGTGGCAATCCAGTTCAAGGACAGAATACTCAGAAGTATCCCTGACCACATCTCTGTCCTTGAAAAAGAGACACCTTTCTCCAGTAGAGCTGGTCTTCTGGCTTTTAAACTGGCCTGAGATGGTGCTCCTCCTGCATGACTTCAATCATAGCTATCTACATAAAATTTGCATAGGTTCATCTTCCCCTCTCTGTTCTGTTCTCACACTCATTGAACTCTCAAACAATTGCTTAGGAAAGTTCTCATGTTTCACATAGCTTTGTGACATATAGCAAGCCAAACCGGTTTCTTCTCATCTCAATGTTTTATTGAAGCTTACTTCTCTGTTTAATATGTCATTGGCTGAAGGTTCCTTAATCTTTCAACCTCTTAGTATTTGTGGCCGCCTAAGTATTTCCTTGATCTGTGAAGATGTCTTGTAGATACATTTCAGAATACATAAGTAATCATAACACAGTGTTGTTGTATGCCGGCACAGGGCCTTGGGCAGTAGTAATACAGCATCAGATTATATCCATGTTCAGTATGGCACAAAATGAAACTCCTAATTGTAATCCAGATTCCTCTATGCACACAGTAATTTTCAGCAAGGAATGGTGTTGACCAGTTGTCTACTATTTTCTGCCAGTGGTCAGGACAAGCATATTTCTAGGGAAAGGAACTTTACAGCATTACTTCATCTATTCGTTTATCTGTCTGCCATCCCTTCTTTCCCCATCAAGTAACTTCTAAGCCTACTGGTGAATTTTAAGTAAATCTGACTGAGAAGAAGTTTCCAAATAATCAAGATTAAGAATCATAAAATAATTTAGATAGAAAGGAACCTCCTGACATTAGTTGGTCCAATTTCTCCTTTTAAGCAGGGCTACATCAAAGCTTGTGCAGTCATGTTTTGAGTAGATGGAGAGTCCATGCCATCTCTGGACATCTTCTCCCATGCTTAACAAACCACATTGTGATTTTTTTCCTTAAATCAGAATTTTCTAGACTATAACTTGTCTGCATCTGCATTTCTTCTTGTCCTTTCAGTGTGCTTCACATAGCAGAAGACTCCCCCTGAGTTTTGCCAGGCTGAATAAATGCTGCTGTCTCAGTTTCTTTCTGTAGGTTTGTTCCTGTCACTGTCCATCCCAGTAACCTTCCACTAGACTTTTTATGGTCTGTCAACACCTTTAATTTTTACCGAGGAGCCGAATCTGGACACAGAATTTTATCTGTGGCCTCACAACTTCTGAATAGATGGAAAGAATCAATTCCCTTGATGTGTTAGCTACACTGTTGGTAATACAGCCTGAACTCAGGAAACTAAATGACAGTTTGTAAAGGATACTATTATAAATGATAGTAAATAAAATACAACAGCAGGGGGCTGCATTCACACTTTTACATAGGAAAGGAAAAAAACCCAACCCACAAACTAGCATAATAAGGTAGCCAATCAACATGTGTGTAACTGCAACCTAGGGGAAGTAACAGGCAATTTCCCCTCCTCTTCCCTAGCCAAACAAGTAATGATTGGAAAGAGAAAGCTGATCACACTGTAGGAGTAATTAGAGACATGGATGAGAGCTGGGGGTAGTGAAAAAAGGCATTAGACAATGCAAAATGGGCCTGAAGTTATTTCACTGGTAAGGGGCAGGAGAAGGAAATGAGGACTATTCCAGTGATGTGGTACAAGTGGATGTGGGACTGCTTGAAAGCCAGGTTCTACCAACTTCAGTTCATCATGATATAATACATGCTTGCTAATGATTCAGCCATATGAGGATTATTCTTTCCATTGGTGTAGGTGATAACCCTGAACTACCCCCACCTAACCATCTTACCTACCCATCTTTCCCAGAAGCTTTCTGCTGTCCAAGTTAAGACACAAAGAAAACTGCCCTGGGTGGTGTTGGAGCTACTGCCTGTTCCCAGTGAGTTGCTGGTCAGAAATATTACACAAAGCTTCACAGAATGGACTGACAATAAAGTGACAATGCTGAGTGGCAAGTGGGTGGCGTGCAAACAGGTGGTCACATTTGGAAGAAAGCTGCTGCATTAGTTGTAATAAGGCAGTTAGGACTACATGTGGAAGACATGGCTGAATTTGCAGCTTTGAAATGCCTCAGACCTTACATCTTGCTTCTCACAGGTAATAACAGGCAAAAAAGACTTGAGGAGGAAGTAGGAAGTATTTGAAAATTCCCGGGTCCTGCTGCAAACTGCACCAGAAGTTCATCCTTTACTTAAGTGCAGCAAGCCTTTAGTATAAATGTAAGTGGGCTTTCTTGTTGATACTCACACATGGAAAAGAGAAAGGTAAATCATTTAAAAATCTGAAATCTTAGGAAGAAAAATATATTCAGTCCAATTAAAGAGCATGCATTTCGTTGGAAACAAGCTTTTGAACTCATTAATTTAGTGAAATTACTGATCCCAGAGGATCTCTCTGTGTTCTAGCAACATTGCAATAAAAAAGTAAACTCAGATATTTATGCACATCACTAGTATGTCAGGGATAATTCTGAAAAAGACCACAGTGCAGTGGGAAAATTATTCCAGCTGTCTCTGTTAGGAGGGAAAATGAAGAAGTTACGTGTTGTATAATTTTGAATCTAGGAGAAAGAGGAAATGAGTCATTTGGAAGCATGAAGATCAAGATTTAGCACGGGGGAGATAACAAACCTCACACTACACAACTGTGACAAGACAGACATGAAGAAGATACCTTGATACTACATGTCCTATAAACTTGTCTGTTGACCTTCGACTGACACTGCTTTATATTGGCATAAAGAAATACGAAATTTGAGATCGTGGTTTGGCTGGAAAATTGATGAAGTGAGGAACAGTGCCAAATGCACTTTAAGACCAACCCAATGTAAATACAGACTTAAGTATCATATGTATACTTGGTTTTCAAAGTAGAGTCATGTTGCATGCAACTTGGACAGCAGAGAAGCAAGATGTCTTCAATTTATTCAGTCACAATTTCAGAAAGTTACGGCATTTCCTCTCTCCTATGAAGAAATTGTATTTACAGCTACATTTTTTTCTCCATTCTTTCTCTAGATGAGTCAGAGGGATGACTGTTGTGGTTGCACTAGAAGCATGCATTTTATGGGTTAGTTCTCTTTCAAATAAAGCTGAATTTGCTAATTCATTTTATCACATCAAATGCACACATCCTCTGCCTCTCTTCTACACTAGGCAAACCTATCTATGGCAGGGCAATGCAAAGTTTTCCAACCAACATTCATCTCACTCCCTTTCTGGGAGAAGATGTGTTCAGTGTTTTGCGTATACACTGCGATAGCAACAGAGAATTCTATGAGGTTGTGACAAGCCCACTCTTGCTACCTCATCTAGCTTGCATAGAGCACCTCAGATGTCACTTCATTGTTCCAAAATGCCCAGTATAGCTGTATTTGAAGAATCTAGACACTAGATGTAGTCACAAATCACAAAATAAACCCACCAAAGAATGTCAATTTGCCATGCAGAACATTGCATAGTCTGAAAGCAGAGTTGAGACTTCCAAATTTTTTGTCTAAGAGGTCTAAGATCTAACAGATCTCAATCATCCCTGTTCTCCTTTGTGTCCAGAGACATAGCAGGAAGTTCACTGGAAATATGAGCAGCTTTCAGCAGTGAAGCCTTGGATTTTCCAGAAGAATGAGTAAGACATAATTACTATTTTCTGTTCTATGGTTCCATTTCACATTTGCATAACACTTAAGGACTAAGAGTACTTTCTATGTCATGACTTCACCTGAGATGAAGTACAAACAATCCACCCACACTACAATACCCGTTTTATCAACTGGTTTCTTTCTCTAAAACAGGTAGATGTGGGACAAGAGCCTCACCATCCATTTCATTTATACATGTACACTCAGCTGTCCTTATTTGCTACCCTGTGATCTCACAACATTCTCTTGCAATCTGAAAAATGTTTCCCCACAACATATTTATCAAATGCACTCTGACAAAACCTTTTGTTTTAAAAAGCCAACATACCTCTGAATAGTTTTGCATATGTCTCAGAGTTTGGATACTTTGGATGAATTTGCCTTCCACTACTCCAAAGAGTATTTCCATCTGCAAGCTTCTAAGTTCGCAAGCAATTGTATTTCTCGGAATGTTTACCAGTGACAGGCAGCTGGTATTGTGGTTGGTGGAGTATCCTGTATCATTTCATGCTGAATGGGTGGAATATTTTTCTGACATTGCTAGTTTTCTGTAATAATAAAGATCAAATAACATTAAGCATTGTAACACTGTTACTTTGAGAAGAGCAAACATCACATTGTTCAGTCCCTGTAAGATCTTTTTATAGGTAGAGTGAGACTAAACTAACTAGTATGCTGTCAACATGGTCTTTATTTAGCCCTACCTATGATAAATGAATTTGGCAACCTCATATGGCATGAAACACTTGAAATACTACCTATTTTTCTTGATCTAGAAAGGGATGTATATAGACACCCTTGAAAAACCCCTACGGTGTCTAAATGATGAACATAGGACACAAACACAGCAAGGCAGGCAAAAAAAAAAAAAAAGATTCTAAAAAGACCAGCAAAGGCAATCAAAACTATTAATTAATCTTTCTTCAAAAACAACACGAATAGAAAGCCTGCCAGAGAATCCACAGGAACACCTAATAAGAAGGATAGAAGATGAGATTAAGAAGAGTACAGGTGCAATACAAACAAAGCCTATATTTCACTATTGTTTTAGTTAATCTCCTAAGTATCAAATATTACTGAATTTAAATTAACCATTTGATATAAAAATTTAATTTCTAAAAAAATATAATACCCAACAGCCTATGGGCAATGTAATTCTGATGTAGCAATTGTATTGCTGCCATTTTGAATTAGCTCAAAATATTGAAAAGTAGCACATTGGTTTAACTTAAGATTTGATTGTTACAGACCTCTGCCCTAAGGGACCATATTTCTCTTGATCACATGGGATGAAAACATGTGTCAGGGAGCCTTTTAAAGGGTAAAAACTTTTTTTCTTCAGTAGAAATGTTTTTCTCTCTTCATTATTTTCCTTCTTGTCTCACACATAGTGTTCTGCTACTTTAGGTGAATATAAGCAGACTGATGCACAGGGCTTTAAGTAAGGCAAACAGTAGTTGAATTAAAATGAAGAAACAGATTTGAGAGCTTCCTTTTTGAAATGTCAGCATCTCAGATTTTTTATTCTATTACAAAGCAAATGAATCAAATAGTTTCCTTTCTGATTCAGATTCTAAATAATCTCCCACTCCCTATGGCTAAAGGCCTTCATTTGTGTTTCACATCAAGGTTTTTTTTTTTAAAGTGAACAACAGACCTTTCCCCCACATGACCCCACTCAGCAAACTCCCATTTCATGAGATTCCCTGTTTTCACCCCCTTGGAAAGATCCAAACTCTGTAAGTCAAAGTTGTATTTCACAATCACAGGAAGGCCAGGCTTGAAAACTGAAAAAAAAAAACCCTAAATTAAATCAATGCTTTTCCTGTTATAGGATGATCCTTCAAGTTGAAGTTGTATCTGGTCCACAATCCAGGAAAGACTCTCTCTGCTAACTCCATAGCATCAGCTGGAATTGAGTTGGAACAGATGCCTAAGAGCATCAGCTCCCCAGTTGCATGTTGCAATGAACCACTACCAAACAATCACAAAGACAAGTGGACTGCCATGTGCAGGTAAGCAGGCATCTTGATCATGAAACTTCTAATTGAAAACACCATAAAGTCTAGATGATCTCATGCATAAGCTAAGAACTAGTTAATACAGTCTTATGGGCCACCAGTGATTCAGGAAAATCAGTAGTTTAAAGACATAGGAGATACCATATAAAGTGATGTCATCCCTCTTTGTATTTTAAGACCTAGTTTTCCCAGTCTTTTGAGCAATGCATGAGTAATGACTCCATCACATACCTTGCAAATCCAAGACTTCCATTTAATAAAAGACATTTTTTACAGGTGTTATTTCATCTAACAGAGGCTTATAGGCTCCTGAAAACTTATTCCCGGTGATAATGAGACTACTGCAATAGCCACATGCACTGTAATTTCCCAAGGGGCATCACTCCGTGAGCTAACCTGTAACTATCAGGAAGCTGGAGAAACCCTCAAGAGAGGCTCTTCAGGCAGCAAAAACAAAGCTTTTGTATTCTTCTACGGCTCAAATAATTTTGTGTGTAGACACCACTTTTACCAATGATTGGGATCAACTCACAGCTCATACCTTTGAGGAATTTGCATTTTTCCAGGAGAAACATCTTAGATGATACAAAATCCTAAGAGGGTTTTGCAACCTTTCCACCCCTGTGCACTCTTATGTAGCACCACTGCCACAAGTACAGGCTCACATGGTCATTCCCTGGGCCGTCACCTAACACCTCACCTTCTGGGTATTATCTGAACTATCAGATCACTTGGCTCCCATGAACTGGTTCCTGGTTTGTTCACCCTACATTGCTGTCAGATCACTATTTTGGGATGAACTTCCTTACAGGAAGAAACCTAGATACAGTTCTGGAAATAATTCGTGGCAGGCATGATGGGTTCCAGAGTATATTAGGTCCTCTTATTGCTTTGTTGGTAGGCTTTGCATTTGCAGTCATACCTAGATGCTTCCATTTTGCACCTCAGGACATGTGACACTTAACCTTGAGAACTGCAGCAAAGCCCTAATATTATTTCTGGATTTACAGAGAAGACCAGGGCCAAATACGGTGCAATTCAGTCACTCCAATCTGTTCTAGAGCCCTAAACTGCTGAATGCAGAACATTTAGCATCATGTGGTCTAATCAGAGATCACTTGCTGAAGAGGATGCATTTAGCAATTGGAGATACTGTATCTGTTGTCTCCTTTTGACTGATCTTTGACTACAGTGGGAAAATAAGGAGCATGACTGTACAATATTGGGGAATAGTGTTAGTTTTCTCTCCAGCAGTGGGGGAATCCATTTTCATCCCTCAGTGAAGTCATTCTTCCTTGATGCTAACCTGAAAACCTGCATTTCACATTGAGCAATTTGAGCTCTGCATGTCAGTTTTTGTGGTAGTAGCCAATTGCAACTAACCAACAATAACCTCTGTGGGAGATGCTTACATGAGACAAGCAAGCTTTAAATGTAATACTGGTCATCCTAATTTTATTGTCTAAAGGAAAAAATTCAACCTATAGACTGGGAAAATGAAACACATTGCAGTCAAGACTCTGAATCTTAATCAAAATGTGTCAAATGTAAAGTGTAAAGCAGATTCCCTCTTCCATCCCTTAAGTACCAGAATGTTCTTTCTCAGTCAGCCTCTAGTTGGGACCTGATGTTGGAGAAGCCCTGGGCTGCACTACACCTGCTTCATAACAGCGGCAAGAACTTGTGGAGTAGCTCCATTCACTAGGCAACAACAGCAACCCAGTGTTGAAACTCATATGATGTTGGAAACTGGATGTCTTCATTCTTACAAGAACAAGAAGCTACTTTAAGCTGGTGAGATCTGGAACCAAATTCCAGAACTATATCAAAAGTGAATTTTAAGACCCGAAGTTGACTTTGGAATTTTATCTAAGTTTATACTGCACATTCAAGACAGAGAGAGTGTTGCTTACCTGTTTTAGTGGACCTGATAATATTTTGGTTTGCAAGAGCCTAGCTGCTGATGAGATCCACATTACACATATACACATTACACATATACACACACATAATAATTTCACATCAGTTGACCTCTATCCTGCTTAGCCAGGAAGAAAAAAACCCAGAGAGGTTGTTGTGCCATTTATGTTCATGGGAGTGCTCTGCATGTCTGCATAGATCTGTGTGGCATCCATGTGTGAATGTATCACAGAATCACAGAATGTTTAGGAGTTGGAAGGGACCTCGAAAGATCGCCTAGTATGTTGGTGTGCATGTGCCTACTGGGAAAAACATGCTCGGCCTCACTACTGGTTGAACTGAGGGGCAAGGAGCTGCAGAAATTTCACCTCTTTTGAGCTGCCAGATTCTGACCTCCCTTAGAATCTCTCGCCATGCCTCCACTATGAGGTACATTTAAAGATTTGAGAACAAGCAGAGGGCTGTGTCTGCTGTCTGATTAGGGAAGATATTTCACTAGAGAGAGGATGTCCAGGACACGAACCGGGCTTGAAAACATGTTACATCATTTGGAAACCACATAAACCTATAATTCAGGTCAGTTCCGAAGAGGAAAAAAGATGAAAAGCACCGGTGTCCCAGTCTCTGTTCACCAGTGTAAATCTTCAGAATTTGTTAGTACTCCTAGATGCTGAGTTGCTAAAAATAAGGCCACAATGGAAAAAAAAAAGTTTTCTTTAATTAGCAAGAATTGCTTTAACATATAACTTGTATTTGGTCTTCCTAGAGAACTCCCGCATGTAACTGCATAACTGGACAGAGGAAGCCTTACGCTGAAAGACTTGTCTCTAGTTGCAGCTTACCTCTAATTAGGAACTTTATTTATTTTTTTTTAGCTGAGAAATACCTCAGAAAGGCATTTGCCGCATGAGCTAGAAGAAGATCATAAGTCTAGGTGCTGGTCATATCTGCATTTTATTGTATGAATCCTTATTTTCAGTAGAAAGCCTTTCAGTTGTATAAACAAGACCCAAACCCTTCACTTTGTTAGGTTAGTCATTGCTCTATTTGTCAGTGTGCCTGAATCTGATAGGGAGAAACCATCTCTCCAACTGAGCAGTGAATACAGTTTGATCTGTGCTGAAAGCCAACACTTCAGGCCTCTGACAACTGAAGGAAAATCCGGAGATCCCTAGAACTGGGCCTCATCCTCTTCTAGTGTACAACCAGTCTGCTGGAGGACTGGTACCACCACGCAAAAGGAAACTACTGAATTCAGAGCCCCTCTGGCAAGGGTCAGACAATAAAAGGACATTCTGAAACTGAAGCGATAACCCTTGTCACCACAGTGACACAAGCCACTATATGGTGTCCCCATGCTGCTGTACTGCCAACACCAGATGCAGACTCATCATAATCCTGCACTGCACTTCTGTGTGGTGGCTTTCTGGCTGTGGTTCAGGCTGCACAGGAGTATATAAAAATAGCAGTTCCCGAGGGAACATGAAAACGAGTCCTGCCACATAACTCAGGACTCTCCTGAACAAAGAGGGGAAAGAGGCCCTCCAACCACTGTCCAAAGCAGGGCTGGTATGGAGATGATGTTACAGCTGTAGGATCTTCCCCTGGATCTCCTGGACAGCAGTGCCAAACCACCCTTACAGGATGTTCAGGAATAGCAGCATTATAAACAATGATTATAGTTTTCATAATCTGGGGATGATTATGCAGTAATTAAAGAGCAATCATGCACAACTTTTCTAATGACGTCTCTGTCCATCCTGGGACTGCCAGGAATCAGGAGTGGTGGCCATGGGTGTGGCATGAGATGCACAGACCAGCAGTCAGGAAGCAGAGGGAAACTGAATGCAAAGCTGTCACTGGATAGACATTCCTGCATCATCAAATAGAGCAGGGCAAATACTGAGAAATCCTTAAGACAGTGGCTGAAAAGGAGACAGACTGTGCTGAGAAGAGAATGACTGGAGTCACATTGGTGGGGATGATGGTAGGCACATCCTCTGTCAGCAGACTGGAGTGGGAAGTGGGCAATGCATCTCTCAGGGAGACTAAAAGCCACCCAAAGACATCCTCAGCAAGACCGTGACCAAGCTCCCTACCCTGTGCCTATGGAGAGGCCAGCTTTCCAGGCAGCAAGCAAAGTTCTTTGTCCAGAACTAGGGACAAGCACATGTTTTAACATAGCAGTTCATGAAGTCAGTAGTGCCTGTAATTTATCTACTTCTCCGGTCCTTATTGTCCCCAAAGGGGGCTGTTGGGATGTGGGGAGCCAGCAGACTTGACAGCGCTGGCCTTCCATCTCTGGCTGAGGAGATCCAAGGGGAGAGAACCCCATGGATGTTGTGGGGGGAGCAAATAGGTGAGCAGACTTCCCTGGGGCCCTGGGCCAGCTGTCATGACTGCTACTGCAGGGAATTACCCGGTGGGACCACCAAAAATTCGAGAATGCTCTATTTTGCCGTTTGGAGTGGCTGAGTCACTGAAGAGAGAGACAAGAAGAGGGTTTGTAGGGTGGGCACTAGCTGGTGGAGTGGAAGTTTAGGAGCATTTCCCTGCTATGAGGAGATATAAAACCACTCTTGTGCCTCTGCTAGCTAGAACAGCATGAAAATACTGAGGTGCTGCTTGCAAAGTTACAATGCCCCTTTCATCTGGGGGCAAGAAGTGTGTTAGCATGAGAGGCTGAGCCAAGGAGTAAGTAAGGTTTGGTTTAATCTATGCAAGAAAAGGGGTTAGGGAACATTTCAGTGAAAAGAGGGTAGACAGGAGAAATAAGCAAACCAAGATTTCCAAAGCTGTGAGTGGGGTAGGAAGCACCACCTCTCAGATAATTTACACGTTCTTTCTCATTATTTGATGCACTTTCCCTTAAACATATCTGGCAGCATATTCAGGCTTTCACAAGCAATCCTAGATGCCAGCTACTCGCAGGCAAACACAGCCTATCATTAATTCATAGCTCTGCACTAAACTCTGCTGGCAAGTTAAAAGCATGTCTTTATCAGAAAAAAAACAGACCTGATGTCTAAGCTTGTCTCTTATTGCAGTCTACTGAAATTAATCACCTTAGTTGAGTCAGGTAAGTAATGTTTCCACACATTCATTTCTTCCTCAAGCCTTGCTCTGTACTGCTGGGCCTGCTTAAAAGGACATTTTGTCCTTTTAGAACAGGACAAGTTCCTCTGCTTTCCCTTTTCACAAGTGGGGGTTGCTCCCAGCAAATGAGTGATGTATTCTATGGAGTTCCTCTATGCTGCTGAATTGCTGTGGGATGCACTTGGGAGGAGTGAGCCATGTGGTGAATTATATGACTGGGTGCTTCCATAATATGTTTTTGGCCCCATGAAAGGGCAAATGTAATAACCAGGCCAAATAGTTTCTCTAAATATTTACAGCACAGCCACCCTTACCTGCAGATGTTGTATTCTGATGTTTGATCTCTTCATCCTTGTGGTTTCTCCCCAGACAGAGCTGAACACCACACAACCGCTCTCTCTAAAGAGGAGAAGGAGAATTTGCATGTCAGTTAGCTGAGCTCTGATGTCTACATACAAAGTCCCTGCATCTTTTTTCAATACATGTGGTGTTGGTTGAGCTCTTCACTTGCAGCTTTAGACAAGCTAAGATTTGAGTAGGACCACATAAAAGATGCTTTTTTAGCTGGCATCTCTCTAAAATGGAATCGAAAGGTAGAGAAACATTTTCCTCTGAGATTCAAAAGCAGATGTTTGCAGCGCAATCTCCAAGTAGCACAGGGGTGGCCCAGTTCTGAGCCCAATGGTTTTCAGTATGCTGGGGAGTTGCCTGTTTGTGGGAACTTCTCAGCTTGGCTGCATCTTCATCTGAATAATTGGGATTTAGATAGGAAAGCCCATGCTCTTGGCAAGGCGTGTGTGTTTTGATGAATGTGCAAACTGAAAGTTATAGATAGGAGCTAGGAGTATGAGAACCAAAAGAGATATTTTGAGAATTTAATTGGCTTCTGAAAGACAGTTCTGCTTAATGAAAACAAGGACAGGTGTTTTCACAGTGAGCTTTCTCACGAGATGTACAATAAAAGGGGACCCTTGCTAAAAGAGGGGAAAAACAACAACACAGATGCTGAACTGAAGAAAAGGTTCTCCCAAACTCATCTCAGTGTGCTGAGCTCTTTTCCAACCACCAATACCCCCTTACATCTTTGAAACCTGTTAGGTGTTAGCAGAAAATAAGACCAATCCTCAGCATTTAAACTTTACATGTGGAAAACCACTCTTTTTAAGAAACAATGTTTGAGTGGTGAAATTCACTGGCATACACTTTACTTGGTGTTTTCATGCAGAGCTCTGGTATGTGATGAGGGTTCTTCAAGATTACAAGAGTAAAAAAATAATAAACATTATATTTTTCTTCTTCCACCATTTCATGTAACCATGCTTCTACTTTTCTTATGCTGAATGAATTAGTGGGCTGCTCTCCACTCTGTTAAAGTTTTCTTTTTGATAAAAAGTTGGATGGAAAAAGGAAAAAAGAAGCAACGCTGTTTGTGTGTTTGTTGTTTCTGCAGACACATAAGGACCTGTGAACTAGAGAGTGACTGCAGCAGAGGTAGGGGTCACATGCTAAGTGCTGTGATCTAGATGGAAAGGAGGTACACTTTTTGAATACTGAGATCACTGATCTGGTGTTGGGGTTGCAATTCTCCCTCCTGTTTTAAATTTTGATTAAAATGGCCAGCTTTACAGAATCATTAGTATTCCATAAATGAGAGATCTGCTCTGGTTGCTATCCCATTATCCTGGTTGTCAATTTCAACACCCATGGCACTGGCAGGTTTGGATTTTCCAATTTTTTACATACTTGATTACCTGTTTTGAAATGTGCAAGAGCAATCATGTGAATTGTCTTTGTCACTGTCTTAAAGTACTAGCATCCAACAAGGAAGGCTGTTCCACTGTTCTGCTGCTTGCCCTGTGAGAAGATCCAGGTTGAAGCCCAAATGATTCTTACTGCCTAGAGCTTTTAGCCTGAGCTGCACTTGTGTTTAGATGGCAGGAGAAGTGCAGCTGTGGATATATGGTTATGCAGCATGCATAGGTGCTCCGGTATGCAGCTACTGGCTCTGAATGAGCATGATCTGCAGGGGGTAAGATGTTGGTTTTTTTGTGGGGGGAGGGGGCCGGGGTGTCAGTTGACTTTTAGTTTTGCAAGCCTGATGACCATAGGCTGTTCTTCTGAAGGCTTCTGGAGTAAACCTTATCTAGTTCAGGAGGAAATCAAAGTGTTAGATGCGGTCTAATAACCCCCTAAGTCTTGTTGGTCTGTCATGCTCATTTACAACACATATCCAGCACACGCTAACTTTTTGGGCAAACACTCTTCTGCAAATAGGTAGCTTTAATTAAAATCATCTACTCATGCATGGAAGTGAAGGAAGAAGCAGAAATGCAAGCCCACAATCTTTCTTTTTCCCTGGAGCTACTCTCCAACACATGAGATTAATTAAAGGCCAGTGGTTTTTATAAAACTTCAATGTAAGAAGTTTCTGATGTCCACTTAGCCAATAGCACAAATTAGCATCAGTTTCTCAAACAATGGCAAAACAGAATCATTGAATCCTTTTGGTTGGAAAAGACCTTTAAAATCATCAAGTTCAACTGCTAACCTAGCCCTGCAAAGTGCAACCACTACGCCATGTCCCTAAGTGTCACATCTACACCTGTTTCAAATACCTCCAGGGATGGTGATTAAACAACCCCCCAGGCAGCCTGTCCCAATGATTGATAACCCTTTCGGTGAAGAATTCTTTCCTAATACCCAATCTAATTGGCCCCTGGTGCAACTTATTACTTGGGAGAAGATACCAACACCCACTTGTCACCTTTCAGGTGGTTGTAGACAGCAATAAGGTCTCCTTTCAGAACATAACAAGGTTGAAGAGATGACAGACTATTTGTCTGTTACAACTGGAAACATAAGCTAAGAAACATCTTTTTCCTTTGCTCAACCTTCAGGGTGAACTGCTTGTTCCAAGGGCCAGGTCCCTATGAGAACAATAATGAGAACTGCAGAATCAGGATGTGGTGGGTACTTTTTGATATCAGAGCAGCTAGAGTTGTGATTTTGGTGCTGTGAAGGAAGAATTTAATGAATACTGACTTTGCACTATTATTACTAATCTTCTCCATTCCTCTACTGCCCCTAAGATGAAGGGAAATTATGTTACAACTTCCCTAAGCTCTGGGTATTCTTCCAATTTGAAAATAAGACGTTAATTTAAAGAAAAAATATGCATATGTGTGGAAATAATCTAGCAAATAACCAAGCATCTTTTTCAGTTTTAAGATTCTGGCAGACTTTTAACAACAAAATTTGTAAGTGATGTAGATTTCTTTATGATTGAAGTTCAGCTTCTCAGTCATTTCAGTCTAGATTTCTGAATGTAATTGTGAAAATCTTGGCAGGGCACATGCATGTACTTCCCTCATCTAAAGCAGATGTTGTCAGGAAATATTAAGGCAGAGCTGGACTTGTCCTGCCCTAAATTGTTCCAATGCCTTTATTAGCAGCCAAACACTGAGCGCTGCCAATGATAATAGGCTGGATATGCAGTCTGAGCTGAACTGGAAGGAGTAAAGGTATCGGGGCATTTGGGTGTTGGAGACAAGTCATACAGGCCAACATCATAATATTACTGGAGGTTGAGTAATTTGGGAAGGTGACCAAGTTACTCTGCTCCTGAATTCTAGAGGCTGATTCTGGACTTTGATGCTGCTCTCTTCATTTTGATGAAAAAGGGCGACACATTTTTGCCAGCCAGTTCAGCTGAAAAAACCTCAAAATCTTTTCTAGTAGTTCTGGTGGGTTGACCCAGGTTAGAGGCCAGGTACCCACCACAAACCACTCTGTCACTCCCCTCCTCATCTGAACAGGGGAGGGAAAATACAACAGAAGTTTTGTGGGTAAAGACAAGGACAGGAAGAGATCACTCAGCAAGTGTCATCACGTGGAAAACTTTAAAAAAAATCTAATTCATTATCAAGGAAACCAGAATAATGACAAATAAACCTAAATTTTAAAACACCTTCTACCCACCCTTCCCCTCTTCCTGAACTCAACTCCACTCCCAGTTTCTCTACTTCCTCCCCACCAGGTGTTCAGGGGGATGAGAAATGGGGGTTATGGTCAGTTCATCACACATTTTCTCTGCCTCTCCTTCCTCCTCAGGGGAAGGACTCCTCACACTCTTCCCCAACTTCAACATTTGTCTGTCCCACAGGAGATGGTCCTTCATAAACTTCTTCCACATGAGTCCTTCCCATGGGTGCTTCAGTTCTTCACAAACTGCTCCAGTGATGGGCTCGGCAGCGGCAAGTGATGCATCTCTCTTGGATCTGGAGGGCATTGGGAGCACGTGGGAGCAGCTTCTCACATAAGCTCCCTAGCTATCAAAAAACTTGCCACACAAACCTGGTGCAATAAGAATATTTATGTATGTGTGTGAGAGGGAATGTTTTGTATGAATGAGGATTAGCTAGAATCGTGGTTTTAAATAAAGCAAAATTAAAACTGTAGAGGTTAAATGCAAACAGGTTTTTAACTTTGTTTTCAGGGTTGGAAAAAGTTCATTTGAACTTGATGCAAAAGTCCCTTTCTATTGCAAGTGTTCAAGTCTCACTGTGTATAAGTATGAACATAGGCATGTGCTCTCTAAAGATCTTTGCAGTTGTGTTGGAGACAGTTGTTATGAACTCCATAAGATTAATGAACCTTCTTGCTTCATTCCCCAAATACAGTGTGCTGTACACGGCAGTAGGGCTATGCTATTTGCAACGCAGAGTTTTCTGTAAGACCGCTCTACTTACACACAATGCAGAGTGCTCAGTGCTGAAACACAAGGCAAAGAGTGGCAGAGAGCAGGTAGGCCAGGAAGGGAGGGAAAAGATGTTAGCCCAAGGGGAATAATACTTTCTTCTTCCTTGAATATTCATACTATTTTTAAAAAAAAAACTGAATATACATTTCCAAATGTGCATCCATGTGTACTCAGTGGCTTGCTTTATAATAGGACGTTGTTCTTTTGTGGCTGCCTGTTTCAGCTATGTTTGCATATCTAATATTTGCTGTGCCTCAGACATATCTTTTATTCTTCTATCCCATTATTGTAGCCCTCAATAATCAAAGCATTTCTAGTGAAATGAAACCAAGGGTAGCAAGTTACACAGAGTTTCTGTGAGCACTGTGGCCGGAACTGTCCCTGTGTCCTCCTGTGCCGACGTGAATGTTCGCGTATGCCCCGCGGTTAGCCAGGCAAAACAAGCTGGGGTTAAAAGAAGTCTTGTTCTAGTTCTAGTCTGGGTCAGTTCCCCAGGACAGGACCCCGTTTGTTTTGTAGCTTTGTAAATGTTTGTGGTGGCACACAAAGGGCGGCAGCAACTGCTTTTAGTTCCTTGAACTGGTCGCAGAATGGCAGCCTTCAGGTGCAAGTCCCCAGTGGAAGTTTGGTTGTTGAGATTAAGTGCATTTTTATATGTTTGTCCATTTTCCAGATCTTGACTCTTAGGTCATGCAGTGGTAAGAGTTTTTTTTCTGGTACAGATGGCTTGATAGCTCCTGATTTGAAGAAGTCTGTTAAATGTAATGCCCAATTCCAGGTAACTAGATACACCGGTGGGAACATTTTATGATCCTATTGCAGGATCTACATTTTGTCTACTGAACTATCAGACACATAACCTGCACAACTCTTTTTAGGATGAAGGCAACACGCAGTTTGAAGTCATGTTCTCCCTCAGACAGAAGAAATTCTAGAAAGTAACAATGAAATGCATGGTATTCCCTCGTGTCCTTCCCCCACAGCTGAAATAAACATGGGAATTTATTCTCCTACAGTTTTCAATGCTTTGAAATGCTTTTAAGGGTGGGTCTTGCATTGTTTTCACATAGAAGACAATCATATAGCCAAGAAAACCTTTACTTCTAGGTGCTTTCTGTTATTTACATGTGTGTTTCCATGATTTGTATCTCTCTGAACCTTCCTGGTGCTTGGAGTTTTAGGCACTAAGGCACAGTGGCATGAAGGAGAAAATAGATTAAAATAAGGGAGCCAAGATAGAAACAATAAGTTATTGCTTATTCTCTTCCAAGAGATAATAAATTTTAGTTTATAAAAATGAATAACAATGAATAGCTTTTTTAAATGAAAAAGTTTGTAATGGTGTACAATAAAGTGGAAAAAGAAAACAGGAGAAAATGATGGTGTAGAAGTTGTGCTTTAAATTTTTATGCTAGTTTTCTAGACATGGAGAAAAAATACTAAGTTTCCTACCATGTTTTTTGTAGGCTCGATGTGAATCCTTCTGGAAGGGGAAGGTGATTTTTATTTTAAACAAAACTGATTTCACTCACACTCCTGCCATGGATTTAACTTATTCTCTCACATTCACAAATGCCAAGGCATGTGTAACCTAGTAATCTGTGAAGGAATAATAGTACCACAGGGGAGAGACAGCAGCAGCTGCTGAGTCCTCATCATGTCTCTAGAGGTTCTTCTTGATTGGCATCATTATAAGTAGTTATTAGCTAAATTTTCATTTTGCCTTTTGCATCTTCCAACAGTAGAGATGTACTGAGATCTTTTCCCTCTTTTGACCCTCCCCCTCTACTTTGCTCTGGTCAGGCCTCACCTGGAGTCCTGTGTCCAGTTCTGGGCTCCCTGGTACAAAACAGACAGGGGTCTGAGTCCAGCGGAGGCCACAAGGATAACTAAGGGCCTGGAGCATCTACCCTATAATGGAAAGGCTGAGTGAGCTGGGGCTGTTCAGCCTGGAGAAAAGAAGACTGAGAGGCAATCTCATCAATGTTTATAAATATCTGAAGTGTGGGAGACAAAGGGAGATGGTCAACCTCTTGTCAGTGGCCTGTGGGGACAGGACAAAGGGCAATGGTCACAAGTTGGACCACAGGAGGTTCTGCACTTATCTGCAAAAGAACTTCATGGTGAAGGTGACAGAGCACTGGAACAGGCTGGTCTAGATGATCTTCAAGAGTGCCTTGTGACTTCAGCAGTTCTATGGCTTTGGAATCTTGTGATATAGGGAAGAGCAAGGGGAAGGAGCTTTTCTCCCCAAGAGTGCAATAATGCTAAAGAGGCCTTGGGATTGGTTCTCCTTCCTGTAAAGGACTCCCATGGTCCTAGAATAGATGTATTTATTCGGGAGTTGCTTCAACTTGCTTCAAAACAAAATATGTGTTATCTACCATGGGACATAAAAGCAGGGCATCTGGAGTTCTATGAAGATGTTGGTATCATTGGATGTTAAAGGAAGAGAACCAGAAGCCTAGAGCTTGAGACAAAGTTAATTTTTTTCTTTTTTTTTTTTTTTGTGCCTGAAATTTGTTTGGTGTCTCTGGCAATGATCACAACCAGAATGTAGTGATGATCAAAACACTAGTTCAGAAAAATAACACCTGTTCAGAAAACAAAGAAGTGTGCAAAACTGCTGCTCTTAGATACAGAATTAGTATTTAAAATATCATATCTAAAATGCATTCAGCCCTTTAACAAATAAAGTAATTCCAAAGACCAGTGCCTTGATTCAGGCTAGAGCTTCAGAATTTAAACAGAATCA
>VXBZ01006187.1:17621-32981 GCA_013399135.1 Heliornis fulica | reverse complement strand
GATGATTAAGGGCCTGGAGCATCTCTCCTATGAGGAAAGCCTGAGTGAGCTGGGGCAGTTCAGTTTTGAGAAGACTGAAAGGGGATCTGATCAATGTTTATAAATATCTGAAGCATGGGAGACAAAGGGAAATGGCCAACCTCTTCTCAGTGGCCTGTGGGGACAGGACAAGTGGCGATGGCCACAAGTTGGACTACAGGAAGGGCTGCACCAATATGCAAAAGAACTTTTTCACAGTGAGAGTGACAGAGCACTGAACAGGCTGTCCAGGGGGGTTGTAGAGTCTCCTTCTCTGGAGATATTCAAGACCCGTCTGTGTGCTTACCAGTGTGACCTGCTCTAGGAACCTGCTTTGGCAGGGGCGTTAGACTCAATGATCTCTGGAGGTCCCTTCCATCTCCTACAATTCTGTTACTCTGTGATCATCAAGAAGATTTTTTTTTATGTTATAATATGAAGAGGAGTCAATTTACAGGTTTAGACTCAGATGGAAACAACCATTAATTTACTTTATGGACATAGATATTTTTGGAAACAGGCTGTAGAATTACATTCCTAGAAACACATCTGCATGCTAGAAAAACTGGACTTGTCCTCCTGAAATACTAAATATGCTGTAGTGTTCTCAGATGATTTGTTTTTGTTTGCAATAAAGAGGGAAGAGGTTACATTTTGAATGCTTGTGGATACTGTCCTCAAGTACAGCACTGCCTGCCATGCAGATCAGAAGTCGTGGGACCCTTCATGCCTGAGAACAGCCAGAGAAATAACAACCTGCTACATGCCGTTTGCAGGCAACTGCTTATCAGAATGCCTAGGGGTTGGTGTCCACTTGGACATCAACACAAAAAAGTGATGAAAATAATTTTTGTGGATAGATATGCAGCTGAGATACAAGTGTGTCACAATGACAGATTCTAGTAGAGGAAGGGGTACCCTGTCATCCCCAGGGAACTCAGTACATGTTGCTGGTGTTTTCTAATTCAGTTTCCCCACTTCACTGGCAAGATTTTACAAATGATTTACACACTTTCAGTTGTCTTTGTAAACTGCAGCACCCTCAAACACCTGTTCAGAACATTTGGTACTTTAAGAAAAAAAACAATATCCAAGTTTGATAAAGTTATTTGTTAAAGACTAGATCAGTGTTTTAGTCTAAGTGAAATATCACAGTGTGAACTTCTTGTCTTGGACTCAGGAAAAGGTGTACAGTCACTATTGATAGTTGTAAAGATAAGAAACAACAAACTCTGAATGGTGAGGATTTTAATGCACAGTAAACCATAGTGTATTACACAATGTTCTTTGCTGTTAATTATTTAGTGGTGGTTTTATTTCATGGATTGCATTCACAGGAAGACGGCGTATGAAGGCTGAAGTCCAGTTCTCTTTATTAAGCAAAAATGTTACCCTGTGGTCATATGCTGTATTTGCAATAATGATTTGCTAAATGATCCCTATGTAAATATGCCATTTAACTACTGGGAAGGTAATTACTATTGATGAACTGGGAAAAATGTAGGAAAAAGAAAACAACTTTGAGGGGAAAAATTTACAACAGATTTTGACAGAGAAATGAACGGAACAAAAACCTAAGACAATGGTAGAATATTTAACTTATAATAGGTTTAGCAGTCAGCAAGTAGTCTTTTGTTTAGTCTTTAAAATATTGTTGTTAAACTAGTAAGAAGTTTNTAGAAACTTATCTGGCAAGAAAGCTCGGGAGTCTGCCTGGTGGTCACTGGAAAAATGTCTGACATCCACTGAGCATTAGGTGAGCAGGAGGGGTTTTTTTCAGAAACTGGTGGGTAGCTATGTGATTCTATATTAATACAGTGCAACCTACAGAGGGTTTCAAGCAGAAATGGAAAATACCAATGCCCTTTATTGTCACTGTGAACATCTCTGTAAGAGACGATTCTGTGCCAAAGATCTATGGCACAGCAGTCCCAGCCATGTTTCCTATCTCATAGCTAGACATAGGCTTGAGTAATTTTTCACTGACCTTGATTTTACTATTACATTTTTATGGTTTTTAATACCTTTCCTTACAAGTTTGCAAGATTTGACTCAAATTTATAAAATGTGGTTTTATCTTAATTTGAAGAGCATGAAAGAAAGGGCATGAGTTTTAACCTGCTGTAGGCTACCTGAGCATTCATCACAATGTTTCAGGCACTATAGTGTCAGTCTGCAGAGTAACTCAGTAAGGCAAGGCAGTATATTACAGTATCATGCATCATGGGCATCAGCATAGTGTTCGATATCTTGTCTTCCTTTTGCTAAGAGGGTTTATTTTTCTGGTTTAGGACAGGAAAGCTGTCTGTGAGGAGGGTTTATTTTTTTGCTATAGAAGCACCCTTTTCTTTTGTGTTCTCCAACGTAGTCTATATTTGTTTAAAGGATGGAAACATACAAATATACACAAATAAATACAAATACATGGGTTTTCTTTTAAAGTAGGTTAATATACTAGAACACATTTAAATATAGATATTTAAATACATATGTGTGTAGGCAAATACATCTGTTGTAACAGTATCTGTAGCCATTAGTCTCAGTAAAAATAGTTGTTTGTATGTTACCATCATTCATACATGTTTGCTACCTAAGTCTTGGGGTGGGAGATTTTAGGAAAAAATAAAGAAGAAAAGAAAAAGAAAAAGAAAAAACTACTTTTGTGACTTTATCCTCATAATTGAAGCCATCAGACAACATAAAAGGCCACTTAGTACCAGCATATGCTTGAGCTGTTATTTTGTTTTGAACAGAAATGTTCTTCCACAAGTATTCTTTTCCTCTGTACTCGTGTCTTTTTGCTTGGCAAAGGGTGACATAATATTTGCTTTATAGCTTCAGTAATTGAAAAATAATGGCCTAGCATTAGTGTTTATGGTATGTATCAAAATACAAGTTTAATTATTTGTAACAGGACACTGGTAGGCAGTAAACTTCTGATGTTGCTTATATGAATTCCATGCTCTTGTAGTCTGAGCAGCGGTATCTTGTGATGCAGGATGAAAGAAATAAGGTAAACAAAACAGTATATTGTAAATGAGATCTCCTAAAATGTGTATCAGTCTATATCTGTGTAAAAACCTATTTTTTTTAATGTTCAGAAGGAGTTGTTAGGGACAGATCACATGATCTTCTGTTAGCTGTACCTCATGCTCGTCTTAAAGTGGCTTTGGTTTTCCTTCTGAAATAACTTTCTAAATTACTACAGATGAAAACCATCTCACTGTATCATGCTGTCTACAAGTCTTTGTCTGGAACAGCCTGCATTCATCTGCAGCATTACTTTTAATAAACTCTTTAGACATATGATATTGGAGGTAGGCAGTGTGTTCCACACTCTGTTGCATAGACAGACCGGTACATGCTGTTTCCAAGAGGAAAAAAGCCCCTCATATGTCATTAGAGCCTAGTAGGCCTTTGCAGTCATTTACCTTGTCAGAACAATATTTTTGTTTTAAAAGTCTCAACCATCATCCAAGTGAAATCACAGATTTGTACCACATTTTGTTTGATCTCTGTCTGGCACAGATACACACTGTATTCATGTCTAAACAGAAATCACATATCTAGACTAAATAATTTAACTACATGAAAACAAACGTTTATGCTACAGGGAAGAAAGTATCTACACCGTTCAGATGTTCTTATGCCCCGAGTTCTTTAGTAGTCAAGTTCTTTGTTAGAGTGTATCAATATCATCACTTGGAGTCAGTTTCAGAGAGAATGCAATTATGCAAAAATAGATTGTTGATTTTGATGACTTGCTTCTGTAAAACTTGAAGTTACTAGAATAAAACTCCAAAAGGTTTTCAATATATTAATTACTATTCATTATTTAAATTGCAGCCATGTCAGCATTCCAACCATGCCAAAGATCTGTTCTGCAAGCTACGGTATGAACCTACAAAAAACATTCTTTGCTTGGAAGTATTTAAGAGATAGATATTCTACCAGTTTAAATAGATGTGACAAAGAAGACTGATGAACCTTAAGGATGGAGAGCAATAAAGAACGACAAAATCAAGAGAATTTATTGTATTTCTTCTATTGTTTTCCAAAACTATGCATTTTACTTCTAAATAGTAATTTAATACATTCTTCGATTAAGTAAATGCAGAAGGTTCCTAGAATTGATTGGTTGGTGATTGGTGGAAATCAGCTAATTCATACTAGTCACATTGGGAAGGTGACACAACTTTGCCATTATTTAAATTGTAAAAACAAGAGACTTTGTGTCTCTACAGCTTTTCATAAAATACATAATTCTTTGTCTGGTTTGTTATTGCAGTCTGAGTATTACTACAAATTTTACAGACTACACGATAAAATCTTGCATTTTTATATAGTGTAGGTTTAAAAAATCTAATTGCAGTTTACAGAGGCCCTTGCTCAGAGTTGCACATTGTTCCGTCAGTAGTTGGGCTCAAGTAATTTCACTTCAAGTTTTCATGGCATTTGCAGACACTAGCAAATCTTTCCAATTTCATCAAAACCATGCCACAGAGAAGAAGGAATTCTACTGCATAGGTAAAAGCGTAGTTTAAGGAATCCCCCACAGCTAGGCAACAAATGGAGGACAGGGTGCTTGTAATGATTATAACATCTCTGGGTTACAAGTATACCATTGCTCAGATGGCTGTTGAAGAATGGGGTCCAACCCTCAGTTTTCCTGTGAATCATGTAGTCTTTGGTAACATTCCAGGCTTGTGCATTACTCTTCTAAGGAAACTACATTCAGTTGGCTCACAGAATTAGTTCCTGAAGAAGTTTTCCTTTCGAAAGGGCAAGGCTGGTATTTCCTTTGTTTGTAACTCAAGATTGTAGTGCTGTACATGCTACACAGATAGCTGCTGTGAAGTAGATCAGAAAATGGAACTTCTTTCTGGTATGAGAAAGTTACCTGGCATGGTATGGTTCTATACTTTATGTCTTCATGGTATAATGCCATATGGTTTCATATGTGAGTGTAAAAAAATATGTAAAATGTATAATTTGTTAATTTTACTCTTGAAGAAAAAAGTGTGATTAATCAGTTTCAAGACGTGCCTAGACCTCAGATGTCTCTTATAGAATAGATTTTATTTCCTTCAGCATGAGCTCAAAAGCAGATGAAGGGACATAGTGGAAGCATCCTTTATAAGGATCCTCTGCTTTCTTAGACTAATTTCAGGGGACTAGTACATCATCAGCTAAATTTCATATATTTGGATAAAGTTCATAGTATGTATAAGAAATACCAAAGCCTGTAGCAAAACAAATTAAACCTGTCCAACACTTGTGCCTGTCTACTAGGGGCATCGATTTTAATAGCTGCATCTGCTTTTCATTACAGGACTGACTGCAGTTGTCATCCTCTCCTACAGCTCCACCTACAGCTAATTAGCTTGTGTGTTGCTGACTCCTAGCCAATTTCTCACTATGCCTGGTTCTATAACGCCATTGTTTCTCTTCCTCTTCTTTTCTATCTGTTTCTAAACATTTCCTCCAAAGAGCTTTGATTAGAGGACGTGCAGAAATGCTTGCTCAGTGCAGTGACGCCAGAGTTTTTAAGACAAACCATGGAAATGGATTTGGGCTATATGTTGCTTCATTATGGCCTCAGAGGATGTTTTTTATAGTGGTTAAAGCACTGACTGTGTGCACAATTAATAATGATTAGTCAGAAAGAAGAAATTGTACTGTAAAATTACAGAGGAAATTCCAAGAGAGAAATATATCCATTAGTATCTCTTCAAAGTCAATTGGTAACAAAAGCTAGTTAAACTCTTGCCATTTCCACTGCCTTGATAAACTAGAATATTCTGAATTAGAACTCAAAAATGTCTAATGAATAAATAATATTCCATAGTATTTACATCTTTTCCTGTTGTCCCCTGTCAAGTTTGCATTTCTTCCTCAATAACAGCAAGCATGCTCTAAACTTTCTTTTTATTCCTCTCAAATCAGGCAATATGAGTCAGGCACTCCAATCAGGCACTCCTTTTTATATGGTGCCTGGTAAGGAGCCCCTGAGATAGTATATCTCAGAGCTGGGGAAAAGAGATTGTCTGTGGTTACATGCCTTGGGATTTAAGTTTCTCAGAGAATTATTTTCATTCTTACAACTGTGCTGATACATACACATTTTTATATACTAAGCTGTGAGTAAAAGTAGTGCTCCCAACATAGATAGCCATCATTATTAACTTGAAGCATTTCTAAAAACATGACAAGTCTATAGAACACTCATCTCTTCTTCAAAACTCCCAATACTTTGAAATAAAAAACATACCTTTGTTAATAATGTTAATTTTCATTCAGAAAGAGTGAACAGCTCTTGTAAGCTTCTGTGTCATGTTGGGAAAAAACATTTCAACTCAAGTCATAAAGAAGTGTAAGTCATTATGTTTGACAAAATTATTTCATGTATTAATGGTAATTGGTAGAGATGGTGGTGTTATTTTTGTAACAGTAACTTGACGCCTTGGAAAAACTCATTGTCTTTGATGTAGAAAAAAGTCTCAACCCCACTATTCAAAACAGAGGCATGTTTCTTGAACATACCAAAAGACATCCAGCAGAGCAACCTGAGTCCTCTTGGCGTTTTGAAAAATGTGGTTTTGAAATACAGATATTCATATAGACCAGACTCTGCCAGACAATATATGAGTACAATGTCATTCCAAGAATGGGAACAAGTGTGACCAGTTTACATGCCAAAAGTTTCAATGTAGTAAAGATACTGGGTTTACCAGTAAAATATTCCTTGCTTACAGTGTCTGAGATCTGTTTCTTTCTACCTTGTACATTTTAGCTATTGATTACATTTGGAAAAAACAATTTTAGCAGGGATTTCTAGAAAAAAAAATTGTGACTTTTACATTGATTCGTGTCTGACATTGGAACAATATGTAGCCTTACTTATCAATGTGAATAAGAGAACAGATAAAAAAATGATTGGTGCAGAGGCTCTTTCTGTAAAGCACGGACATATTTCTCCACACTCTATATAAAAGGTGAAAGCAAATAAACAGGTTACTTTGCAACTGTGTAATATAAGCCTTTCTTTATCTGGCAAGTGCATCCAATCTTGAAATAAGAGGCCGTGTTCTGTAAGAAAGCAGTGGATTGCCAGTATAAAACAGTTCCGAGACAACCCCAAGTCTGACACTTGGATTTCTCGTCTAAACACCCACATGTGAACTGTACATGGGCTGCAGTCATTATGTATGTGATTACTTGAGCTGCACTGCTGCTGGAAGAGGGAAGGAGGTCAAGTTGGCTTTTCCCTGTCCTTTAAATTCACCTTGATGTTAGTTTTACCACCAAGAGAGGTCATTACATTACGTGACTGCAAACACATGCCTACCTTGTGTTGTGTATTCCTCCTGTTTCTTGTCTGCACGAGTGTGCTGCATGAAGAAGCTGTTTTCACCAAGAAGGTATTCCTGGGAATACCACTCTAGGTCCTCCCTCTTTCTCTTGTTCATGCGCCCCTGCCTTTCTTCCCTGGTGCTCACCTGGGACTTCGCTCTATCAGTTTAGCTTGTTAATCAACAGAAAGTAACTTTTGATACTTTGCTTTTGAGATTATCTCTGGTTTTAGAAGGTTGGATGGAAGGGTACTGGTAAAGAACAGTGGAATGGGCACAGATGAGCAGTGGGGGCTGGAGTGGAGGCTGCCAACATGGCAGTGGTGAACCACTGTTTTCACTGTTGGGTCTTGAAGTCCATCTGTGAATCCTACAACTCTCACTGGAGCTCTTGTATTTTTTAAGCCTTATAAAAGGCATGAGCCTTCTGAAGATTAGTTTGCATCAACATTAGGATGCCTTAATTAACAAACATATTTGATGTCTGAAAGTGAGCAAGGTGTCCACTAGTCTAATGTGAAGAGTGGGGAGCCCTAGTCAGTTTACTTAAAGCAGACATCTAAATCTAGCCAGCTAAATAGCTCCTTAGACTATTAACTCTAATTGCAACTTAGACAACTGACACAAACTTGTAACTTAACCCGACACAAAGATATTTACTGTTTTCTTCAACTGCCATCTGGCATCTACCATCACTCAGGCTCTTAGGTAAGATAGAGTCTACACAGGGCCTGTGGTATTCTGGAGTAGTACCTGGAAGCCCAGTGACATACTTTAAATGGCAGTGGACATCTGCATAGAGGAGCTGAATTAACATCTCAGTTTCCTTGTCAGAAAAGGATTTATCCTTATCTAATTGGATTCCTCTAACAGCTCCTGTCCTATCTTGAGAAAGGGTGAAGAGAGATAGTAGTAGTACATAAGTAAGTCACACACTGGGAGATGTTCAAGATAACAGCATTTTCCATAGAGCCAATGTGAAATTTCTGACATTCAAGATATCAAATATTGCCACATTTTAACTACGACTGCAAGTAATTAAGGTTTGTCATGAATATCTGACTTGTGGATTCAATGGTAAGTGTAAATCTTGAACTACTGCAGCTTATATATTTGCAACCACAGGCTGTTCCAGCCAAAGCTAAACTGGCCTGCTAAATCAGTAACACATCTTGGCCAGTTCTGGGTACAGTATGTCCTATCTCTATCTATAAATTTAGGTCCATGCATCTATTTTTAACTGTATACATATCAATCAGGGAAAACACTGATCTCATTAGGCATTGCTTCTATTCTAAGAAAATCTGCATTCTACTTTATTAAATGAGAAATACTTGATTTCTCCTACTAAAATCTCTGTTTTCCATAGAAATAATTAACTGTAATAAACCACAACATGTCAGGACAGATCAAAGACAATACATTTATTAAACTTTGAGAAAAACTAACAAAACACTGACATAAGGAAAGTTAAATAGAAACTGAAAGACACATCTTCTGACCGGCATATAATGGCTTGTGTGACCAGTAAAGTACCAAAATGACATTCTGAATTTGATTGAGGTATTTAACTATTTTTGGCAATAGAAACAGAGTAAGAAACTTCTTCCAAACACACACATAGGCATTACTTGCATTAGTGTCTATCATCTATGAAATTTTATATGAAACTAAATAATGTAGCTGTTAGAAAAATATAGCAGCAAAGTAGCAGAATATCTAACGCACATTTACCATAACGTACATGCTAAACTTAAGAATCCCACCCAATAGTTGGGCCCAGTCCTGTAGCCCTTGGTCATAAAGAGAGCATCAGTGAGTTCAGTGGGAGACCTGCAATCGCTGCACTTCATACACTTCTGTTCAGGTCAGAGAAAATAAACCAACATCCATATTTTCTTTCTAAGAAGAACCATGCCACGATGAAACCATGGCCTATAAGGCAACTTCTGAAGCAAAACCAGTTCACTGCGAAGCTCCGTCAAGTTCTTAATATATGCAAGAACAGAGAGCTTTCCTGCTGAGTTTCAGTTTTCTCTCCTTCTGAAAGTCTGCCTAACGCAGTCAGAGGGGATGCTGTTAGGCTGCAAGACTAAAAAAACACTTTGAACAACACTGTATTCAATCCCCTTGTTCCACTCAAGTATTTTAATTCTGTTACAGCTTTAAAAATTAACTGCTGGCTAACTCCTGAAGTCCTTATATTTTTTTAATCAAGACTTTATGTGGCACATAATAAATGTAGTGATACCTTTGGCTGTAGGAGGGCTCCAGAAGTTGGTCAGATGTGAAAAGATTATGCTGCTAAATCACCGGAGTTGATTCATGTGTTCTCAAAAATTTTCAGTGAAAGTATAGTTGCACACTGTGTAATACTGTGGTCAACAAAATTTTGCTTATAAAAAAGTATATTATTAGCATTAAACAGAATCTGATTAACAGAATCATTTGCCCAAATATTTTGTGTATTTTAATTTTTTTCTATAAAACTTTAAATTGAATGCATATTTCTGTACTAGTTACCATAAGAAAGTAATAGAATCAGTTACTTTATTTTTCTACAATATTTCAAAGCTTCCTTACAGGATTCTTTGGAGATATAAAATGGCTCTGTAAAAATCTATTTTTAGTTTTTGCTGCAAACAAAACTTCTATAAAACAGAAAACTCCTATTTAAGATTGCAGCAATTACATTCTTTACATATGTCATCATAATTGAACTATGGTGTGTAGCATAATAGAAAGTGTGTATGGTTTTATGGCTAAAATATTAAAATATATTTTATTAATTTCTATAAATAAAAATAGATGTGTTATTTATTCAAGCTACTTTTGTTTTTTTCACCATATGTTCAGTTCCCAATTGCTGATATAAAGATCTCTGCCAACAGCATGTTTTTTAATAAATTCTTAGACTTTAAGCCACCTGATTTTTAGCTTTATCAAAATGCATGATTTACTGTACATTAAACATTGTAATTTTAATGTTTAGTATCACAAAAATCAACACCCACATGGACAAGACAGTCACATTTAGTAAAACAGTCTCAAGACAAATTCATAGATAATATTTACAGAACACAATAGGAATATTTTGATGAATATTTTATGTTGCAACATTTCAGACAAAATTATAAGAACCACGAGAAACTTTTAAACTTCATTTTGGTTTCAGCATATGAGCCTGAGCTGACTCTCTGCTGTGAAATACTGCACACACCTAGTCAAAGCAGAGCTATGGCATGATTTTGTTCAGCTGGTCTGTGCTCACATAGCCACAAGACATGTTGAACTCCTTGTCTGGCACAGGCAGCGCAGTTGCATTGAGCACAAGGCCTTGTGGAGAGTGAACAATATGGATAGATGTGTAGTCTGGGACAGGCATCTCCGAACTTGGGGTTTCTGCTGTTGAAGCTCCAAGATTGACACCAGTAGTGGTAAGGCTCTCTGTGGTGAAGTAAGCATCTTCATTACAGCTTTGCTCCTGGACATGTGGCTCATCCTCTTCCTGGGAAGTCACAGCAATACATTTTTTCACATCTGCCTCACAGAAGTAGGAGTTGTCCATGGTGAAGCTTTGTTCTGCGCAGCCTTCACACTGTGTTCTCCCCATCTTGGTTTTCTGACCTGGTGAAAGTACAACGCTGCCTGCTGGAGTAATATCACTCACTTGCGTGTAAAAGTCGGTATTTGTCAATGAATTCTGGTTGCTTAGCTGGGTATGGACAGATGGACTGGCTGAGTCAATGCTGTCTGCAAAAGGTGCCCATGGCTGGCTATTTTCAGATTGAGTAGTCGAATGTGGCTGTTGGGTGTCTGTGTTGGCAAGGCTTGGAAGTGACTCATCATTATCTTTTCTATCAAGACACAAGAGATCTTCTTCTTTTTCAGTTGCCTTTTTGAACTGATCAGTATCAGAGATGGCATCACAGGTGTCGCTTGCACTGAAGTCTGTTTCTGGAATATCTGGTTCACAACAGCTGGCCCGTCCAGAATCATCATCCTTTGCTCCCAGGCAATTGTGTGATTTCAGATGATCTTCACTAAGAAGTCTGTCAGTATCTGAGGCTCTGTTCTTCTCATCAGGGTCTTCTATGTCCAACTCAATAAACTCAACCCACAAGTCGTCATTATATAGCTGTGTCTTGTAGTTGTCATGGCTGGCTAAGATAGAGTTCACTTCATCTAGCTTTCCTTTCTATAAAGTAGGAAAAAAAAAGAATTTATAAAGGAAATATTTAATATGCTTGTGCTTTTTATGATGTTAACTTTCAGTACAGGTAATTCAAGACAATGTAATTGCAAGGGGTTTTTTTACTACTTATGAAACTAATTTTGTGGAAACTCCCCCCTGAGTCATTTCTTTCCTATGAAATTATTCTGCCTGGGACAATAGCTGTCATCTGCTACTACTACAGTGATCCCCAATGTAGATTTTAGAGTGCAGTATTACCTTCAAGAGATCTGTGTCAATCCCTTTAATCTTTGGAACTGGCACAGGAGGAAAAATCAGCATCTTTAACCTGGAAAAAATAAATGATGGCTTTTAATTGACAGTGGTTCTTTTAGACGAAGTGAGAAAGAAGTGTCTTATATTTCATTTATACTTAATTAATTCAAAACTGTAATGTTTGAAGATTCAATTTCAAATGGTCCTAAGGAAAGGAATGCTTACTTTTCTCACTGCAAACAAAACCCCACAAGTTTTCTGCAGCACTCCTTGTTGAAATCAGGTACATTTATTTGGGAATCCATCTTGAAGTCTGGCCTTTGATAATTTATTTCTATAGAAAGATAGTAAATTCCTAGAGCTCTGTCAATAGTTTTACTTTTTGATAATTTTCAAAGGAACCTGCTGCAGGTTCTCAGTGTGCAGAATGACTTTTCCAAAATATTTTTTTCAGGACAAAGTAGTCTTGCATAAGCCAAATAAATTATAAAATACCCATAGAAGAAAAGAGAGTTGGTGAAGAGTGAGTTGCTATAGAACTAATAAATAAAACAGAATTACAACTGAAAAACAAATTAGGCTAGTGATTTTTCCATTTCTATGACACTTCTGCTTTCTGAATTATTAATGTAACAGGTAATATATAATAACGGCAGGGTTTTGCCCTTGCAGAGAAAGGGCTAGTAACTTGCTTATGCATGGACATACTGTAGGCAGACATCATATTGTAATCCTTCATAAAGTGAATCTCTACCCAAACAAGACAAAATAAAACCCCAAACAGACCCCAAACAGAAGGATAACTTTCCATTAATAATCGCTCAACAATAGCAGATGAGGCCTATCTCCTCCACTTCCCTACTTCTTCTGCAAACAGATAAACTATAGTTCCCATTCTCTTCAACATTCAACATTCTCTTTATACTGGGTTACTTGCCTATTTTAGAATGTAAGATGTGGGAATGGTAGATCCAAATCCAAATGCTAGTTTTGCTGCATTGTTAGTGATGTTGGTGAAGTCCAGAGGGGATCAGAGGAGGTGTAATGAATGGTAGAGATAAATGTAGGCACCTTCTGCTTCGCTAATGCAGGCCCAAATTCCCCAGCTGTTTTTCTTTTTGGCAGACCCACAAAAGTTCTGGCCAGCAAGCCTCAGTGAGATCCAGAAATCCAGTAATTTTCTACCTAATCCCTGGAGGGACTGTGTTAGCTGTGCACTAGCTGAGCTCTCACTGTACCTGCTAAGACTTGGACTCACAGTTGAGTCGACAAATCAGCTATTCTGACAGGACTGGGCATGGCTTCTAAGGAAACAGACAAAGGATTTTACCACTCGCTGCCTGGAGAAATCAATCAGGAAAGAGAACTACGCTCTGCTGTGTTTTTAGCCTTGCATATTTCAAGCCTGCATCTCTCAACTCTAAAAGAGTATGGCTTAACCATAGGGCAGCTGAACCTGCAGGTTCAGACCATACGAGATCAGAGTTGAGGAGAACATGAATTGATGTGTTTTCAGATACAGAAAGAAACTGAGCTGGGATATTTTGCATTATAGGAACTCTGTGCAGTCTCCTTTTCCACAGAAGACAATGCTACTCCCACCACTACCATGTGCACCAGGTTGAATGAAAGGGTGCCAGCCCATAGATCCAGAAAAACCTTCCAGGTGAAGGTTCCTCAGTGGAGAAAAGCCTCCTCCACAGCCATAGGCAGCATGGAAGATGTTAATAATCTCTGATCAGAGATATGCTTCAGCCCTCAGGCTCTCCTGTGACCTAACAGCTCCTTGCTCAGTGTGCTGATCTTAGTGAGCTCCTTGTGCCATATGTGAACTCTTCTTGAACCATTCTGACACAACAAGCTCTTGCCATCCACTGCAATCAGAGCCTTGCTCTTAACACTGGGACCAGGATGATATTGCAGGTAGTGGCTTCCTGAAATTAAGCTTTGCCAAAGCATAGTGCTGCTTGCCTAAATTATTTTTTATAGCTCCTCTAACTGCATCATATTGTTTTAATTTCAGTGAGTTGTCTTTATGCTGGCATATGCAGAAGATGTTCATACCAGAACCGTCTATACAAGATCACTGACAACAGGGATGTGTGCACTGGAACTTGACCATTGTGTTGCTTGATAGTCTAGGACAGTACTGGTGTGACATCCAATTGGATTTATTCTGCCCAAAACTAACTCTGAACACTTGCATTAAGGGATGAATTCACTTTGAGACTTTTTTTTTCTTTTCCATTTTATGTATGTGATATTGTTTCATTTTTATAAATGACACAATCCCGTGCTTTATTCCTGTTATTTACAGAAGCTGCAGTCTATCCACACAGACCAAGGACTCCCCAGTGACTCAAGGCCCTTCCCTTGTCTCAATGTAGAAATAGTCAGATATTAAGGGCATAGTCTAAGAACAAAACCAAATATATAGATATATGTTTGCGTAGGAACTTTTGAACAGTATGTGCACAAAAAATAGTATTTAAGAAACTTGAATACGCTAAAAAAACCTTTCTCTTCAAAGCTAAAGTAAATTAACTATGTAAATACAGTAGAATAAAATGTTCTGCAACCCAGTAAGAACAGGACTCGTCAACATAATCAGATTCCCACTGCTGAAGGCTGAGTACCTACATTTGCCAGACTCCATGCAGCTTATGTGCATGGAAAGCAACCCTCAAAATAGTTTATAGTCCCTCCATTTTGAAGCAATTGAAGCTTATTTTGCAAGCTACAAGTACATAAAATCTGACAAAACCTCCACTCCTACCTTGGTTGTTTAGACAGAAGGATTAAGATCACTGTTACAGCCAGCCCACACGCTCCGAATATAACGACTAAGAACCATGGAAACTCAATTTCTGAAACAATAGAACAAAAATATGTTAGCAGGAATCTGCATCTCTGTTGCATCTTTAATTTCAACCTTGCTTTCTACTGCCTAAATATTCCAAAGTGGTAAAAACCAGTAGGAGAACTTTTGGTACTGAAATGTGGAAGTTCTGTGTTAAGAAGAAATAAAAATTCCATTTTGGTCTCAACAGTTTCCATACTGCATTTGTAAGTCCACTGAGACTCCTTTGAAAAACAGATGACAAGACCTTAGTAGAGACAATGTCTGGAGCAAAGCAAGCCACGAGGAACATTGTGCCTGCTTGGAACATGCTACCAGTAGTTCCGATGGCATATAATGGTGCAGAACACACTACTGTTTGCCCAAGCTGAGAGGGTATTATTAAAAGTGAAGAATTCTTCTCTCACAGAAACTAAAATATAGGGTGTCAAAAAGCACACTATTCCTCTTTCTAAAGGCTGAGCAACTTATTATGTTGTGTTCCATCAACTGAAAAAAAACCAAATTCTCCCTTTTATTTACTTTGCAGGTGGCTACCAAGAATTCAGACCACTGAGAAATGCAATTTGGTAGGAATGAAGAGCAATGCTGGTAAATTACACACTTTATCTTTCGATTATGTCAATTCATTATTATATTTATGATTTTATAATAACAATTATAATAAAATTATAATAATA